>JAIOJX010000028.1:130401430-130733930 GCA_022376925.1 Tragulus kanchil
GGTCTACATAAAGATGAGAAGAGAGTCAAAATATAGCTCAAGGCAAAAGTAAATATTTTCTGTTTCTTAATTGGTGTAATGTAACAAGGCATTGGAGTGATCACTGCATATGTATAAGAGAAATTTGACAATCATTACTTCAGCCAGGTGATTGAGATTTAGATGAAGTCATGTTGGTACAATGTACAATTTACCTCTGTGTTTTTTTGTACCCCAAGTTTACATTCTCAGTCTAATCATGAGAAAAACATCAGTAAAATTCAGTCCAGGGAAATTCTGAAAAATCCTTGACCATCACACCTGAAAATTCATATAGTCATCAAAAGTAAGCAATAGCTCAATGACTGTCACAGCCAAAGGGAGACTAAGGAGATATGATAACTACATAAACTACAGTCTCTGATGTAATCCTGGAGCAGAAAAGGAACAATAGGTAAAAACTAAGGAAAAACAAGTGGATATTTGTTAAAATAATGTACCATTAGCAGTTTATTACATGTTACTAGTATACCCTACTAATATAATATATTAAGAATGGTGATAAATGAGTGTTGGTTATATAAGAACTGTGGTTATATATGAACTGTCTGTATAATCTTCAAAATTTTTCTGCATATATAAAACTATTCTAAATTAAAAAGGTATAAAATAATTTTGTGGTATTCACTATGATCCTAAATACTTTGTCTTCCATTGTATTAAGAAACATACAGACAGAATTAGCAATCTAATTTTAAACTTTTTAACCTAGAATGAACTATAAATTCTTTCTTACAATCTATTATAGAAAAATCTCATCTGATTCCTAATTCTGGTTAAAGATTTTGAAAATAGTGCATATTGAGGTAACCATGAAAGAAAACCAAGCATCAATATACCTATAGACTACAGATAGTCGGAGAGTTTAACATACATACGCATACACAGTAACAATACATATATAGGTATATATTGGGTTGGCCAGAAGGTGCGTTTGGGCTGTTCTGTGACACCCTGTGGAAAAATACACACTTTTTGGCCAACCATATAGTTTTTATAATTCAAGAACTATTGGGAGATTTGATCTGGATACTGACGATGGTTTTAAGCTTCAGCGCTTCATTCTCAGTTTGCTATCAAAGCTAATTTGGACAGTATATATGTTACAAAGTCCTATGTAAATGATTTCCAACAGCAACTTTAAAGTACTTGCTTACTCAGCAAGTGGTCTTGTTATATAGATATCTAATACCAAAAGATGGTAAATGCAATTTAAAATTATATTTTGTTGTATTTCTCTCGACATTTTAAGAACTTTATATTTTAGTTATACTATGATAGTTCATAGAAGACAAAAAACTTGGTCTTGCCAACAAAGATTAAAAACATCAGTAAAATTCAGTCCAGGGAAATTCTGAAAAATCCTTGACCATCACACCTGAAAATTCATATAGTCATCAAAAGTAAGCAATAGCTCAATGACTGTCACAGCCAAAGGGAGACTAAGGAGATATGATAACTACATAAACTACAGTCTCTGATGTAATCCTGGAGCAGAAAAGGAACAATAGGTAAAAACTAAGGAAAAACAAGTGGATATTTGTTAAAATAATGTACCATTAGCAGTTTATTACATGTTACTAGTATACCCTACTAATATAATATATTAAGAATGGTGATAAATGAGTGTTGGTTATATAAGAACTGTGGTTATATATGAACTGTCTGTATAATCTTCAAAATTTTTCTGCATATATAAAACTATTCTAAATTAAAAAGGTATAAAATAATTTTGTGGTATTCACTATGATCCTAAATACTTTGTCTTCCATTGTATTAAGAAACATACAGACAGAATTAGCAATCTAATTTTAAACTTTTTAACCTAGAATGAACTATAAATTCTTTCTTACAATCTATTATAGAAAAATCTCATCTGATTCCTAATTCTGGTTAAAGATTTTGAAAATAGTGCATATTGAGGTAACCATGAAAGAAAACCAAGCATCAATATACCTATAGACTACAGATAGTCGGAGAGTTTAACATACATACGCATACACAGTAACAATACATATATAGGTATATATTGGGTTGGCCAGAAGGTGCGTTTGGGCTGTTCTGTGACACCCTGTGGAAAAATACACACTTTTTGGCCAACCATATAGTTTTTATAATTCAAGAACTATTGGGAGATTTGATCTGGATACTGACGATGGTTTTAAGCTTCAGCGCTTCATTCTCAGTTTGCTATCAAAGCTAATTTGGACAGTATATATGTTACAAAGTCCTATGTAAATGATTTCCAACAGCAACTTTAAAGTACTTGCTTACTCAGCAAGTGGTCTTGTTATATAGATATCTAATACCAAAAGATGGTAAATGCAATTTAAAATTATATTTTGTTGTATTTCTCTCGACATTTTAAGAACTTTATATTTTAGTTATACTATGATAGTTCATAGAAGACAAAAAAACTTGGTCTTGCCAACAAAGATTAAAAACAAGTTAATTATAAAATATATATTCTCTTGTAACTGTTAACTTTTGCAGCAACACTGTAGATTTTGCTTTATATGTTTAATTAGAATTTGCGTATCTTCAATCAGGTTCCTTAAGAAGCAGAATATAAGAAAGGCATGTGTGAATTAGTATTACATAATGTAAATTCCACAAAGAACTAGAAGTTAAGTAGGGAATTGAGAGAGTAGAGAAACTAAAATAAACAAAAGATGTTTTATTAAACGGTGGGCACTCTGGACAGCTAGAGCAAGGGGAGACAGTGGTGAACACACTTTAAATTTTTGTTAGTGAAAAAAAAAAAGCATATACATATATACGAAAGATAGTTACCTCTCTGATTTGGGACTTATTACTTGGAAATCTGCTTGTAGTTTTAATCATTTTTACCCAAGGAATATTCCATCACTGTATGATACATTTTTTTTTTAATTCACAGGCTTAATGAACATTTTTACATTCTATCTTATGGTTTTGCTCTATATACATAGTTTCATGCAAACAGATAAAACCCAACCACATACCAAAATATAAGATAAACATAATTTATTTCTATGCAGAATCATGAACTATGCTTTTATTTCTTCAGTAGTTTTTACAATCAATACATTATATAAATGTGTTCACAAATGGTCAGAGGAGCACTGTGGAATGAGCTCTCTGGGGTCCTGTGGCTTCCCATTTATTCAAACAGAAAAACCATAGGACCATTGGGCTATCATTGAAAGGCCACTGAAACACTCACTGAATGGTACTGAAACCCAAGAGTTAGTAAAGATAGTAAAGATATTTATTTTGTTGTTAAAAGACTATTGGGTAAAGTCTCTACACATTAGCAAGATGCAGTGTGAACTATTCAGGGTGATTAGAGGCATGAAGCAAAGGGGGAAACTACAAGGTCACAAAATGATATACTGAACTCATGAAGTACTATGTGAAGCCATGGAATTAGAAACTGTAACAATTACCCTCATGAGGTTTTCCTTATGTGCTTGTTATTGAGCTAAACATCTTTAAATATTTTGTAATTTTATTTATAAGAAATTTTTATGACAGACCCTATTTCCCAATTTTATAGTTAAAAAAAATGGTGCTCTGAGTAAATTACTTGTATAAATTTACAATTGTCACATTAGGAATTCAAATCTAGATTTGCATGGTTATAAAGCAGTCACCAGAATATTTCCATCTCATTTCCATTTCACTTTTAGGTATTTTCAGAAAGAAATTTAAACATTATTTAAAAACTAAGATGACTAAAGTAAAATATAACATTTTAAACATACTACAGAGCTATTCTTATGGTAGTATACTGAGTATTTAAAGTAACAAATCACTCTAGATGAAAGTTTTCAGAAGGGCTTGTGATAAACTTGAAAGTAAAATTATGATAAGAGAACTGTTTAAAAAAATTAATCTAGAGTTTGTGCAGCATTGGTACTTTATTTTATAAATTTGTGATTTTTGTTTCTATTTGGTGTTTTATTCTATTAAAATCCAGAAAAAATGTGGTTCATGAAGTCAGTGGGATCTTACTTTCATCAATATCACTTTCAAAAAAAATTTAAAAATTTTTAATCTTTAAAATAAAGATTTCTAAAATTGGATGCAAACAGATAAAACCCAACCACATACCAAAATATAAGATAAACATAATTTATTTCTATGCAGAATCATGAACTATGCTTTTATTTCTTCAGTAGTTTTTACAATCAATACATTATATAAATGTGTTCACAAATGGTCAGAGGAGCACTGTGGAATGAGCTCTCTGGGGTCCTGTGGCTTCCCATTTATTCAAACAGAAAAACCATAGGACCATTGGGCTATCATTGAAAGGCCACTGAAACACTCACTGAATGGTACTGAAACCCAAGAGTTAGTAAAGATAGTAAAGATATTTATTTTGTTGTTAAAAGACTATTGGGTAAAGTCTCTACACATTAGCAAGATGCAGTGTGAACTATTCAGGGTGATTAGAGGCATGAAGCAAAGGGGGAAACTACAAGGTCACAAAATGATATACTGAACTCATGAAGTACTATGTGAAGCCATGGAATTAGAAACTGTAACAATTACCCTCATGAGGTTTTCCTTATGTGCTTGTTATTGAGCTAAACATCTTTAAATATTTTGTAATTTTATTTATAAGAAATTTTTATGACAGACCCTATTTCCCAATTTTATAGTTAAAAAAAATGGTGCTCTGAGTAAATTACTTGTATAAATTTACAATTGTCACATTAGGAATTCAAATCTAGATTTGCATGGTTATAAAGCAGTCACCAGAATATTTCCATCTCATTTCCATTTCACTTTTAGGTATTTTCAGAAAGAAATTTAAACATTATTTAAAAACTAAGATGACTAAAGTAAAATATAACATTTTAAACATACTACAGAGCTATTCTTATGGTAGTATACTGAGTATTTAAAGTAACAAATCACTCTAGATGAAAGTTTTCAGAAGGGCTTGTGATAAACTTGAAAGTAAAATTATGATAAGAGAACTGTTTAAAAAAATTAATCTAGAGTTTGTGCAGCATTGGTACTTTATTTTATAAATTTGTGATTTTTGTTTCTATTTGGTGTTTTATTCTATTAAAATCCAGAAAAAATGTGGTTCATGAAGTCAGTGGGATCTTAATTTAATCAATATCACTTTCATTTTAAAAATTAAATTATAGAGGTTTTCTAAACAGGATCTAAACAAAGTTGCTTTAACATTCTTTAAAGAATAAAAATCTGATTTCTAAAATTGGACAACAATTTTAATTTTTAGAAAAGATTAAAAACACCTTAGATATTTCTAATCCACATGCAGGTGAAAAACACAGCAATAAACTTTACAAAAATTACAGCAAAATATTTTTATTTCTCCAAATAAATAAATTGGCTTATTTTCCCAAATTTTAAATATATCATGTGGCCACAAAAAAAAATAAAGTATGGGGAAAACATACAGTGATAGTAAAAAAATATACAGTGATCCACAAGATGAAACCTGATAGAGTTAAATGCAAATATTATTTTAAATATACCACTTAGCAGAAGCACTGTACTTACAGTATGCCTTTTTACACGTATAAATCAATGAAAAGGAAATCTCCTTGACTGTGATTTTTAATGCTAATATAAGAGGAAATGATGTGATCAACATATTCAAGCTAGGCCACACTGACCTTTAAAAATTCAGTGATATTTATATGAAATTTTGTATGATGAAAAATTCCTTTTGAAACTTTATAAACTATACATAAGTTAGTGAAATAATTAAGACCTAATAAATCAAAGAGTCTAATGCAGTAAGTAGAATGCTGATTTGATGATTTATTTTCCATCACTAACCCTTCTATGTATAGGATCTGAGTAGTTATGTATTAGTTATGCATTTCTGCCCAATCTGTGCCTAACATGCAATTTGGGAACCTAGCCAACTCATGAGGAGGAAAGATCAATAGAAAGAGAAAACTGATGACAAAGGATATATAAGAGAAAATTACAGTAATTGGTGTTCTTGATGAAGTGGCAAGAGAGCTCAAGATCAAAAGGAGGGTGTAATGATACGTTGAACAGTGAGAACCCTGTAACAGAAGATAAGGCAAAATAATGGTTACAGATATAGGTAGATTGACAGAGATAAATTTGAATGTATGATTTACTTCTGTGATTTCTAAAAAGCAACTCAGGTGATTATATTAGTGGTAGAAAATATTTGTTGAGAACTATAGTCTAGGCTTGGGCTGTGGGACAAGACTCTGAGATTGGGATTTAAGAGAGTGTCAAGAAATTGGAAAAGCAGGCATGACTGAACTGCTATTTACAGAAAATAAGATATGACTTATAGTAGGAAATTATACAGTGATCCATGTGCTGGCAAGACTTGACCCAATCCGAAGGGATGAACTTCAGCACTCTAAGGAGGTGAGAGCTGGTCACTGGTTAGGAAGCAGTAGTAACGAATAAGGAAGGTATACAATAGAAGAGGCTGTTTTCTAACCTATAAAGATATAAATACTTGTCAATAGTTACGCCATCAGACTTTTTGTTTCTATAACAGGATGGTGATATTTAACACATAATACTTTTAAATCTCTTTGATTCTATAATTGCTATTTAGCTTTTGAACTTTTCTGTCTAGTTTTTTTTTTTTTTTTTCCCTATAATTCCTTCTAGCTAAGTTATTGAGTCTATTTAAAACCCCATAAATAGGCTTAACTAACTTCATTTCAAAATTCTAGTCTAATCCTTAACCTAACCTAGAATATGAGATTTAAAATTGGCTTCATGTTATAATTTATGGAACTTGAAAACAAAAATAACAAAAAGCTTGTGCACAGATCATTCCGTGCCAAATTTTATTTGAAAACTCATTTAAAATATTAACATTAAAGAATTCACTTGATTCATTTATGTTGCAATTACTACTTAGTAAAAATGTGAGAAAAATAATTATTTTAGTTAATATTTGAGTTTGATGATGTGAGCATTTTATGGAGAACCACAGCAAGAATAATGAAATGTCATTGACCTTCCTACATAGGCTAATATCAAGATGAGTTTTCCAGCTGTGCTGTTAGGAGCCTGGATCTTATTGTTTTGTTTGTTTTCACCATGGTTTCCAAAAAAGGGGGAAAAAGAAACTGACTTATCTCTGGTCCATTATCCTGCCTCTAACCAGAGAACCAGAAATGCCACTGTGGAGTCACTTCAAATTTATTGATTCTATAGGTTACATTTTGTTCTTAAATAAAGGATTTGGTTCTTTCAAAAGTTGATCACTGGCCTGACAGCAAACAAAATAACACAGATCACAAAGAGTTGGCTAAGTATATTGATCATACATGTGTGTGTGTATATCTGTATGTGTGTACAGTCATAAGTTATAAACTTCCTTTCTGAACTCTAGTAATAGTTTGGAATGTATTGGTTATCACCCTCCTCATAAAGTGTATACTTATAAATTGTTCTCTTCATTTAGTCTGAGGGAAAGTAGAAGGATGAAGTTATCTATGAAAGAAGCTGAGAGGAAAAAAAGTTGATTGCTTTAATCACAGTATTATTTTGGGGAATTGCCTAGTGTACTTATTCTTTCATAAAGCATTCTTTTAATGGAAAGCTGGAAAGCAACAGGATTGTCATTTGGTAATGGATATTGCTACGAGTGGTGCATTATTCTTTGAGAAACATGATAATGATCCCAACAAGTACTGTTAGTTTTCAAAACAGAAAAGCTGGAAGTTTAAGTTAGTTACATAGAATTTCAGATGTTTTGGAGAAAAATAGATCAGGCACTCTATTTCATTTGTCCATAGACAAGCGGTCTTTGAATTCCAGAAAAGAGTAGTTTCTTGATTATCTAAACACTGCTTAAAGGGGGAAATTCACTAAATGTTTCTGTTTAAGATTACTGCCAATTATAAGATGTACCTAAGTCTCATTATAAAGGAGACTTGAAGTCCACAATGATTTTTCATTATCCAGCAGATACTTGAAGGTATGTAATTTCCTTTGTGAAACTAAAAGATCCACCTGGAGGGAAAAATTCTTCTGTGATAAAATTAACATAGAAAGACTGAATAAGAGGTGAAATATTATGATAACTATTTTTTACAATAGCATATATATATATATATTTAAAAGAGTGTGTGATTTTCTTTTTTGCCTCTAAGTCATCGTTTATTTTTCATCCATTTTTATTCTGTGGCCTGTGTGGGCCTTCCATTGCAGTGGCCTCTCCTGTCACAGAGCACTGGCTCTGGGCACACGCGCTCTAGAACTCTGGTGCATAATTGGACGCACCAGTCCAGCCGTTTCTCAGCATGTAGGACCTTCTTGGGCCAGGGATGGAAGCGGTGCCCCATGTACTGCACGGTGGACACTTTCCCCCGCATCAGAAAAAATTGGCTAAGTATATTGATCATACATGTGTGTGTGTATATCTGTATGTGTGTACAGTCATAAGTTATAAACTTCCTTTCTGAACTCTAGTAATAGTTTGGAATGTATTGGTTATCACCCTCCTCATAAAGTGTATACTTATAAATTGTTCTCTTCATTTAGTCTGAGGGAAAGTAGAAGGATGAAGTTATCTATGAAAGAAGCTGAGAGGAAAAAAAGTTGATTGCTTTAATCACAGTATTATTTTGGGGAATTGCCTAGTGTACTTATTCTTTCATAAAGCATTCTTTTAATGGAAAGCTGGAAAGCAACAGGATTGTCATTTGGTAATGGATATTGCTACGAGTGGTGCATTATTCTTTGAGAAACATGATAATGATCCCAACAAGTACTGTTAGTTTTCAAAACAGAAAAGCTGGAAGTTTAAGTTAGTTACATAGAATTTCAGATGTTTTGGAGAAAAATAGATCAGGCACTCTATTTCATTTGTCCATAGACAAGCGGTCTTTGAATTCCAGAAAAGAGTAGTTTCTTGATTATCTAAACACTGCTTAAAGGGGGAAATTCACTAAATGTTTCTGTTTAAGATTACTGCCAATTATAAGATGTACCTAAGTCTCATTATAAAGGAGACTTGAAGTCCACAATGATTTTTCATTATCCAGCAGATACTTGAAGGTATGTAATTTCCTTTGTGAAACTAAAAGATCCACCTGGAGGGAAAAATTCTTCTGTGATAAAATTAACATAGAAAGACTGAATAAGAGGTGAAATATTATGATAACTATTTTTTACAATAGCATATATATATATATATTTAAAAGAGTGTGTGATTTTCTTTTTTGCCTCTAAGTCATCGTTTATTTTTCATCCATTTTTATTCTGTGGCCTGTGTGGGCCTTCCATTGCAGTGGCCTCTCCTGTCACAGAGCACTGGCTCTGGGCACACGCGCTCTAGAACTCTGGTGCATAATTGGACGCACCAGTCCAGCCGTTTCTCAGCATGTAGGACCTTCTTGGGCCAGGGATGGAAGCGGTGCCCCATGTACTGCACGGTGGACACTTTACCCACTGGACCACCAGGGAAGCCCTAGCATATATATTAATTATTTCAGAAACTCAGAAAATACAGATCCATTATATCCAGGTTAAGATATTCATAAAGGACGCCAAGAGTTATTGATATATGGTTATTTTAACTTTTTAGGAGTCTGAAATTGAAGCACTTGGCTAAGAATGTGAACAACTCAGTTGCTGAGCAGCCACCTTTCAATGAATCTCAACCCGGCTTTCTCCTTTGTTCCTGCCTTTGCCAAATCACTTGTGACTGGACACACAGCTATTTATTAGTGCAAATGGAACACAAAAATTCAAGTGAAGACCTGGTGTTGATGAAGATGTTTTAGAAGTGGGTATTTTTTTTTTTTTTTGCAAACTTGGATAAATTAAAGTTTGTGTACACACACACACACACACAGTTTTAGACCGTGCTCAGTAAGCATAACATTCTTCCTCAAATCAATGACAGACAGACGTAAGATGAAGAACGCATTCATTTGATATCAAAAAATGTTCATAGGGAACATGAGACTCTCATGGAGATATAGTAATTATGAGTAAAAATCTGGTTTCTGTGTATTAATTGCATGAAGGAACTAATATTTAGAGATAATAAGTTTGAAATCATTGACATGAACATATGCTTTCAAGGAGTTAAATCTTTTTGTATGTAAGGAGAAGCTAAGAGAAGAGAATAATCTGCTCATATACTCAAAAGAATGAATCCAATACACTGAAGTATCTCCTAGAAGGAACAAGTGTAATGGGACATAAATATCATACATATATTGGAAAATAAAACCTTCTCAAGCAAACATATCTAAGGATAAGCATGTCAAGAGCAGATCAATTCATCAGCTAATAGGCAATATGATCAAACTTCAGACTGAGAGAAACTCACTGCATATTATTCTACAAATTGTAAATCATTAAGGGGTCAAAATAGGAACCTATTATATGCTGGATTTAATAAAATGCTTGGATAATATACAATAAAGTTTCTTTTATTGACTGGACATGGAAGTAGAAAAACCCTTTTTTTCATTCATGAGTTACAGACAGATACAAGGTCGTCTGTAAAGCTACTTATATGTCTTCATGATGAGATGTTTATTCTTTCCCTATGACATGTGGGCTTTTCAGGTGGCACTAGTGGTAAAGAATCCACCTGCCAATGCAGGAGACAAGAGACTCTGGATTGACCCCTGGGCTGGGAAGATCCCCTGGAGAAGGCCATGACAATCCACTCAGGATTCTTGCCTAGAGAATCCCATGGACAGAGGAGCCTGGTCCACAAACTATAAATGTGGAAAGGAATATTAATTAGTAAAAATTATTTGCAAAAGTGTATAACGATATGTTTTAAATTTGCTTTTATGTTTACAACCAAAAAAAGAAGATACATTGCCACCTTCCATAATTGGTCAACGACGTAATCTTACAATCATTTATTACTAAGAGTGTACTGAATATTAGATGCACTGTATAGCTTGTATAAAAATATATACTTTTTTTTTTTTAAGATTTATTTATTTTGGGCGGGGGTCGGGTTGTGGAGGGAGGGGAGCAGGCAGGCCATTTCTATTGATCTTTCATTTCTCTATTTTCATCCGTCTTTTTGTTCTTCGGCTCCTGTGGGCCTCCCATGGCGGTGGCGTCTGTCGCTGCAGAGCTCCGACTCTGGGCGCATGCGCTCCAGAGCTCCAGCTCGGTAATTGGACACATCGGTCCAGCCGCTCCGCAGCATGTAGGATCTTCCCAGGCCAGGGATCGAACCGGCACCCCTTGCACTGCAAGGCGGTGTCCTTACCCACTGGACCACCAGGGGAAGCCCAGAATATATACTTTAATCCAAGTTTGACATTTTAACTCTAAAAGTCAAATCCTTTCAACAAAATATAACTTAAATATTATTAATAATTCGGGCTTTATTATCTGGATCTACATTTTAGGTATACATTTTAGGTATATATCACAGTTTAAAACACTAATTAAATATAAAAGCATACAAATTTTTCAAATCATGCTTATGCTGTGAATGGTTTTCTCAAAAGGAAAATTTCTGTGATGTGTCTCAGTGCACTGACAGATAAGATATAAATGAGCATTAAAACCCCTTAATAAGATTTATTACTTTAAAAAGCACTTTAAGGCTTCCCTGGTGGTCCAGTGGGTGGAGAGTCTGCCTTGTAGTGCAAGCAGCACTGGTTCAATCCCTGGCCCAGGAAGATCCCACGTGCTGTGGAGCAGCTGGGCCGGTATGTCCAATTACAAGCCAGCGCTCTGGAGCGCATGCACCCAGAGCAGTGCTCTGCAGTGAGAGAGGCCACTGCAACGGGAAACCCACACATGCCAAAGAGTAAAGATGGATTAAATATAAAATAACTAATAAATAATAAATAACTAATATATAACTTCGTGCCATAACGTTAAAAAAATTTAGAAAAAGCACTTTAAATATATTTTAGTTTTTGATTCACCTAAACCAAGTGGAAGCACACATTAAACTTGTTGTTAACATTTAACATATTATAGGAAAGAAAGGATAATGCAACTTTTGACATCTATTTAAATCATGCTTTCATTTAGATTTCTACATGGAAGGAAAATATTTCCACAAATGAACAAATGTACCAGTTAATGTATCTTCCTCTCCATCTGTGTGAGTGTGCAGTGTGTGTAAATAAGTATTGTTGTCATTTATTAAAGAGCTTTATTTCTAGAGGTCAAGGTAAAATGAGCACTTCCCAAATTGCCACAGAGAGTTATTTCAGTAGTTAATTTGCTTTTATTGACTTCCAGGTTTTCCTGCTGAGAAATTTCCTGACTGGTGTTCCTAAAATTGTAGGAAACGTCTTCATCTTTGTTCATTCCTTTGAAGCTAAAACATGACTTTTCAATCGCCTTCTTGAGGTTTATAAATTTGTCACATTTCTCATAAACAGTATGAGCATGTTTCATTAAACATGTCCAAAACTCTGACTGCATTTTTGTTAATTCTCTCTGACTTAAATCAATATGGGATATTATATATAAAATCTATACATACACAGGTATGTATTTTAAAGTAAATTCAATAATTGTCATTCAGTATTGTTTGCCTCTTTGTGAAATATAAAGGCTCTAGATATAAGAATTTAAAGCCAGCATTGCCTTGTTTCTGATCCCTGAGAGCAAACTGCTGGTTATGACACTGAGAACTACCATGACAGGTGAAGAATATTGTAAAAAATGATTAACAGTGAAAAAAATAATAAAAGAGGGAAGCAGGTAGGCATTTCTTATTTTAGCTAAATAGCCTTCACTGAAAAGAAATTTTGCAGAATTCTCACCGGCAAATATTTGAAAATCAAATTTGTTTTATATTTGTTATATTTTATTGGCAAATCTAACACAAAACATATTAGGAGAATGGAACACTATTCAAGTTATAGTACTGTCTCTTCTCAGCAGAGACTTCAAAATTTTGGAATAGATTTTATGGATATGATTACAGAAAGTAGATTTTCAACAGAATGTCAGCTAACACTAAAAATCACTATAATTCCCTCTCTTTTAATTTTGTATGCAGCAATGTTAAAATTAATAGGAGGGCTTCCACGAAGCACACATTAAACTTGTTGTTAACATTTAACATATTATAGGAAAGAAAGGATAATGCAACTTTTGACATCTATTTAAATCATGCTTTCATTTAGATTTCTACATGGAAGGAAAATATTTCCACAAATGAACAAATGTACCAGTTAATGTATCTTCCTCTCCATCTGTGTGAGTGTGCAGTGTGTGTAAATAAGTATTGTTGTCATTTATTAAAGAGCTTTATTTCTAGAGGTCAAGGTAAAATGAGCACTTCCCAAATTGCCACAGAGAGTTATTTCAGTAGTTAATTTGCTTTTATTGACTTCCAGGTTTTCCTGCTGAGAAATTTCCTGACTGGTGTTCCTAAAATTGTAGGAAACGTCTTCATCTTTGTTCATTCCTTTGAAGCTAAAACATGACTTTTCAATCGCCTTCTTGAGGTTTATAAATTTGTCACATTTCTCATAAACAGTATGAGCATGTTTCATTAAACATGTCCAAAACTCTGACTGCATTTTGTTAATTCTCTCTGACTTAAATCAATATGGGATATTATATATAAAATCTATACATACACAGGTATGTATTTTAAAGTAAATTCAATAATTGGCATTCAGTATTGTTTGCCTCTTTGTGAAATATAAAGGCTCTAGATATAAGAATTTAAAGCCAGCATTGCCTTGTTTCTGATCCCTGAGAGCAAACTGCTGGTTATGACACTGAGAACTACCATGACAGGTGAAGAATATTGTAAAAAATGATTAACAGTGAAAAAAATAATAAAAGAGGGAAGCAGGTAGGCATTTCTTATTTTAGCTAAATAGCCTTCACTGAAAAGAAATTTTGCAGAATTCTCACCGGCAAATATTTGAAAATCAAATTTGTTTTATATTTGTTATATTTTATTGGCAAATCTAACACAAAACATATTAGGAGAATGGAACACTATTCAAGTTATAGTACTGTCTCTTCTCAGCAGAGACTTCAAAATTTTGGAATAGATTTTATGGATATGATTACAGAAAGTAGATTTTCAACAGAATGTCAGCTAACACTAAAAAAATCACTATAATTCCCTCTCTTTTAATTTTGTATGCAGCAATGTTAAAATTAATAGGAGGGGCTTCCACTTTTGAAAAGATTAAGTAGGTGTAAATTTCCATATTTTGGAGGAATAAGTACAACTAAATACAATCAGAAACATTCTGACAATGAGTCAGACTGGCTAGGGCTCTGGGGACCCAAAGAATGACTTTGTGGTGAGTTCCCGAGTTATCTTTCTGCTTCATATTTAACCCAGACTTGAGGCTAAAGAAGTCAACAATCTGAAAATAGCAGTGGAGACAGACAAAAATATGCCTCCCCAAACCCCACTCTGTCAAGCTCATCAATGGGGGCAGGCGATACAATCTTAGAAAATATTTATAAAAAACAGTCTTTCTTCAATACTGAAAGTCGCATTATTTTGAAATGAATTTTAAAATCCTATTTACAGAATGTTAATTACCTAATTACAAGTAATATTTCTCTATACAACCATATAATTATTTTACCTAGTAATATGATATTAATTTTTCAAAAACAGTCTAAATTATAAGAAATAACTTCTTGCGGCACTCCATTTTTATGTTTCTGTTTGGTTGACAGATTTCTCTGCTGCTGACAGTTCATTTCTCCAGGATCAACACCTTGCACCAAAAAGAACATTATTCTCTGCACTTATGCACTATCAGGTGCCTAAATAAGATGTCAAATGCAGTGAACACTTCTCACCCTTAATATGCTTTTAAAATTGGAATGTTAAGTCATATAAATATTTCTTGGAATGTTAGTCATATAAGAATTTAAAGCCAGCATTGCCTTGTTTCTGATCCCTGAGAGCAAACTGCTGGTTATGACACTGAGAACTACCATGACAGGTGAAGAATATTGTAAAAAATGATTAACAGTGAAAAAAATAATAAAAGAGGGAAGCAGGTAGGCATTTCTTATTTTAGCTAAATAGCCTTCACTGAAAAGAAATTTTGCAGAATTCTCACCGGCAAATATTTGAAAATCAAATTTGTTTTATATTTGTTATATTTTATTGGCAAATCTAACACAAAACATATTAGGAGAATGGAACACTATTCAAGTTATAGTACTGTCTCTTCTCAGCAGAGACTTCAAAATTTTGGAATAGATTTTATGGATATGATTACAGAAAGTAGATTTTCAACAGAATGTCAGCTAACACTAAAAAAATCACTATAATTCCCTCTCTTTTAATTTTGTATGCAGCAATGTTAAAATTAATAGGAGGGGCTTCCACTTTTGAAAAGATTAAGTAGGTGTAAATTTCCATATTTTGGAGGAATAAGTACAACTAAATACAATCAGAAACATTCTGACAATGAGTCAGACTGGCTAGGGCTCTGGGGACCCAAAGAATGACTTTGTGGTGAGTTCCCGAGTTATCTTTCTGCTTCATATTTAACCCAGACTTGAGGCTAAAGAAGTCAACAATCTGAAAATAGCAGTGGAGACAGACAAAAATATGCCTCCCCAAACCCTACTCTGTCAAGTTCATCAATGGGGGCAGGCGATACAATCTTAGAAAATATTTATAAAAAACAGTCTTTCTTCAATACTGAAAGTCGCATTATTTTGAAATGAATTTTAAAATCCTATTTACAGAATGTTAATTACCTAATTACAAGTAATATTTCTCTATACAACCATATAATTATTTTACCTAGTAATATGATATTAATTTTTCAAAAACAGTCTAAATTATAAGAAATAACTTCTTGCGGCACTCCATTTTTATGTTTCTGTTTGGCTGACAGATTTCTCTGCTGCTGACAGTTCATTTCTCCAGGATCAACACCTTGCACAAAAAAAGAACATTATTCTCTGCACTTATGCACTATCAGGTGCCTAAATAAGATGTCAAATGCAGTGAACACTTCTCACCCTTAATATGCTTTTTAAAATTGGAATGTTAAGTCATATAAATATTTCTTGGATTATTACTTTACTGCCAACAGTATCTCTCAATTTTATACTTAGTTTATGAACTCTACACAAATATCACAGAAGCAGTTTATTTGGAGAATATTTTAGTTGGCCCATACTCTTTTTTGGCAACAGATTTGGCAATATATGCAATACATGACATACAAAGAGAGATATATCAAACATAGAAGCTGAAATTCATTTTGGTTCATTATTTTTAACATTTCTGGAATTTGTGTGGAGCTTAGCAATTGAGGAGAATTAACCCAAACTGATAAATACAACCAAATGGTTGTTGGATGACTTTTCTACTTAACAGTCTCTTCTTAAGTTACGAACTTTTAAGTCTTCTAAAATATGCAAGGTAGAAAGGAGAAGAGACCTCATGCCAACACCAATATTCAATAGTTAACATTTTGTCACACTTGTTGGTTTATCCCTTCCTTTTTTCTTCCTCCTTCATTTCTTCTTTTCTTCCCTTTTCTTTTGATTACAGATGGCTACATAATCTTCCTAACGTTTTAGCAGGCATTTTACAATGTGATTTTGCAATTCCTGCCATCAAGGGGAAGAACACATTTCTTCACACATTGAATCTGAGCTTGGTCCATGACTTGCTTTGCTTTGCTCCATGGGGCATTTAAGAGACATAACTGAAGTGGAGTCTTTAAGAGAGCCTGCATATTGAAATCTGTCTTCTTTCGCTATGTTTGGAACCCTGAGATCAGCTTGTGGACAAAGTTGAGCCATTCTGATGGAAGGTGAAAAACCAAGTGCAGGCAAATCAAGTGCAATAACAACAACAAAGACAAAAACCTGTCAACTTCTAGAACAAACTAAATTATTCTATATTTCACCCATTCAGCTAAACTACAAACATATCAGAGGGCCCAGTAAACATCAGCTGAATTAGCCCACACAGGAACAGAATGGAAATTGTGAGCAAATTGTGAGCAAAATTGTGAGCAGAAACATGTTGTTTTGAATTATTGAACTATTTTTCTTCCTTCTTTTCTTCCTCATTTCTACTCTCCTGTATTCCTTTCTCATATTCTCATATTTTTTCTTTTATTAGTCATTTTCTTTCTTTTTGTATGGTTGTAAAATATTATTTTAAAAGCACCTAGAACCATGTAATTTTTCTCATTAGTGCTTCTTTCCTTCTTGACAGATAAGGACATTTTGAATTATTTTAAAGATTTATTTATTTATTTTATATTTTGGGCGAGGGTCGGGTTGGGGAGGGAGGGGCCACCTCCACCGGTCTTCCATTTCACCATGTCATTCCGTCTTTGTTCTTTGGCTCCTATGGGCCTCCCATCGCGGTGGTGTCCCTTGTGGCAGAGCGCCGGCTCTGGGCGCATGCGCTCCAGAGCTCCGGCTCAGCGATTGGACACATCCGTCCAGCCGCTCCGCGGCACTTGGGATCTTCCCAGGCCAGGGATCGAACCGGCGTCCCTTGCAGTGCAAGGCGGTGTCCTTACCCACTGGACCACCAGGGGAAGCCCCATTTTGAATTATTAAGGCATTTTTGCAAATACTATTTAGTACGATCACAATAATATGATCTCAATAAATAGTATTAACAAAAATGCTGTCACAATTAATATTTAATTGTCAATATGAAAGTTTAACAATTTTAAAGTTCTACAGTTGCATCAAATTAAAATTTTTCTTGCTTTTATTATACTAATTAATTATGAGATGGTATTTCAAACTATGTATACACACACACACACACACACACACACACACATATGTTGGTAGTACTGCTCTGGTCAGTCATTTCTGATTCTTTGCAAACCCATGGACTGTAGCCTGACAGGCTCCTCTGTCCTTGGCATTTCCCAGCAAGAGTATTAGAGTGGGTTACTATTTCCTTCTTCAAGGGATTTTCCTGACAAGGGATCAAACCCATGTCTCCTGCGCCTCCTGCATTGCAGGCAGATTCTTTTATGCTGAGCCATTTTAATATCCATCATACATACATACATATTCTGGAGGAGAGCACAGCAACCCACTCCAGTGTTCTTGCTTGGAGAATCCCCATATACAAGGCAGCTTGGCAGGCCACAATCCATAGGGTTGCCAAGAGTCAGAACTGAGCAACTAAGCACATGGGTATATATTAGACCTTGTAGCAAAATCAGAACAAATACTGTTAACCTCTGAAAGCTTTGTTCATTTCTCACCTGCCAACAGTTGTTTTAGCATTCCTTCTAGAGTCTGACCTTGCATATGTGCAATTCAGAATTCAAGCAAGCACATGAGGGGAAGCCCTAGAGGATTAGTAGGGCTCTTTCTTTGCCATTTGTTCATCTCTCGACCCTGCCCAGCATGTCAGTCTCTCTCCATTTGGGCCCACTTCCTTGCATAGTAATTTTGAAACTTCCCCTTGGGAAGCTGAACCATGGAATCTGTCTGTGCTCAAGAATGACTCTCTATTTTTTGCTCTGTTTCACCACTAAATATCTAGGTCAAAACCATGCATTGTATACTGTGTTTATAAATAGACAATATTTCCTCACTTGTAATAGCAGTGCCAGTCAGGGAGTTTCATTTATAGGAATTTAGGATGTTTGGGTGATCATATCTGGCCAAAGCCTACAATTCAGTTTACATTCATATAGATACTGAATTTTCATCTATAGAAGACATTTGTTTTAATTTTGTTAGGTTAATGGTGACTTTATTAGTCTACAATGGATTGGTTTAGAGTCAGTGTGAGTTAGTTATAATATTGACTAATCTGGGAACATACATATCTGTAAACAATAAAACTCTGTAAAAGTTAAAAGTAAAATAAAAATCAAAAAAAAAAAGTCATAAAATAAATAAATAGAACTGTAGTGAAACACTGATAAAAATTCAATGTACATACATCAAAATAATTTTTACTATTGTACGAGCCAGAATCAATATAATCTACCATAGAAAATGTATGCAAATGAATGAATTATTATTCTGGGATCTTCAAATGTACAAAAACATCAATAATTTTCCTGACAAGGGATCAAACCCATGTCTCCTGCGCCTCCTGCATTGCAGGCAGATTCTTTTATGCTGAGCCATTTTAATATCCATCATACATACATACATATTCTGGAGGAGAGCACAGCAACCCACTCCAGTGTTCTTGCTTGGAGAATCCCCATATACAAGGCAGCTTGGCAGGCCACAATCCATAGGGTTGCCAAGAGTCAGAACTGAGCAACTAAGCACATGGGTATATATTAGACCTTGTAGCAAAATCAGAACAAATACTGTTAACCTCTGAAAGCTTTGTTCATTTCTCACCTGCCAACAGTTGTTTTAGCATTCCTTCTAGAGTCTGACCTTGCATATGTGCAATTCAGAATTCAAGCAAGCACATGAGGGGAAGCCCTAGAGGATTAGTAGGGCTCTTTCTTTGCCATTTGTTCATCTCTCGACCCTGCCCAGCATGTCAGTCTCTCTCCATTTGGGCCCACTTCCTTGCATAGTAATTTTGAAACTTCCCCTTGGGAAGCTGAACCATGGAATCTGTCTGTGCTCAAGAATGACTCTCTATTTTTTGCTCTGTTTCACCACTAAATATCTAGGTCAAAACCATGCATTGTATACTGTGTTTATAAATAGACAATATTTCCTCACTTGTAATAGCAGTGCCAGTCAGGGAGTTTCATTTATAGGAATTTAGGATGTTTGGGTGATCATATCTGGCCAAAGCCTACAATTCAGTTTACATTCATATAGATACTGAATTTTCATCTATAGAAGACATTTGTTTTAATTTTGTTAGGTTAATGGTGACTTTATTAGTCTACAATGGATTGGTTTAGAGTCAGTGTGAGTTAGTTATAATATTGACTAATCTGGGAACATACATATCTGTAAACAATAAAACTCTGTAAAAGTTAAAAGTAAAATAAAAGTCAAAAAAAAATAAAGTCATAAAAATAAATAAATAGAACTGTAGTGAAACACTGATAAAAAAATTCAATGTACATACATCAAAATAATTTTTACTATTGTACGAGAGCCAGAATCAATATAATCTACCATAGAAAATGTATGCAAATGAATGAATTATTATTCTGGGATCTTAGCCATGAACATGCAGATTACTGTTTGCTGGAAAATTTTATAAACAAAACCATAGACTAATAATTTTCACACTCTGAAGTAGGGTAGTTTGTTCTAGTTCATCTTTCAGTTTTAATTTTATGACTAATATTTTCTAAATTAAATTGATATATTTGGGGAAAATGACTTCTGTAACAGATTATAAAAGATCCAGAACTTAATTCAAAACACTAAGCAGTGGTTAAATATATTTCTAACATTTCCATTTAATTATTTAAAAAGTAATCTACTTAAATAGAGTAAATTCTTAATTATGTGTAGTACTAAGGTTTGGGGAAAAAAGTAGGATATTGAAAGATTATGATTGATAAGCCAAATTTTGGATGTTGAATTATTAAATTTTGATGTTAAAATTGCATCTCAATTTTTGTTTTTTAATATACTTTTATGTGAAAACTAATATTTTTAAAATTCTATGCTGTTGCTGCTTAGTTATTTCAGTCATGTCTGACTCTGTGAGATCCCATGGAATGCAGCCCACCAGGCTCCAGACAAGAACAATGAAGTGGCTTTCCATGCCCTCCTCTAGGGGTCTCTTCGCAGGGCTGGAACGTGGGTGTCCTACACTGCAGACAGACAAGCCATAAGGGAAGCCCTAGATACACAGATAGATAGATAGATAGATTTGAGAGTCATGGACTGTAGCTCTCCAGGCTTCTCCATCCATAGAATTTTCCAGGCAGGAACACCGGAGTGGGTTGCCATTTCCTTCTCCTTTAAGTCCTTTGTGCAATTAGCTAATGTGAATGTTAAATATCCTTATATAATGCTGGAGAATCATAGATAGGGCAGATTAATTTCTTTAATGTTATTGGTCAAATGTAAAATAAGTGCATATTTCAAAATTTCCAATTTAATGCATCAGTATGAACAATAACAAATGCAGAGCTACTATGTCTTCTGGAAAGCTGAATTGGGTGCCCCCCAAATTCGTTTGTCAAAGTCTTAACCTCCAGTACTTTAGACTATGACTCTGAAGATATGGCCTTTCAGAAGGTAATTACTTTAGTACAAGGTTGTTAGGGCTCAAAGCTAATTTGACCAGTGCTTTTAATAAGAGATTAGGACATACAGAGTGAAGCACCGGGGCACCCTAACAGAGGGATGACAATATGAAGAGATAGCAGTCTCTGTAAGCCAAAAAAAAAAGGCCTTAGAGGAAACCAGTGCTGCTCTGATGACTCAATCCTAAACCTCTAGCCTCCAAAATTGTGAGAAAATAAATTTCTGTTGCTTAAGACCACAGCTGGCGGTATTTCGTTATGGTATCCCTACCGAAGTAATAGATCTTTTAAACAATTATTGTGTTAGGTTTCCTAATAAGAAGCATCTGCAATTGTTAAAAAAAAACCAAACAACAAAAAACAAAAAAGTCAAAACTGCTATCAAGTAGGATGTATAAAAGATGGAGATGGGCTTCCCTGGTAGCTCAAATGGTAAAGAATCTGCCTGCAGTGCAGGAGACCTGGATTTGATCCCTGGGTCTGGAAGATTCCCTGATGAAGGGAATACCCACACCAGGATTCTTGCCTTGAGAAATCCATGGACAGAGGTACCTGGCAGGCCACAGTCCATGGGGTTGCTAAGAGTCGGACATGACTGAGCAAATCTCATTTTCACTTTTCACACAAAATACAGATGTTCTGAATGCCAACTCTAAGTCTGTCCATGTAAGTTAATAAATATTGTCACTTAGCTTTCAGAAGTGAGTACAATGCTCATTTCAACCATTCAACTACTCTAATGCAACTTTAGAAAAGCAATGAATGATTTTATTAGATGGATTAATTAAAGTTGAACAAAAGCATCTATTAGGAAAGTTGATATTTGGAAAAAGGGGAAACATTTTTAAAAACTTAAAGTGTACATTGTATATAGCTTTCTAACTTCAGTGCACAAAATGTTTTAAATAAAAACTATTTCTTTGATGAGTTTTGGACACTTTTAAAATGGGTTGGTTGTGTCATGCTATTAAGTTTAAAATAAATTCTAGATACAAATCCTTTGACAGATATATAATTTGTAGAGTTGCCACAAACTATACCTTATCTTTTTTTTTTTATTATTTTAACAATGCCTTTCACATGTTAAGTGTAAAAAATTTTTTAAAGTCCAATTTATTATTATTATTTTTTATTTTATAGATTGTGTTATTGGTACCATGTCCAAGAACTCTTTGCCTAACTCCCAAGCATTTTGAGTGAAAGAAGTCAGTTTCAAAAAATTGCCTACTGTATGATTCCATTTATATGACATTTTTAAGATAGAAATTAAGCGTGTGACACAGAGAAGATTAGTGCCAGAAATGGATAATGGTGTGACTACAAAAGCATAGTGCAAGGGATTTTATGGGGTGATGGAACTATTCTGTATTCTGATTGCGACAATGATTCAACAAATTTGTACATGGCTAAGGTTCATGTATCTGTATGACCCTCCCCAAAATGTCAGTTTTAATGTATCTTAAATGGAGCACAAAAATGAATGAAAAAATTACCACAATATACTTCAAGGTAGATGTTCTTTAAAAATACATGAACAATTATCAAGAAGAAAACATAGTGGTAATACATTAAGTTTCAATTGATTAGGTCACAGACTTACACAAAGGCACCAGTTAAGACAGTTTTCATTCTCAGAGCTCAACTGGGTCTCATATATTACAGGGTCATTCATAGATTTATGAAATTTACATATATGATGTAAATACTAAATACTTTGTTATTGCCTCACATGGTGCAACTACTAAAAATATTCATCGAGCAGAAGGTAGTACTGATATCAGACTGTCTCAACTATTTTTCTTAAGAAACAAAGATAAGAAAAAAATGGCAACCCATTCCAGTATCCTTACCTGGGAAATCTCATGGACGGAAGAGTCTGGTGGACTACAGTCAGTTCACAGGGTTGCAAAAAGTTGGACACAACTGAATAACTTTCACTTTCACTTCACTTCAATATACACATAATTCCTCTAAAATCATATCAGTTGAGCAAAGTAAGTTTCACAAAGGTGTTTCAGATCTTATTTAAACTGTATCAGACCTTTTCTATCTCAAAGAGTCAGACATACCTAGCGACTGAACAACAATCTTCAAAATCTCAGTTCAATTTTGTCATTGCATTAGTCCAATAATTAAACATTTTAAATGCCTGTATGTAGACTTGTTTTTGATAAATTTATTTTCAGTATATTGTTTTCTTTTCCAAACAAATACAATGAATAAGTAAAAAAAAAAAAAAAGAAACAAAAATAAGAACAAATGTGTAAGATTATGAGTAGAAAGTAAAAAAAAAGTAAAAAGAATCCTAAAAATGTAAACTGGGATACAGTCATACCTTATGAGAGTAATGGAATGATTAGGACTTTTTATTCACCTATTTCATAACTGCCTAGAAATCAAACTTATTTCTAGGTAAGACCTAATAGGACCTTGCTTTATGATATATAGTGCATATTGTATATAGTTTCTGTGAATTCAGATATTCACAGATTCTTGGGCACACATTCAACAGTTATTTATTTGTCTATCTAGTGACTTATTTATTCAATACAGATTGAATCAACCATAAACCTGGATTAGATCTAAATTTATTTTCCCTTACTGCCATTTACAACTTTTTTTCTTTACTTGTGCTTCGATTTTAACAAATAATCAAGTCAGTCAATCTCTGTGGACAACTTATAAATATTAATGAACATGTTTGTTAAAAGAGTACAGGAATGCCTAGCTCAATCTTTTTTCCAACTGTTGCTAGGTTGTTGCTATAAACAAAGATATATTTTTACTACAGATTCAATTAAAGTTTTAAGGTTAAAAAAGGCTACATTCTTAACTATAATGAAATAAAATAGACAAAAAATTTTTCAAAGATAAAATAATAAAAGGAAAAAGCTCTCTGTTGATAGAATGATTAAAAATGTGAATTATTTTGAATTCATTAGGGGTAAAGCAATGATACAAAAATAGGTTGTCACTAATAAGGAGAGGCTTGAAATTCCAGTATCCTTACCTGGGAAATCTCATGGACGGAAGAGTCTGGTGGACTACAGTCAGTTCACAGGGTTGCAAAAAGTTGGACACAACTGAATAACTTTCACTTTCACTTCACTTCAATATACACATAATTCCTCTAAAATCATATCAGTTGAGCAAAGTAAGTTTCACAAAGGTGTTTCAGATCTTATTTAAACTGTATCAGACCTTTTCTATCTCAAAGAGTCAGACATACCTAGCGACTGAACAACAATCTTCAAAATCTCAGTTCAATTTTGTCATTGCATTAGTCCAATAATTAAACATTTTAAATGCCTGTATGTAGACTTGTTTTTGATAAATTTATTTTCAGTATATTGCTTTCTTTTCCAAACAAATACAATGAATAAGTAAAAAAAAAAAAAAAGAAACAAAAATAAGAACAAATGTGTAAGATTATGAGTAGAAAGTAAAAAAGTAAAAGAATCCTAAAAATGTAAACTGGGATACAGTCATACCTTATGAGAGTAATGGAATGATTAGGACTTTTTATTCACCTATTTCATAACTGCCTAGAAATCAAACTTATTTCTAGGTAAGACCTAATAGGACCTTGCTTTATGATATATAGTGCATATTGTATATAGTTTCTGTGAATTCAGATATTCACAGATTCTTGGGCACACATTCAACAGTTATTTATTTGTCTATCTAGTGACTTATTTATTCAATACAGATTGAATCAACCATAAACCTGGATTAGATCTAAATTTATTTTCCCTTACTGCCATTTACAACTTTTTTTCTTTACTTGTGCTTCGATTTTAACAAATAATCAAGTCAGTCAATCTCTGTGGACAACTTATAAATATTAATGAACATGTTTGTTAAAAGAGTACAGGAATGCCTAGCTCAATCTTTTTTCCAACTGTTGCTAGGTTGTTGCTATAAACAAAGATATATTTTTACTACAGATTCAATTAAAGTTTTAAGGTTAAAAAAGGCTACATTCTTAACTATAATGAAATAAAATAGACAAAAAATTTTTCAAAGATAAAATAATAAAAGGAAAAAAGCTCTCTGTTGATAGAATGATTAAAAAATGTGAATTATTTTGAATTCATTAGGGGGTAAAGCAATGATACAAAAATAGGTTGTCACTAATAAGGAGAGGCTTGAAATTAAAAATGAGTCCAAAATGGCTGAGTTATTGAAACTAGTCATACAACTCATTTTTCGATTAGAAAAATTTTAGGAAATAACAACGACTTTGCAAAAATTGCTATTGAGAAAACACAGGAAGAAGTATAGAATACTTGAATATGTGAACATACCCAATTCAGCAATTTGGATGGCCTGTTTTCAAGGGTACAGAACCTGTTAGCTGAATAATCTTACATGCTTTTCTACCAATCATGGAATCAACAATAATGAAGATGTAAAAATCATGTCAGAGCATTTATATATATACATTATATTAATAGATCTGTCTTTGAGTCACATTTTCTCAATTATTTTAGATTCTATTTTTGATGCAGTATATCTTTTAATATAATAAGTTTTTTTATCTAGACATGAAAGTAAGAAATTGGTAACATGTACTTTCCAGTTTTGTCAAAACTGCAGTACTTAAAAGGAAAAATACTTGTGATTTAAAAGGATTGGATACTAAAGAGAAAATTTCAAAAGTTCAGTGTTGAAGTGATTGAGTGTTTCCTCTTTTGTTTTCCCCTCCACTGGAATACTAAGGAACTACTTTCTAGAAGACAATACCTAGTCTGAAACCTAAAAATGAGAAGAATCCAATCAAATGAAGTACTGAAATTAAAATCATTCTAGAAGAAAACAGTATTCCTAAGCCCTAGGGATGGAAAACTTTTATGTTTAAAAAGAAAGTTTTTGGGCTGGATTTAAGACCTAAAAATGGGTAGATTAGGTAGATCAGGGTGGTCATAATAAGAAGTTTGAATAGAAAATGTAGAAAGAAAGTCAGTCAATCTCTGTGGACAACTTATAAATATTAATGAACATGTTTGTTAAAAGAGTACAGGAATGCCTAGCTCAATCTTTTTTCCAACTGTTGCTAGGTTGTTGCTATAAACAAAGATATATTTTTACTACAGATTCAATTAAAGTTTTAAGGTTAAAAAAGGCTACATTCTTAACTATAATAAAATAAAATAGACAAAAATTTTTCAAAGATAAAATAATAAAAGGAAAAAGCTCTCTGTTGATAGAATGATTAAAAAATGTGAATTATTTTGAATTCATTAGGGGGTAAAGCAATGATACAAAAATAGGTTGTCACTAATAAGGAGAGGCTTGAAATTAAAATGAGTCCAAAATGGCTGAGTTATTGACACTAGTCATACAACTCATTTTTCGATTAGAAAAATTTTAGGAAATAACAACGACTTTGCAAAAATTGCTATTGAGAAAACACAGGAAGAAGTATAGAATACTTGAATATGTGAACATACCCAATTCAGCAATTTGGATGGCCTGTTTTCAAGGGTACAGAACCTGTTAGCTGAATAATCTTACATGCTTTTCTACCAATCATGGAATCAACAATAATGAAGATGTAAAAATCATGTCAGAGCATTTATATATATACATTATATTAATAGATCTGTCTTTGAGTCACATTTTCTCAATTATTTTAGATTCTATTTTTGATGCAGTATATCTTTTAATATAATAAGTTTTTTTATCTAGACATGAAAGTAAGAAATTGGTAACATGTACTTTCCAGTTTTGTCAAAACTGCAGTACTTAAAAGGAAAAATACTTGTGATTTAAAAGGATTGGATACTAAAGAGAAAATTTCAAAAGTTCAGTGTTGAAGTGATTGAGTGTTTCCTCTTTTGTTTTCCCCTCCACTGGAATACTAAGGAACTACTTTCTAGAAGACAATACCTAGTCTGAAACCTAAAAATGAGAAGAATCCAATCAAATGAAGTACTGAAATTAAAATCATTCTAGAAGAAAACAGTATTCCTAAGCCCTAGGGATGGAAAACTTTTATGTTTAAAAAAAGAAAGTTTTTTGGGCTGGATTTAAGACCTATGGGTGACAGTAAGGAAATGAGGTAGATAATTAGGGTTAGATCATGGGTGGTCATAATAAGAAGTTTGAATAGAAAAATGTGAAGATAAATGTATAATTTAAATATATAATCACCCTTAAACAAAAACTATCTAAGGTTATGTTTCCATTAAAAGAAACCCAATGACTGAAGAAGTTATATTAATATGACAGAATGTATTTTATAAATGAGACAAATTGATGGAAAAAGATTAATTGATAAAATAAAGCCTGAAGCAAGCAATCTAAATCTCTAACAAGTAACATAAACAGTCTTGCAATGAGAAATTAGATGAGTGTTTCTTCAATAACTTTTGTCACAAATTCTAATGTACAACACTCTTTTTATGTACACCACAATTAATCCATGGTTAAATCTTATTGTTGTGGCTATTGTTGAAGAACTATAAACATGGAACTAAATTTGGAACATCAATAAGCCCTAGTAGATCTTCTTTACCTCTGAATTAAAAATGTAAATATTTCAGTAGTTCTTATTTGGAGAAATGTTTATTATTCCACTATTTACTTTTCTTGTCAAGTAGGTTAGGTCAGATGTGGTTTAACAAAGCTCAAACTTTATGCTAAAGGATATTATTTATAGAAGTGTGAACCCTGAAACTTTCACAGACACTCAGTAGATATTAGCCCATTCATGGCAGTGAAAACCCATATATTTTTTAATTAGGTGGAAAAATGATTTGTATATTTGAACTATTATGAACATATATGAAGAACAGTTTATATTTCATGTATTCAGACATATTTTCACATATGCAGACTATTTCATATTCTAGTTTTAAAAATGGTAACATGTACTTTCCAGTTTTGTCAAAACTGCAGTACTTAAAAGGAAAAATACTTGTGATTTAAAAGGATTGGATACTAAAGAGAAAATTTCAAAAGTTCAGTGTTGAAGTGATTGAGTGTTTCCTCTTTGTTTTCCCTCCACTGGAATACTAAGGAACTACTTTCTAGAAGACAATACCTAGTCTGAAACCTAAAAATGAGAAGAATCCAATCAAATGAAGTACTGAAATTAAAATCATTCTAGAAGAAAACAGTATTCCTAAGCCCTAGGGATGGAAAACTTTTATGTTTAAAAAAAGAAAGTTTTTTGGGCTGGATTTAAGACCTATGGGTGACAGTAAGGAAATGAGGTAGATAATTAGGGTTAGATCATGGGTGGTCATAATAAGAAGTTTGAATAGAAAAATGTGAAGATAAATGTATAATTTAAATATATAATCACCCTTAAACAAAAACTATCTAAGGTTATGTTTCCATTAAAAGAAACCCAATGACTGAAGAAGTTATATTAATATGACAGAATGTATTTTATAAATGAGACAAATTGATGGAAAAAGATTAATTGATAAAATAAAGCCTGAAGCAAGCAATCTAAATCTCTAACAAGTAACATAAACAGTCTTGCAATGAGAAATTAGATGAGTGTTTCTTCAATAACTTTTGTCACAAATTCTAATGTACAACACTCTTTTTATGTACACCACAATTAATCCATGGTTAAATCTTATTGTTGTGGCTATTGTTGAAGAACTATAAACATGGAACTAAATTTGGAACATCAATAAGCCCTAGTAGATCTTCTTTACCTCTGAATTAAAAATGTAAATATTTCAGTAGTTCTTATTTGGAGAAATGTTTATTATTCCACTATTTACTTTTCTTGTCAAGTAGGTTAGGTCAGATGTGGTTTAACAAAGCTCAAACTTTATGCTAAAGGATATTATTTATAGAAGTGTGAACCCTGAAACTTTCACAGACACTCAGTAGATATTAGCCCATTCATGGCAGTGAAAACCTATATATTTTTTTTAATTAGGTGGAAAAATGATTTGTATATTTGAACTATTATGAACATATATGAAGAACAGTTTATATTTCATGTATTCAGACATATTTTCACATATGCAGACTATTTCATATTCAGTTTTCCTTCTCTTCTTCTGTTTACTTCATATAACAAACACGGTTAACAGTGTTTGGAGAAAGGAAGACATGATGACAAAAATCTAAGCAAAGAGCAATCTAAGGTCTTGTACCAATATACCCTTTTCTAATTGAGTTTGAGAAAGTCATTGAGCATTAGAAACTTCATGGGTGAAACAAGATTATCTTGGTCAAGAGATACAGCAGAAACTTTGTAAGAAGAGACCTTTTTGTGTTTTTCTAAAGTATCAATTCTGCATCTTAACGTCTATTAGAACCTGGATGGTTATTTTACCTCATAAACTATGTTTTCTTCATCAGGAAAACAAGGATAAGAATGCTGACTACACAGTCATGATATAAGGTGTGATAAAGTGCAATGTAATCTGAAAACATAGATGTTCAAATACTTTACTCTTCCTTGCATACTGGAGATGTTGTTAAATGAGAGGCCAGTAATAATAACATTAAAACTAACAGCAAATGACTTAATACAAAAACCAAAAACAAACAAAACAGCTATTAGATTCCCACAAATACACTCCAATAAACAGTTTATTTTTCATTTTGTTTTTTACTTCTGTGCCAGTTATCAATTGCCTCTAAGCTCCAAATCCACCCTCTTTTTCCTTTATGCTACTGGAACTGAATCCTTTGGACTTTTTTCCTTTGTCCGCTGCCACAGTGTTAGGTTCTGTCAGGAGAGGGCAGTAAAGGGATACTTGAAAAGGGAGGGGTTTTTGGTACTCCAGTGTTTCTCTGGTTTTGTTTTTCTTTCACGGTGTTGTTTATCTAGTGGCTGCCCACAAATTCTCACAGACAGCCCTGTGAAGGCTTCCCAAAATATCACCAGCATCCACCTTGGGGTTTACTGTATGTTAACCCTGCCCTACAACACACCTCAAAACTTACATCTTCTAATGAATCAAGGCCCCACCCTCTGCAGCATGTGTGTGTGTGTGTGTGTGTGTGTGTGTACTTTGGAGGCAGGAAGGATGAAACTCCTTTCTTTCAAGTTTGCTTCTTTCCTTAGTATTCTTTAAATCTATAGATAGCGACTGTTCACTACCTCTACTATTCCTATGTTCTTTAGAGTTCTTTCTAGCTTTTTAATACTTAATCTCCTGTGAGTATAGTAATGGAACAGTAAAATTAGCTCAACTGTGTCCAACTCTTTTGTGGCCCCATGAACTGTAGCCCTCCAGACTCCTCTGTCCATGGAACTTTCCAGGCAAGAATAGTGGAGTAGGTTGCCATTTTCTTCTCCAGGGGATCTTCCCAACCCAGGTATCAAATCCAGGTCTGTTACTAGTTAATCTTTCTTTCTTTGTTCTTTTTCTTCCCCCTTCCTTTGTTATTATTTTTTATTAATGTATGGATGATTTACAATGTTGTGTTAATTACTGCAATACAGCAAAGCGATTCAGTTATGTATTCTTTTTTATGTTCTTTTCCATTATGGTTTATCCTGGGATATTGAATATGAATTCGTATGTTATACAGTAGAACGCTGTTGCTTATTTGTTATCTATAAAAAATCTTACAAATGTTAACCCAACCGTTTACTTCTTCCCTCTCCTAATGCTTCCCTGAGGCAACCACCAGTCTTCTTTCTATAACTGTGATTCTGTTTCTGTTTTATGGATAGGCCCATTTGTGTCATATTTTAGATTCCTAATTAGGAATTCTTTATGCTGATATTTCACTCTTTAGGATATTGGTATGATTTCTGACTCTTGAATGGACCCTGACTAATTTACCTTTTCACACTCAAGATTAGAGATATCACGTTTAATTTAAATTTGACATTCTTGGCTAAGTAACTTGAAAACATAATTTTTTTAAATCTATGACTCTGTTTCAACTGTGTACAGTTTCAAAAAAATTGAACTTCACTGGATAAAAATGAATCTGAAGTTTGTAATAAATTTCAAAAACATTTCACAATGTATTATAAAACAGCAGTAGAGTATAAAATCTTTGAATGCATTGGAAACACCAAAAAAACCAGAAAAGAAACAGTGTACATAAAGAAGAAATGCTCTATCAGAGATGATGTCTCAGTGGTGCTCATAATACAGAATTTCTTAGTTTTTTTCTGTTTAATTTTCAGAGGCTGTATGAACAAACTTTTTTCACAGATAGGTAGTATGTGTGTGACTATGTATACACCCACACAGACACATATTTTATTCCTATTTTCTGGTTTCTCTACCATACTCTAAATCTCTTGACAAATGAATCAAATATCCCTTAAATTGATTTAAAACCTTTCAAATTTGTGTTCCACAGTAATTTTCCATATGTTTCTCATCCTGCATGGAAACGATTTTAACTTAATTGTTTCATTATGCTCACTAAATACTAAACCAATTTAAATTATTCTTTTCTTTTTGTTCTTTTCTTCCCCTTTCTTTGTTATTTTTTTTTATTAATGTATGGATGATTTACAATGTTGTGTTAATTACTGCAATACAGCAAAGCGATTCAGTTATGTATTCTTTTTTATGTTCTTTTCCATTATGGTTTATCCTGGGATATTGAATATGAATTCGTATGTTATACAGTAGAACGCTGTTGCTTATTTGTTATCTATAAAAAATCTTACAAATGTTAACCCAACCGTTTACTTCTTCCCTCTCCTAATGCTTCCCTGAGGCAACCACCAGTCTTCTTTCTATAACTGTGATTCTGTTTCTGTTTTATGGATAGGCCCATTTGTGTCATATTTTAGATTCCTAATTAGGAATTCTTTATGCTGATATTTCACTCTTTAGGATATTGGTATGATTTCTGACTCTTGAATGGACCCTGACTAATTTACCTTTTCACACTCAAGATTAGAGATATCACGTTTAATTTAAATTTGACATTCTTGGCTAAGTAACTTGAAAACATAATTTTTTTAAATCTATGACTCTGTTTCAACTGTGTACAGTTTCAAAAAAATTGAACTTCACTGGATAAAAATGAATCTGAAGTTTGTAATAAATTTCAAAAACATTTCACAATGTATTATAAAACAGCAGTAGAGTATAAAATCTTTGAATGCATTGGAAACACCAAAAAAACCAGAAAAGAAACAGTGTACATAAAGAAGAAATGCTCTATCAGAGATGATGTCTCAGTGGTGCTCATAATACAGAATTTCTTAGTTTTTTTCTGTTTAATTTTCAGAGGCTGTATGAACAAACTTTTTTCACAGATAGGTAGTATGTGTGTGACTATGTATACACCCACACAGACACATATTTTATTCCTATTTTCTGGTTTCTCTACCATACTCTAAATCTCTTGACAAATGAATCAAATATCCCTTAAATTGATTTAAAACCTTTCAAATTTGTGTTCCACAGTAATTTTCCATATGTTTCTCATCCTGCATGGAAACGATTTTAACTTAATTGTTTCATTATGCTCACTAAATACTAAACCAATTTAATTATTATTCTTTTATCTCATGCCACAAACATAAGAAGTTGATAGAATAAATTAATTTTATGGTTCTAAAATGTAGAAAATGGGCTATATTGCTCTGTTGTGAACATTTAGAAAGTATGTAGCATAAATATACATACTCACTGATAATAAATACAGTGACTGAACTTCTGGCAGCTTCCCTTTAACTTCAGACACAATGTGTTGTTGTTTACTATGCAATGTTCATGAATGTTAAACTTACAAAGGCAAATTTTATTTCCATTTTAGCTTGACTGTCCTCTTAAAATCAATTCAATTTAATTTATTTTGACTAGCATTTTGATGTATGCATTTAAATATAAATATCGAGAAAGAGGACTTAAGATGTATTTACCTTGGTATATCCTCTGAGTTCCAAATTAGTTTTTTCCAGTAATTTTTTCCCATTTACATGGGGAAAAAGGGATATGGTTTTATCCTAAAGTATGTCTCAACATGAAAATATTCTTTGACAACTAAAGAGATAAAAATATGAACAATTTAAACAATAGGTTTTATTTCTTATTGAGAATTCTGACTCTCTTGTAAAGCCCTGGTATGCATGATTTAAAGATTTATATATATATTTATATATGTTTATATGCATATATACATATATACCAGATATAGTTTTTTTGTTTATTAACTAATAGTGAAAGTACAAAGGACTATATATAAAGAACTAAAAAAAATTGTAAACATTTTCAAAATTATTTTCACACTGAGAAAAGTAATAGAATATTGTTTTAAGAATTTATATTCACATGGAAATAAATTCATATTATATAAAGAGTTAAAATCATATACAGTTAGCTATGATATAATTATATACCTTTTAAATGTCAGTGCATGAGTTTTAAGTCGATATATCAGACTCTTTGCAACCCTATGGACTGTAACCCTCCAGGCTCTTCTATACATAAGGTTCTCCAGGCAAGCACTTGGTATTTTAATTGTGTTTTTAAAAATTTTATTGAAGCATAATTGACTTACAATGTTTTCTTTAATTTCCATTATGGTTTATCACAGGATATTAAATATAGTTCCCTGTGCTACACAGTAGGAACTTGTTGTTTATTCACCCTACACATAATTGTTTATGTCTGCTAATAGCAAGTTCCCAATCATTCCCATAATTATATTTTCTGATGTGGTCTGTTTGGTTCATCTTGTTTGGGACCCTCAGTGCTTTCTACACCTGGATATATGTTTTCTTCTTCCTTAAGTTTTCAGCCATACTTACATTTTAAATCCCTTTCACTCTCTCTCTCTCAGGCTTCTGTAATTCAGATGTTGGTGATTTTAATGTTACCTCAGATCTATAAAACTCCTCTCATTTGTAAATTTGTATTTCTTTCTGCTGTTCTGATTGGGCGATTTCCAATATTTTATATTCCAGATCACTTGTGCTAGTCATTCCATCTAGTGTGTCTTTTAAAAATTCTCACTGTGTTAATCTACTTTTTTACCCAATTCAGTCAGCATTCTTATTCTTAGTAATATTTTGAATTCTTTATCTCTTAAACTGTTTATTCTGTTTCTTGATTTATTTTTAAGGGGTTTTCTATTGCTCTTTCAATTGAGACCACGTCCTCTGTCTTTCCATTTCGCTTATCTGTCTCTGTCTCTACTAATTTAGGAGAAACAGTTACACATTGCTGTTTTGAAGGGATGTTCATATGTGGGAGCATCCCTCTCGAGTCTGCTTGTATTCAGTGTCTTTGGTTAGAAAGCTAGATTTGATGTGTATGCAAGTCAAGTATTCCTCAGGGTTTATTGTCAGCTATCACCTTTGTAGGAGCTGGAGCTGGAGATGGAGGGACTAGGCTAGAGCTGCACGTGTGGCTGGGCTTTCTCTCTGCTCAGTGGCCATAATCACCCTATCTGAGGGTAGGCTTGGATCCCAAGTTGCTGGGGCAGAAGCCCTGAGGGTCAGGCCTAGGCCAGCTGTATTCTTTCAGAGTATGTTTCCTTTCTCTCAGCACTAATTACACTTGCTTCAGAGGGTGTCAAGCCTTTTAATGGACTGTAACCCTCCAGGCTCTTCTATACATAAGGTTCTCCAGGCAAGCACTTGGTATTTTAATTGTGTTTTTAAAAATTTTATTGAAGCATAATTGACTTACAATGTTTTCTTTAATTTCCATTATGGTTTATCACAGGATATTAAATATAGTTCCCTGTGCTACACAGTAGGAACTTGTTGTTTATTCACCCTACACATAATTGTTTATGTCTGCTAATAGCAAGTTCCCAATCATTCCCATAATTATATTTTCTGATGTGGTCTGTTTGGTTCATCTTGTTTGGGACCCTCAGTGCTTTCTACACCTGGATATATGTTTTCTTCTTCCTTAAGTTTTCAGCCATACTTACATTTTAAATCCCTTTCACTCTCTCTCTCTCAGGCTTCTGTAATTCAGATGTTGGTGATTTTAATGTTACCTCAGATCTATAAAACTCCTCTCATTTGTAAATTTGTATTTCTTTCTGCTGTTCTGATTGGGCGATTTCCAATATTTTATATTCCAGATCACTTGTGCTAGTCATTCCATCTAGTGTGTCTTTTAAAAATTCTCACTGTGTTAATCTACTTTTTTACCCAATTCAGTCAGCATTCTTATTCTTAGTAATATTTTGAATTCTTTATCTCTTAAACTGTTTATTCTGTTTCTTGATTTATTTTTAAGGGGTTTTCTATTGCTCTTTCAATTGAGACCACGTCCTCTGTCTTTCCATTTCGCTTATCTGTCTCTGTCTCTACTAATTTAGGAGAAACAGTTACACATTGCTGTTTTGAAGGGATGTTCATATGTGGGAGCATCCCTCTCGAGTCTGCTTGTATTCAGTGTCTTTGGTTAGAAAGCTAGATTTGATGTGTATGCAAGTCAAGTATTCCTCAGGGTTTATTGTCAGCTATCACCTTTGTAGGAGCTGGAGCTGGAGATGGAGGGACTAGGCTAGAGCTGCACGTGTGGCTGGGCTTTCTCTCTGCTCAGTGGCCATAATCACCCTATCTGAGGGTAGGCTTGGATCCCAAGTTGCTGGGGCAGAAGCCCTGAGGGTCAGGCCTAGGCCAGCTGTATTCTTTCAGAGTATGTTTCCTTTCTCTCAGCACTAATTACACTTGCTTCAGAGGGGTGTAACATTGAAGCAAGTAGCAACAATCTCTCAGGATGTTCAGGATGGAACATGCACTGCAGTGGTTCACCTGCAGAGGGATATTCAAGTGGCCTTCTATGCACTTTCCTATGCTTGGAGCAGCAATTGTTGTCTTTGCCCTGCTCAGATACAGCTCTAAGTCTGAGTATTTTTTTACCCCTCATAGCTGACCATCCCCCACCACCACCCGACTCTGCCTCTCAGCCCTTTTTGTAGATCCAGACCACAGGGAACTCAAAGTACATAGGCTGACTTCCCCCGTAGGTCTCGAGGCATTGGCTGTGCTGGACCAGCTGCCATAAGTTTTAAACTGTGTCTCATGTGCTGCATGAGTGCCTCCCCCAAATGTCCTCTCTTCTTTTCTCAGATGTCACTCTAGATGTGAGGCATTTCTGTGTCCAGAGAATACATGGTCACACCCAGGTAATGCCTTTTCCATCTGAAAGCATGAGATTTTAAAACACATTCGTATTATTTTAACAGACACTATTCAATATTTATATTTTTTAAGTTAAACATTTGTTCAGGTGTTAAAGAATTCAAGAAGATGAGAAGAACGAGAAAAAAGGAAAGTCTACGGCAAAGAGAGACAGGAATACCAAGGGGGAAGGAAATATAAATCAGTACTAAAATGGGAGATATAATTCTGTAAAAGAGACAGAATCAATATAAAAACATGCTTCTACTACTTGAGGACTTTTTTTTTTTTTTTTTTACTGACCAGCTAATGTGGAAGTTAAAAGGCTAAAAGGTATGCATGAAGGGCATAAATAGGGATTTTTCTATAGTTTTCTTCTAATATTGATTTCAGTTTCTGAAATCTTCACTAGGATGGTCAGTGGGTCAAAGTTATACCTATGTTAAATGTCTCAAGATTATTTCACAGCAGTTGACACTGAAAACTGAGGCAAAAGGAAATGTACAAAAATTAAAGATGGGAGTGTCTGAGCTATACACAGAGAAACATGTCAGTTTGGTTAGACAGAATCCAAGCTTACCCGCCCGTTGTGCAAATCACATCTAGAAGTTCTCTTCTACTCTGTGATGTAGTTTGTGAAATCATGAACTATCTGACATGAATTAGAAAGATAAAGAAAATCTCAATTGCTCCAGAAATCAAGAAAATCTTACAGCAATGATGATAGAAGTGGCAAGTTTAAGAGTAAAGTCTGGTTTGGAATGTATCACTACATTTAACTACTACAGATATATTCATCTAGAGAAAATAGTTTCATTTTAAATAATCTTAGGGATAGATTAGAATCTTTACCTTTTTTACAAAAGCATGAATCAAGAAATACTGAAAGTAAAAATGAATATAACTGCTATACTATTGTATCAACAGTACTTGATACTCAGACTCTTCTATGATTTTTAAAATTATTTATTTATTTATCATGAATTTTGGCTGTGCTGTGTCTTTGTTGCTGAGCAGGCTTTTCTCTAGTTGGGGCAAGTGGGGGCTACTCTCTAGTTGTGGTGCGCGGGGGTCTCACTTCAGTGTATACTCTTATTTAAGAGCACTGGTCCTAGGGCAAGTGGGCTTGGTGGTTGTGGTTCCTGGTCTCTAGAGAACAGCCTCAACAGCTGTGGTACACAGGCTTAGATGCTCCATAGCATGTGGGAACTTTCCAGACCAGCAGTCGAACCCATTTCTCCTGCACTGGCAGGCAGACTCATTCCTCTAAGCTACAAGGGAAACCCCACCCTCTGATTTTTAAAGCAATACCAAGGGGGAAGGAAATATAAATCAGTACTAAAATGGGAGATATAATTCTGTAAAAGAGACAGAATCAATATAAAAACATGCTTCTACTACTTGAGGACTTTTTTTTTTTTTTTTTACTGACCAGCTAATGTGGAAGTTAAAAGGCTAAAAGGTATGCATGAAGGGCATAAATAGGGATTTTTCTATAGTTTTCTTCTAATATTGATTTCAGTTTCTGAAATCTTCACTAGGATGGTCAGTGGGTCAAAGTTATACCTATGTTAAATGTCTCAAGATTATTTCACAGCAGTTGACACTGAAAACTGAGGCAAAAGGAAATGTACAAAAATTAAAGATGGGAGTGTCTGAGCTATACACAGAGAAACATGTCAGTTTGGTTAGACAGAATCCAAGCTTACCCGCCCATTGTGCAAATCACATCTAGAAGTTCTCTTCTACTCTGTGATGTAGTTTGTGAAATCATGAACTATCTGACATGAATTAGAAAGATAAAGAAAATCTCAATTGCTCCAGAAATCAAGAAAATCTTACAGCAATGATGATAGAAGTGGCAAGTTTAAGAGTAAAGTCTGGTTTGGAATGTATCACTACATTTAACTACTACAGATATATTCATCTAGAGAAAATAGTTTCATTTTAAATAATCTTAGGGATAGATTAGAATCTTTACCTTTTTTACAAAAGCATGAATCAAGAAATACTGAAAGTAAAAATGAATATAACTGCTATACTATTGTATCAACAGTACTTGATACTCAGACTCTTCTATGATTTTTAAAATTATTTATTTATTTATCATGAATTTTGGCTGTGCTGTGTCTTTGTTGCTGAGCAGGCTTTTCTCTAGTTGGGGCAAGTGGGGGCTACTCTCTAGTTGTGGTGCGCGGGGGTCTCACTTCAGTGTATACTCTTATTTAAGAGCACTGGTCCTAGGGCAAGTGGGCTTGGTGGTTGTGGTTCCTGGTCTCTAGAGAACAGCCTCAACAGCTGTGGTACACAGGCTTAGATGCTCCATAGCATGTGGGAACTTTCCAGACCAGCAGTCGAACCCATTTCTCCTGCACTGGCAGGCAGACTCATTTCCTCTAAGCTACAAGGGAAACCCCACCCTCTGATTTTTTAAAGCAATATTTCATTTAATTGTACAGTCCTGTAATCTTATTTCCATCACACAAACATATAAATTAAGCTATAAAGATTGAGAAGTTGTGCCTTCATAAAAATTAGAATAGACTGAATACATTTTAATCAAATATTTCAGGGGATTTAGGAGAGTATTCTTCAGAATTTGGAAGAGATTCTAAATCTGTTTGTAGATACTAGAAAGCCAAAAAACAGTAGTTGCTATAGAGCAGACATTACATTATACCTGTATATATGATATGCTTGACTTTGTAATATATTTATGTATATTTAATACACAATAATTCATAAAATGATAATACAGAAAAATTAGGAAAAGCTTTTAATAAAATAATACAATCTCATTTATTTCAGCTCTAAAGATTTTGGTCTTTCAGTCAGAATGAATGATAGGTATGACTGGGTAAGATAAACCTCTGCCATCTAATGGAACAGATCTTCTACCACCCTGCTTTCATCCAACTAGTATCTCCTTCTTCCATCCCATTTATTAAGGGAAGAAATAATTTCTTTTCCACCTAAGCCAGAGAGAGATCAGATAACCTCTCCTCTCCTTGAGTTTTATATGTGTATATATATACATACTTATATATATATATGTGTGTGTATATATATATATATATATGTATATATACATACTTATATATATATGTGTGTATATATATATATATATATATAATTTTGGCCTCTTTTATTGGTTTTGTATTTATTCATTTTCATGCACCTTTATTCTTTGTCATGTGTGGGCCTCCCATTGCAGGGGCCTCTCTTGTCACAGAGCACAGGCTCTGGGCACATGTGCTCCAGAGCGCTGACTTGTAATTGGAAACACCAGTCCAGCTGTTCCACGGCATGTGGGATCTTCCTAGGCCAGGGATCGAACCCATTTCTCCTGCACTGGCAGGCAGACTCATTTCCTCTAAGCTACAAGGGAAACCCCACCCTCTGATTTTTTAAAGCAATATTTCATTTAATTGTACAGTCCTGTAATCTTATTTCCATCACACAAACATATAAATTAAGCTATAAAGATTGAGAAGTTGTGCCTTCATAAAAATTAGAATAGACTGAATACATTTTAATCAAATATTTCAGGGGATTTAGGAGAGTATTCTTCAGAATTTGGAAGAGATTCTAAATCTGTTTGTAGATACTAGAAAGCCAAAAAACAGTAGTTGCTATAGAGCAGACATTACATTATACCTGTATATATGATATGCTTGACTTTGTAATATATTTATGTATATTTAATACACAATAATTCATAAAATGATAATACAGAAAAATTAGGAAAAGCTTTTAATAAAATAATACAATCTCATTTATTTCAGCTCTAAAGATTTTGGTCTTTCAGTCAGAATGAATGATAGGTATGACTGGGTAAGATAAACCTCTGCCATCTAATGGAACAGATCTTCTACCACCCTGCTTTCATCCAACTAGTATCTCCTTCTTCCATCCCATTTATTAAGGGAGGAAATAATTTCTTTTCCACCTAAGCCAGAGAGAGATCAGATAACCTCTCCTCTCCTTGAGTTTTATATGTGTATATATATACATACTTATATATATATATGTGTGTGTATATATATATATATATGTATATATACATACTTATATATATATGTGTGTGTATATATATATATATATATATATAATTTTGGCCTCTTTTATTGGTTTTGTATTTATTCATTTTCATGCACCTTTATTCTTTGTCATGTGTGGGCCTCCCATTGCAGGGGCCTCTCTTGTCACAGAGCACAGGCTCTGGGCACATGTGCTCCAGAGCGCTGACTTGTAATTGGAAACACCAGTCCAGCTGTTCCACGGCATGTGGGATCTTCCCAGGCCAGGAATCGAACTGATGACCCTTTCACTGCAAGAGGAACTCTTTACCCACTGGACCACTAGGGAAGCCTGATCAGTGAGTTTTGAATAGATTTGAAGGGTAAAGTATGAGCACACTCCATAGCTGTATGCCATATTATCACACAATCTTCAATGCAAATTCTAATGATAGTTGTCTATATTTTACGGTTAAGGAAACTGAGACTCAGGTAAGTAAGAAAATTGTCTAAAACAATCAAAACATAGAATTGTAAAGTCAGTTTCTGAATGTGTCTCTCTGACTCCAAAATTATGGTAAAATTATTAATACTATACTATGATGACATTCAGTCATGTGTTAATTGAAACAAAAGCTAGAAATGGAATTAATTGTAATGAAACTTCTCTAGTCCCTAGTGATAAATCACTTGTTTAATCTATTTTTCGAAAACTTTTTTACAGTTGAAGAATTTTTTTAACTTTACTAGAATTTCATCTCTAGAAAATATTTGAGAATAATATGCTGGAAACTACTACTTATAATGACATAAGATATTAATATTTATAGATTTTCTGCCCATAACTCACCACCAGTGCTGCTTAATGAACAATAGAGAAATTGGATGAGTACATCCAAGATTCAAATGATATCCATTTTTCTGCAGTGGGATCTCTAAAGAACTCCAAGTCACTGTAACTATATATCATTACTGTATATGAGGCAAAGAAGTTCCAAATTAGCACAGCCAATGAATCACAAATGTGCCTTCAGGTCACCTTCTTCTGCCATGATAGCAGTATGAATCAGGATGATACTGCCACAGAAGGGAAATACTTGGAAAAAAAAGTGTTCATTCTCAGAATTAATGTCCTTTGCCATGGTACAGAGTCTTGCCAATAAAGCAGCTTCCAGGCTCTCACTCTATCTGCTTTTTTTTTCTATTGGTTTTTACTCCAATGATGCACAATGACATATAAATATTTTATCTCTGTATGCAATCAATTGCCAAGAAAATTCATTATTTATTCTCTTGAGTGGAAGTGACAACAATGCAAGTGTGTTTCAGAGACCAGCGCTGTTCCACAGCACGTGGGATCTTCCCAGGCCAGGAATCGAACTGATGACCCTTTCACTGCAAGAGGAACTCTTTACCCACTGGACCACTAGGGAAGCCTGATCAGTGAGTTTTGAATAGATTTGAAGGGTAAAGTATGAGCACACTCCATAGCTGTATGCCATATTATCACACAATCTTCAATGCAAATTCTAATGATAGTTGTCTATATTTTACGGTTAAGGAAACTGAGACTCAGGTAAGTAAGAAAATTGTCTAAAACAATCAAAACATAGAATTGTAAAGTCAGTTTCTGAATGTGTCTCTCTGACTCCAAAATTATGGTAAAATTATTAATACTATACTATGATGACATTCAGTCATGTGTTAATTGAAACAAAAGCTAGAAATGGAATTAATTGTAATGAAACTTCTCTAGTCCCTAGTGATAAATCACTTGTTTAATCTATTTTTCGAAAACTTTTTTACAGTTGAAGAATTTTTTTAACTTTACTAGAATTTCATCTCTAGAAAATATTTGAGAATAATATGCTGGAAACTACTACTTATAATGACATAAGATATTAATATTTATAGATTTTCTGCCCATAACTCACCACCAGTGCTGCTTAATGAACAATAGAGAAATTGGATGAGTACATCCAAGATTCAAATGATATCCATTTTTCTGCAGTGGGATCTCTAAAGAACTCCAAGTCACTGTAACTATATATCATTACTGTATATGAGGCAAAGAAGTTCCAAATTAGCACAGCCAATGAATCACAAATGTGCCTTCAGGTCACCTTCTTCTGCCATGATAGCAGTATGAATCAGGATGATACTGCCACAGAAGGGAAATACTTGGAAAAAAAGTGTTCATTCTCAGAATTAATGTCCTTTGCCATGGTACAGAGTCTTGCCAATAAAGCAGCTTCCAGGCTCTCACTCTATCTGCTTTTTTTTTCTATTGGTTTTTACTCCAATGATGCACAATGACATATAAATATTTTATCTCTGTATGCAATCAATTGCCAAGAAAATTCATTATTTATTCTCTTGAGTGGAAGTGACAACAATGCAAGTGTGTTTCAGAGACCAGGACCTAGGGTTAGGCATTGGTAATCTCAAGCAATTATCTGTGATATTTGAGACAATATAAATTGGTAGCTTCAGTGATTCAGAATGGTTGAAAATTTAAGTTGAATATATATATATACATATACATATTTAGAGTGAATAATCTTTTCTGAAACTGAAGAGATTTTCTGAGACAAATGACTTTCAATCTTAAAACTGGGACTATTCTAGGCAAACCTGGATAGATGGTCACTTTGTTACTTATACTTTGTTACTTGGAAATAGTTAATACAACCTTTGATTTGGGGGGCCAAGTATGATGGTAAATATATTATTTTTTGTGTATTTAGCATTTACAAGTATTAATTTGTCCATATTGGTTTGCTGGTTCTGTAAGAGAAGAAGTATCTCCTTGCTTCTGGAAGGCCAACTAGACTTCTGAATATTAATACTTGCTGTAATTAGCATTAACATCAAGTTCCAAAGACTTCCAGCTTCTACGGTGCTATGATCCTTTAGGATAGTTTTAGGGTTGTGACAGAAATCTGGAGTTCAGTTGATTTCATTTCCTATAGCATCCTTCCCCATCTCTTCTAACTCTTTAGGAAACTTGCCGAGTCCACTTTTAATGTAATGTTAGTAAAAAACAGTACCACTGGCTCTTTGTGGAATGTATATGTTGGGTATGTTATTCATTTCTAGATACATTCAAGAATAGTTCATTTACCTGGTTTGTCACTAACCTGAATTTAAACATCATTTATATCTTTCTCAGTTCAAATTACAATGAAACAAGACAAATAAGCAGAGTATAAAATGACAAAATAAACTAAACTAATGTCAACCAACCAAAGAAATGCAGCTTCATGACATTGTCTCTAACCATTTCTCCAGACCAGCCCTCTTGTACTCCTTCCAGATTCCTAAAAGAACTATCAATGTTACTTTGCAACTAAATTTTCTAAGCATAAAATAATGTGTGTTTCTTTTTTTGGCCTTACACTCCAAGAGAAATGACATTAAATATTTTATCTCTGTATGCAATCAATTGCCAAGAAAATTCATTATTTATTCTCTTGAGTGGAAGTGACAACAATGCAAGTGTGTTTCAGAGACCAGGACCTAGGGTTAGGCATTGGTAATCTCAAGCAATTATCTGTGATATTTGAGACAATATAAATTGGTAGCTTCAGTGATTCAGAATGGTTGAAAATTTAAGTTGAATATATATATATACATATACATATTTAGAGTGAATAATCTTTTCTGAAACTGAAGAGATTTTCTGAGACAAATGACTTTCAATCTTAAAACTGGGACTATTCTAGGCAAACCTGGATAGATGGTCACTTTGTTACTTATACTTTGTTACTTGGAAATAGTTAATACAACCTTTGATTTGGGGGGCCAAGTATGATGGTAAATATATTATTTTTTGTGTATTTAGCATTTACAAGTATTAATTTGTCCATATTGGTTTGCTGGTTCTGTAAGAGAAGAAGTATCTCCTTGCTTCTGGAAGGCCAACTAGACTTCTGAATATTAATACTTGCTGTAATTAGCATTAACATCAAGTTCCAAAGACTTCCAGCTTCTACGGTGCTATGATCCTTTAGGATAGTTTTAGGGTTGTGACAGAAATCTGGAGTTCAGTTGATTTCATTTCCTATAGCATCCTTCCCCATCTCTTCTAACTCTTTAGGAAACTTGCCGAGTCCACTTTTAATGTAATGTTAGTAAAAAACAGTACCACTGGCTCTTTGTGGAATGTATATGTTGGGTATGTTATTCATTTCTAGATACATTCAAGAATAGTTCATTTACCTGGTTTGTCACTAACCTGAATTTAAACATCATTTATATCTTTCTCAGTTCAAATTACAATGAAACAAGACAAATAAGCAGAGTATAAAATGACAAAATAAACTAAACTAATGTCAACCAACCAAAGAAATGCAGCTTCATGACATTGTCTCTAACCATTTCTCCAGACCAGCCCTCTTGTACTCCTTCCAGATTCCTAAAAGAACTATCAATGTTACTTTGCAACTAAATTTTCTAAGCATAAAATAATGTGTGTTTCTTTTTTTGGCCTTACATGCTATAATATTTTGGTAAGTGTCTATCAAAGCACTGAGATTTCTCTCTTTTTTTTTTTTTTTCTCAAATTCAGTAGACATTTAAATATGAATGAAAGAGAAAAAGAAAACAGACACCACCAACTAAATGACTATAAGTTGTAATAACTAACTCCATATGAATTGCAATTGAAACCAGATTATTATTTAAGGTGAAAATGGTCAGTCATTAAAGAAAAGCCCACAAGTCCACCTGTAACAAAATGAAAGAAAACACTACTTCCAGGACACTCAATTTTGGAAACACACACGGAAGACTTCTGATGAACTGAAAAATAACCTGAAGACAAAATGCAATGTACTTGAAAATCTTAATGAGGTGTGATTTCCTCATTTTTTTAAAAAAAATCATAGTATAAACAACCACTGAGTAAAGCAGGTTTGGAAATCCACCTTGTTGGGAGTTTCCAAATCTTTCTGAAGTCATTTTCCTGAGAAACAACTTGGATAGCTCAAAGAAGAGAGATTAATATAACTCTCAAATGTTGCTTTGTAGGATATTTTAGGTGATTGCAAATATTTTGAGAAAAATAAAATTATAGAATCAACTTCAAGATTAAAGTCCTTTAGTATATTCCAAAGCTGGATCATCTACAATGCAGAAAAGAAAGAGAACAAAAAGTCAAACCAATTAAATTCTAGTTTTGAAAGTAAGAGGGATACTACTTTAGAAATAATTGTTCATCCCTCAATATATTAAAGACTGTCTTCAAATGTTTTCTTTGTTCTAATAAAATGATAGAAAATCACTGCTTTAAAATGGGGACTAAAAGCATCCAGATATACTATGCTGAAAGCAAGCACAAAGCACTAAAAGCATCCAGATATACTATGCTAAAGAACAAAGTACTGCTTAATCATCAGTCTCTCTTTGCAACATATGACAACATAGACATTTCCTTCATTTAAGAAAGTCAGTTCAAATTACAATGAAACAAGACAAATAAGCAGAGTATAAAATGACAAAATAAACTAAACTAATGTCAACCAACCAAAGAAATGCAGCTTCATGACATTGTCTCTAACCATTTCTCCAGACCAGCCCTCTTGTACTCCTTCCAGATTCCTAAAAGAACTATCAATGTTACTTTGCAACTAAATTTTCTAAGCATAAAATAATGTGTGTTTCTTTTTTTGGCCTTACATGCTATAATATTTTGGTAAGTGTCTATCAAAGCACTGAGATTTCTCTCTTTTTTTTTTTTTCTCAAATTCAGTAGACATTTAAATATGAATGAAAGAGAAAAAGAAAACAGACACCACCAACTAAATGACTATAAGTTGTAATAACTAACTCCATATGAATTGCAATTGAAACCAGATTATTATTTAAGGTGAAAATGGTCAGTCATTAAAGAAAAGCCCACAAGTCCACCTGTAACAAAATGAAAGAAAACACTACTTCCAGGACACTCAATTTTGGAAACACACACGGAAGACTTCTGATGAACTGAAAAATAACCTGAAGACAAAATGCAATGTACTTGAAAATCTTAATGAGGTGTGATTTCCTCATTTTTTTAAAAAAAATCATAGTATAAACAACCACTGAGTAAAGCAGGTTTGGAAATCCACCTTGTTGGGAGTTTCCAAATCTTTCTGAAGTCATTTTCCTGAGAAACAACTTGGATAGCTCAAAAGAAGAGAGATTAATATAACTCTCAAATGTTGCTTTGTAGGATATTTTAGGTGATTGCAAATATTTTGAGAAAAATAAAATTATAGAATCAACTTCAAGATTAAAGTCCTTTAGTATATTCCAAAGCTGGATCATCTACAATGCAGAAAAGAAAGAGAACAAAAAGTCAAACCAATTAAATTCTAGTTTTGAAAGTAAGAGGGATACTACTTTAGAAATAATTGTTCATCCCTCAATATATTAAAGACTGTCTTCAAATGTTTTCTTTGTTCTAATAAAATGATAGAAAATCACTGCTTAAAATGAATAAAATGAAAGAACAAGCACAAAGCACTAAAAGCATCCAGATATACTATGCTAAAGAACAAAGTACTGCTTAATCATCAGTCTCTCTTTTGCAACATATGACAACATAGACATTTCCTTCATTTAAGAAAGTCAGCTGTTTCTATGATTATGGATAATGACATACATATTGACTCAATGGGATGCTTGTCAGTCATTCAAAGGCAGATGTAATGTACTGCTTCTGCTTCATACACACACACAAACATACACTTCCATTGTCATGAAAATGGTGAAGTGATCTCAGATACTGTAGAAGACAGAATGATAGTCCCCCTAAAATGCCTATGACCTAATCTGGACATATCACCTTACATGCCAACATAAATTTTGCAAATGTGATTTAGTTAAGGATTATGGAGAAATTAACCTGAATTATCTGAGTGGACCCATTGAAACCACAATGGTCTTTGTAAGAGAAAAATAGGATTGTTAAGAGTAGGAATATGAGTTCTGCAAAAGGAAGCAAAACTTGGAATGATGGACTTTGATAATGGAGAAATGGCCATGAACCAGAGATTATAAGCAGCTTCTAAAAGGACTCCCCAGGTGGTTCAGTGATGAAGAATCTGCCAGCAGTACAGGAGATGTGGGTTTGATTCCTTAGTCAGGAAGATACCTGGAGAAGGAAATGGCAACCCACTCCAGTATTCTCGCCTGGAAAATCCCATGGACAGAGGAGCCTGGTAGACTACAGTCCACGGGCTCACAAAAGTATCAGAGACCACTCAGCAACTAAACAATAGCTCAAAGAAGAGATTAATATAACTCTCAAATGTTGCTTTGTAGGATATTTTAGGTGATTGCAAATATTTTGAGAAAAATAAAATTATAGAATCAACTTCAAGATTAAAGTCCTTTAGTATATTCCAAAGCTGGATCATCTACAATGCAGAAAAGAAAGAGAACAAAAAGTCAAACCAATTAAATTCTAGTTTTGAAAGTAAGAGGGATACTACTTTAGAAATAATTGTTCATCCCTCAATATATTAAAGACTGTCTTCAAATGTTTTCTTTGTTCTAATAAAATGATAGAAAATCACTGCTTAAAATGAATAAAATGAAAGAACAAGCACAAAGCACTAAAAGCATCCAGATATACTATGCTAAAGAACAAAGTACTGCTTAATCATCAGTCTCTCTTTTGCAACATATGACAACATAGACATTTCCTTCATTTAAGAAAGTCAGCTGTTTCTATGATTATGGATAATGACATACATATTGACTCAATGGGATGCTTGTCAGTCATTCAAAGGCAGATGTAATGTACTGCTTCTGCTTCATACACACACACAAACATACACTTCCATTGTCATGAAAATGGTGAAGTGATCTCAGATACTGTAGAAGACAGAATGATAGTCCCCCTAAAATGCCTATGACCTAATCTGGACATATCACCTTACATGCCAACATAAATTTTGCAAATGTGATTTAGTTAAGGATTATGGAGAAATTAACCTGAATTATCTGAGTGGACCCATTGAAACCACAATGGTCTTTGTAAGAGAAAAATAGGATTGTTAAGAGTAGGAATATGAGTTCTGCAAAAGGAAGCAAAACTTGGAATGATGGACTTTGATAATGGAGAAATGGCCATGAACCAGAGATTATAAGCAGCTTCTAAAAGGACTCCCCAGGTGGTTCAGTGATGAAGAATCTGCCAGCAGTACAGGAGATGTGGGTTTGATTCCTTAGTCAGGAAGATACCTGGAGAAGGAAATGGCAACCCACTCCAGTATTCTCGCCTGGAAAATCCCATGGACAGAGGAGCCTGGTAGACTACAGTCCACGGGCTCACAAAAGTATCAGAGACCACTCAGCAACTAAACAATAACACCAAAAGGTGACAAAGAGAAGAAAATAAACTCTCCACTAGAACCTCTAGAAAGAACGCAGTCCTGCCAACATCATGATTTTAGCTTCATAATGTTCATCTCTGATTTCTGATCTCAGAACTTGTAAGAAAATAAATCTATGTTATTTTGGACCAGTAAATTTTCAATAATTTGTTAGAGCAGCAATAGGAAGCTAACACAAATATAGAATAAAGAGTACTGTTGAAAACAGAACAGAACAGATTTTTAAAATAGAACTGCACAGATAATTTTGAGGAAGTTTTCTAGTCTCCATTGTTGATAGAATTACTTATGGGGAAAGAAGGTTTCTTCAGTTCTTAGGCAAAATGTGAAAAATATTTGACGAACTTGTTGTTAATTTGTTTATACAATGTATTTTATGAAACTAATATTAATAGTAATAATTAGCATTAATGTAATCTTCACAGATATCAATATTTTCTTATTTTAAAGTTCAGATTAAGAACATTTGAAAGAGGGCTTCCCTGGTGGTCCAGTGGATAAAGACTCTGCCTTGTAGTGCAAGGGGTAATGGTTTGATCCCTGGCCTGGGAAGATCCCATATGCAGCGGAGCAACTGGAAAAGTGCGCCGAATTATGAGCCAGAGCTCTGAGCAAATGCACCTAGAGCTGGTGCTCTGCAACAAGAGAGGCCACTGCAATGGGAGGCCCACACATGCTAAAGAATAAAGACAGATGAAAATAAATGATGAGTTACAGGCAAAAAAAAAAAAAAGGAAAGAATTTACACATAGAAAAATACAATATATAGTTTGTATCCCTGCATCATCATATGGCTAGTTTAATGTATGTCAAAAATAAACTATTTTAACAAGATGACAGAAAATAAAGCTCAAGACCTTTTAAGTAAAGTTTAATTACTGATACTGTTATGGTGTCTGTTGCCCTGATGTTTACTATAATATTTCTAAAATAACTATTTATTGAAAATTTGTGATTGCCTGGTTAGGTCTTAATTTACACTAAGAGAGTGAGTTCTGTTTTTCACATGGCCTCAAAACCATCTGCAGTTGCTACAGTAATGATTGTAATGTATGTGTGGGCAAAACTTTACAATTAATGCTGAAGGAAATAAATTATGGCATCAAATATGCATATCCTATTCAGTAAATAATCCTTACTATAATCTATTCACTATAGTAACACTGAGTTATCTTAAACCAGAATTCTCAAATGTTTTCTAATATTCAGCTGCAAATATCCATTGAATTGCCACAATGGATTATTTACCTCAATATCACTACATTGCATTACAAATTAGAACAATTCTGGATATACTGATAAGGATTTTCTGGAAGGTCTTATTAGGATGCATTATCTTTATTCATTGAAATTGATTTTTTACATACTTATTAGAAGCAAAGCTGATTTAAAACTTTAAGGATCTCAATTCTAACTCTGAGAGTAATTTCTTCTATTTATTGACCCTATAATGTGATTTAATCAAGTTCTTCAGATCCATCTATTACTTGATCTTTGCCTCTCTTTTCTCAGATATGCATCTCAGATACATTGAATTTAACATTTCTTTGCTAACTAAGTTTAAACTTTCTGAATTTTGATCTTTCCAATATTTTCTTATTTTAAAGTTCAGATTAAGAACTTGGGGTCGGGCCAGTGGATAAAGACTCTGCCTTGTAGTGCAAGGGGTAACGGTTTGATCCCTGGCCTGGGAAGATCCCATATGCAGCGGAGCAACTGGAAAAGTGCGCCGAATTATGAGCCAGAGCTCTGAGCAAATGCACCTAGAGCTGGTGCTCTGCAACAAGAGAGGCCACTGCAATGGGAGGCCCACACATGCTAAAGAATAAAGACAGATGAAAATAAATGATGAGTTACAGGCAAAAAAAAAAAAAGGAAAGAATTTACACATAGAAAAATACAATATATAGTTTGTATCCCTGCATCATCATATGGCTAGTTTAATGTATGTCAAAAATAAACTATTTTAACAAGATGACAGAAAATAAAGCTCAAGACCTTTTAAGTAAAGTTTAATTACTGATACTGTTATGGTGTCTGTTGCCCTGATGTTTACTATAATATTTCTAAAATAACTATTTATTGAAAATTTGTGATTGCCTGGTTAGGTCTTAATTTACACTAAGAGAGTGAGTTCTGTTTTTCACATGGCCTCAAAACCATCTGCAGTTGCTACAGTAATGATTGTAATGTATGTGTGGGCAAAACTTTACAATTAATGCTGAAGGAAATAAATTATGGCATCAAATATGCATATCCTATTCAGTAAATAATCCTTACTATAATCTATTCACTATAGTAACACTGAGTTATCTTAAACCAGAATTCTCAAATGTTTTCTAATATTCAGCTGCAAATATCCATTGAATTGCCACAATGGATTATTTACCTCAATATCACTACATTGCATTACAAATTAGAACAATTCTGGATATACTGATAAGGATTTTCTGGAAGGTCTTATTAGGATGCATTATCTTTATTCATTGAAATTGATTTTTTACATACTTATTAGAAGCAAAGCTGATTTAAAACTTTAAGGATCTCAATTCTAACTCTGAGAGTAATTTCTTCTATTTATTGACCCTATAATGTGATTTAATCAAGTTCTTCAGATCCATCTATTACTTGATCTTTGCCTCTCTTTTCTCAGATATGCATCTCAGATACATTGAATTTAACATTTCTTTGCTAACTAAGTTTAAACTTTCTGAATTTTGACCTTTCCAATAAATAGTACATGCGTAAAACACATCCCATCCTGATTAGATCATCACAGATTTCTAAAAGTCAGTTTTTATCTTGAATATTTAAATAGCTTTTGAAATACTTCATTTATATATCTCACAAATCTCAAAAAGTTAATTTAGACCAATCAGACTTTTCTACCATCCTGAATGTGTTTGCCGCATGGCACTAGTAGTAAGGAACAGACCTGCCAGTGCAGGATACATAAGAGACCCATGTTCGATCCCTGGGTTAGGAAGACTCCCTAGAGGATGTCATGGCAATCCACTCCAGTATTCTTATCTGGAGAATCCCGTGGACAGAGGAGCCTGGTGGGCTACAGTTCACAGGGTCACAAAGAGTCAGACACGATTGAAGCAACTTAACATACATGTACACATCCATCATCCTGAATAATCTGAATGTAGACTTACTCTATCTTTTGATCTAAATTAAAGAAAAATAAAACTAATTCATAAAATACTTTGGGTTTTATTTTGACATATAAAGTTAATAATTACTACTGGAAATAATATATAGCATGAAGATGAAAGAAATTTCCCTTCTATAAAAATCATATGACCTACTAAAGGAGTGACATTTGACCAAAATTTGATATTGCATATACACAAATTGATTTAGGTGAACCTGAGCACATCATTAAGAAATGATAAAACCCAGAGACATCACAGATTCTACCAAAAATAAAGCAGAGGAGATTTGTAAGTTGACCAACGAGGAGTTTTCAAAGGGATAGCATATTGAGCCTTTCCAGGGATATATTTCAAAACATAGCAAAATGGTCTGTTCCCAACAAACTGTGAACAAATCTTTTTCTCAATTGAAAAGTAATTTCTTCTATTTATTGAAATTGATTTTTTACATACTTATTAGAAGCAAAGCTGATTTAAAACTTTAAGGATCTCAATTCTAACTCTGAGAGTAATTTCTTCTATTTATTGACCCTATAATGTGATTTAATCAAGTTCTTCAGATCCATCTATTACTTGATCTTTGCCTCTCTTTTCTCAGATATGCATCTCAGATACATTGAATTTAACATTTCTTTGCTAACTAAGTTTAAACTTTCTGAATTTTGACCTTTCCAATAAATAGTACATGCGTAAAACACATCCCATCCTGATTAGATCATCACAGATTTCTAAAAGTCAGTTTTTATCTTGAATATTTAAATAGCTTTTGAAATACTTCATTTATATATCTCACAAATCTCAAAAAGTTAATTTAGACCAATCAGACTTTTCTACCATCCTGAATGTGTTTGCCGCATGGCACTAGTAGTAAGGAACAGACCTGCCAGTGCAGGATACATAAGAGACCCATGTTCGATCCCTGGGTTAGGAAGACTCCCTAGAGGATGTCATGGCAATCCACTCCAGTATTCTTATCTGGAGAATCCCGTGGACAGAGGAGCCTGGTGGGCTACAGTTCACAGGGTCACAAAGAGTCAGACACGATTGAAGCAACTTAACATACATGTACACATCCATCATCCTGAATAATCTGAATGTAGACTTACTCTATCTTTTGATCTAAATTAAAGAAAAATAAAACTAATTCATAAAATACTTTGGGTTTTATTTTGACATATAAAGTTAATAATTACTACTGGAAATAATATATAGCATGAAGATGAAAGAAATTTCCCTTCTATAAAAATCATATGACCTACTAAAGGAGTGACATTTGACCAAAATTTGATATTGCATATACACAAATTGATTTAGGTGAACCTGAGCACATCATTAAGAAATGATAAAACCCAGAGACATCACAGATTCTACCAAAAATAAAGCAGAGGAGATTTGTAAGTTGACCAACGAGGAGTTTTTCAAAGGGATAGCATATTGAGCCTTTCCAGGGATATATTTCAAAACATAGCAAAATGGTCTGTTCCCAACAAACTGTGAACAAATAAGACTTTAGGGGAATGTATTACACTAACATTCACAGCAAATTTTTTCAGATAAAATATAACACAGATTCATTAAGTGGTCATTTGGGATCTGATAAAAATAAGGTCTGCAGCAGAATCTGTTGGAAAGGAAAAAAGACAAACTGACTGTCCATCACCTGAGCAATCTTATTCTTTATCATTCTCCCCTTCCTCACTCATGTCCTGACATCTACTACTCATATACACTCCTCAAACCTAGCAGGGAAGACCCTGCTGAAGTGACTTTGCATTTGAGATCCTCTCTATCTAGAAACTCTTGTCCTAGCTCACCTCTTAGCTAGCTCATGACTATCTAGCTCACCTCTTTCAAGTCTTTGCTTCGTATATTCTTAGAGAAGGCTTCTCTTAACAAACTGCTTAAATTCTGATTCCCCACACTACGCTCCCTTATAGTTGTTACTCTTTGTTTTTCTTCACTGGACTTCTCATCTTTTAATATATTACATAGGGTACTGATTTGTTTATTTTCTGTCCCCAGTCCTTGAGGCCTACAGCAGACATTTTTGTCCATTTTCCTTATTGCTGTAACACATGGTAGGTACTTGGTATATTTCCTTGAAATAAAATGAAGGTCTTCTGACTCAAGTCCTATATACCTAATATTTAGATGTATGTTCTAGAAGCCAAGAGACTCTTTTGGGGGAGGGGGTGTGGGCCTAGACTTCTATTGGTCTTTCATTTATCTGTTTTCATCCATCTTTGTTCTTTGGCCCATGTGGGCCTCCCATCGCAGTGGCCTCTGTTGTTGCAGAGCACAGGCTTAGGTGCATGGGCCCCCAGAGCTCAGGCTTGGTAATTGGACACATTGGTCCAGCCGCTCCGTGGCATGTGGGATTTTCCCAGGCCAGGGATCAAACCAGTGCCCTTTGTACTGCAAAGTGGTGTCCTTACGCACTGGATGGGGAGGGACCAGGAGAAGCTCCCAAGAGACGCTTGACATCTTTTGGTTTTGTTGTTCTCATATTTAGTAAGAAAGAAATGTATGTCAAGGCTCAAATTCACATACATAAAACCCAATTTCTCATGCTACCTGATCGACTGTCCTCACCGCATTTAAAAAATCTAACAGAGGGGCTTCCCTGGTGGTCCAGTGGGCAAAGAGTCCACCTTGAAGGGCAAGAGGCACCAGTTCAATCCCTGGCCTGGGAAGATCTCATGTGCCATGGAGCGGCTGAACTGGTGTGTCTAATTATGAGCCAGAGCTGTGGAGCGCATGCTCTGGAGCTGGTGTTCTGCAACAAGAGAGATCGCTGCAATGTGAGGGCCACACAGGCCAAAGAACAATGACGGATGAAAATAAATAAATAAAAAGCAATAAGAGCAGCCGAAATTAAAACAAACAAACAAAAAAGAATCTAACATTCTTTCAATGAGCCTTGCCCCTATTCTTCTTGTCTATTGTGCATTCAATCACCAGTTCCTCTTCTAGATATTTTGGTCTCATTTTACACCTGAAAGTTTTCTCTAGCCTCCTGAAATGAAATGAACTTAATCTCTTCAATAAGATTTCCTATAGATAACTTTAGGAATACAATAAAACCTTCTACATGTGTTCTAAATGCACAACTCTCTACCAAACATGGCAGAGTATGAGCTGCAATTTTCTTACAATGAAGAAAATAAAATACTGAAAAGAAGAAGTCTTCCATTAGCTATCATTTCATATTATAGTAACATATAGAGTGCCACAATTAGTTGCTATTATGGTTTTAGTCTTTAATGGTGACTTTTTATCAGTTTCACTAAAAAGTAGAGCTGAAATTATTTTTTCCTGATAATCACCGTGAAGTTTTAAAATAGGTACAGAGTACACTGTACTTTACCTATGTGCACAGAAGAATATATTTTCATGTGGGATCAGAGGCTACAGTTCCTCAATAACCTAAACTCAGTCATATTAACACCATTGTTTTAACAACTTAGCTAATTACCCACATAAAATTATTTTAATCTACTTAAACTATATAGAATTAAGCAAAACACAGCCTAAACTAAAAGTTTAAAACAATAATTATATGTGTAAAGATAAATATTAAAAGAATAGCAACTTCCAATATGCAAGGAATGTTATACTGAACAGCTTAATTTCAGAGGAAAATCTATAATTTGCATGAGAATAATATGAGAAATACATCATTTCTGTCTTAATTATAAAATTTAATTACCTATATAGAATGTAAAAAAAGAAGAAAAGATTCAAATTCAGCTACATGCTTTGCTAATTTTCTTTATGCTATACTAGATTTCTTAACTGTAAGTGAATATTTGAAATCATCATTGCAGTGTCCTATTTTTGTTTCAGAGCATTGATTGTTCAAGTAGGAGGAAGGAAAGCTAAGACTTTGATGACTCTAGTAATCTCTCAATCAATTGATTATTCAGAATTCAAATCACTTAATTATAGGTTATTTAAAAGAGACAAGTAAATGACTTTTCCTACTTGTATGATTTGTTTCAAATTTTCCATGAATTTTAGTCGTTTTATTTTTCCCCCAAGAGAGAAAACTTTTCTCCTAAATTTATTTTTAGTGAATATTTTTTTAGTTCTGTGAGTAGCTTGATATTCTGACAGAAAAATATACCTTATATCAAGAGGTTAAAAACAAGTTAAGCACTATGATAAAGATAAATTACTTCTACACAGTTCAATCATATTATCAAAAAAAGTTAACTAGCTATTTCCTTCAATATGCACAACTCTCTACCAAACATGGCAGAGTATGAGCTGCAATTTTCTTACAATGAAGAAAATAAAATACTGAAAAGAAGAAGTCTTCCATTAGCTATCATTTCATATTATAGTAACATATAGAGTGCCACAATTAGTTGCTATTATGGTTTTAGTCTTTAATGGTGACTTTTTCTCATTTTCACTAAAAAGTAGAGCTGAAATTATTTTTTCCTGATAATCACCGTGAAGTTTTAAAATAGGTACAGAGTACACTGTACTTTACCTATGTGCACAGAAGAATATATTTTCATGTGGGATCAGAGGCTACAGTTCCTCAATAACCTAAACTCAGTCATATTAACACCATTGTTTTAACAACTTAGCTAATTACCCACATAAAATTATTTTAATCTACTTAAACTATATAGAATTAAGCAAAACACAGCCTAAACTAAAAGTTTAAAACAATAATTATATGTGTAAAGATAAATATTAAAAGAATAGCAACTTCCAATATGCAAGGAATGTTATACTGAACAGCTTAATTTCAGAGGAAAATCTATAATTTGCATGAGAATAATATGAGAAATACATCATTTCTGTCTTAATTATAAAATTTAATTACCTATATAGAATGTAAAAAAAGAAGAAAAGATTCAAATTCAGCTACATGCTTTGCTAATTTTCTTTATGCTATACTAGATTTCTTAACTGTAAGTGAATATTTGAAATCATCATTGCAGTGTCCTATTTTTGTTTCAGAGCATTGATTGTTCAAGTAGGAGGAAGGAAAGCTAAGACTTTGATGACTCTAGTAATCTCTCAATCAATTGATTATTCAGAATTCAAATCACTTAATTATAGGTTATTTAAAAGAGACAAGTAAATGACTTTTCCTACTTGTATGATTTGTTTCAAATTTTCCATGAATTTTAGTCGTTTTATTTTTCCCCCAAGAGAGAAAACTTTTCTCCTAAATTTATTTTTAGTGAATATTTTTTTAGTTCTGTGAGTAGCTTGATATTCTGACAGAAAAATATACCTTATATCAAGAGGTTAAAAACAAGTTAAGCACTATGATAAAGATAAATTACTTCTACACAGTTCAATCATATTATCAAAGTGTTTAATAAAATAGAAGGTTAGAAATTCTAGCATGCTAGCCTATTTTCCTTCAATATGTTGTCAAGGAAGGTTAACAACTTAAAACCTATAGTTAAAATTATGTGGTCAAGTAGTTAGGGGAATGTAAGGTAGAAGCTGGGATCATATTAATAAAAAGGAAAACCAGTCAGACTAAACTTGTAACTTTATTAGGAAAGGAAAAATGACTATATTACTTATATTTAGTAAAAAGGTAACAGCTAAAAGATACTCCAAAGGTTGTTTTTAATTTTTATTGGGGTTTCTTTGAAACTATGTGTAAACATTCACAAGCCCTCATCTCAGTTTTTACACCACAAGGAATTATCTGGTACATGACATTAAAATAGACACAAAGGTAAATAAGGCAGAATGGGCAGTCCAGAAATAAATCTAAACTTCTACAGTTAACTGTCTTTTAAAAAGGTGCCAAAAACACACAATGGGGAAAAGACAGTCTCTTTAATAAATGGTGTTGGGGAAACTGGGTATCCACATGTGGAAGAACTAAATTGGGCTTTTATTTCATATCATACACAGAAATCAACTCAACATGTGTTAAAGACTTTACTATAATTCCTGAAGTCATATAACTATCAGAGGAAAATGCAGGGAGAAAAAATTCTTGACATTGCTCTGAGTAATGATTTTTGGGTCATGATACCAAAAGCTCAGGGAACAAAAGCAAAATTAGACAAGTAAATCTACTTCAAATTAAAAAAGTTTCTTCATAGCAAAGGCAATCACAGAATGAAAAGGCAGAATGAGAGAAACCTATAGAATTGGAGAAAATATTTGCGACTATCTCAGATAAAGGGTTAATATATAAAATGTACAAAGAAGTCATACATTTAAATGGCAAATAAATAGCCTACTTAACATATGGAAAAGACATCTATGCAGACATTTCTCCAAAGAAGATACACAAATGGCTACTATGTACATGAAAATATGCTCAACTTCACTAATTATAAGGGAATTACAAATTGAAACTACATGAGACATTATCTCACACCTATTAGAGTGGCTATTATCAAAAAAGACAAAAGGTAATAAATATTGGTAAAAAAACGTGGAGAAACAGGGGACTTGCTTGATGGTCCAATGACTGAGACTCTGTGCTGTCAATGCAGGGGGCCTGGGTTCAATCCCTGATCGAGGAACTAGATCCCGTGTACCACAAATAAGATCCAGTGTAGCCAAATAAATAATAACTATTTTTTTAAACGTAGAAAAAAGAATTTAGATTTCTAACAGGCACTCATAAAATGACAATGTTCCCTACAGAAGGAAAAGAGTTGGAGTAGTAGAGAATCACAGTGTTTTTTGACCTAAAACTAGTTTTGACCTAAACTTACCGCCTGTGATCATAATATGAAAATATTATAAATTAGACAATTTTAGTTACTCTAAAACTAACTAATTTAGTTGAATGATTTTATCACCTCCACATCTGTCCTGATAGCTATATATTAATGAAAGACTTACACATTTCCTCTGTTCTTGCTGCTTATCTTTGTAACATACATATTTTTCTACATTTCCGTAGTATTTTCGATTCTTTAGTTGCCAATAAACATATTTTTATATGTAACCTAGGCAAAGCTATGTACCAAGGAAATTTAAATTGCTTTCAAAATCAAAGGAACAGGCTCAAGCATCTAGCTCAGCTTGGATTAATTTGGGTCTAGAGTTTGGCAAATCTATCTTTTGCACATTCTTCTCCTCTGGCTTTCAGAGATTTTATGTGTGATTTTACATTTTAGTCCACATTGTTATGTTCTACCAGCATTTTCCCCTTTTAAATAAAATAAAGAGATTTTTTCCAGCTGTTAGGAGTTCCACTGACCAATGGTCTTCCATCATTTGTGAGAATTGCCTCAGTTAGAGAGAATCATCCACCTGAAGCACTTGCAGGAGAAGGCTTCATTGTATAACAGTTTGAAACGGGTTAGAGAGCCCTGGCTTTTTAGCCCACTTTTGAACAAATCTGCAAGGATATTCCCTGTGCACATGTTCCTATAGGTTTGACTAAGATCTTCACGGATATTGTGTCACAACTCAATATTTCTCTCCGCCCAGTCTTGCTTTCTTCTCTTATTCAGCATATTATCCCTAAGTCTTGCTTTTCTTCTCTTATTCAAATTGAAACTACATGAGACATTATCTCACACCTATTAGAGTGGCTATTATCAAAAAGACAAAAGGTAATAAATATTGGTAAAAACGTGGAGAAACAGGGGACTTGCTTGATGGTCCAATGACTGAGACTCTGTGCTGTCAATGCAGGGGGCCTGGGTTCAATCCCTGATCGAGGAACTAGATCCCGTGTACCACAAATAAGATCCAGTGTAGCCAAATAAATAATAACTATTTTTTTAAACGTAGAAAAAAGAATTTAGATTTCTAACAGGCACTCATAAAATGACAATGTTCCCTACAGAAGGAAAAGAGTTGGAGTAGTAGAGAATCACAGTGTTTTTTGACCTAAAACTAGTTTTGACCTAAACTTACCGCCTGTGATCATAATATGAAAATATTATAAATTAGACAATTTTAGTTACTCTAAAACTAACTAATTTAGTTGAATGATTTTATCACCTCCACATCTGTCCTGATAGCTATATATTAATGAAAGACTTACACATTTCCTCTGTTCTTGCTGCTTATCTTTGTAACATACATATTTTTCTACATTTCCGTAGTATTTTCGATTCTTTAGTTGCCAATAAACATATTTTTATATGTAACCTAGGCAAAGCTATGTACCAAGGAAATTTAAATTGCTTTCAAAATCAAAGGAACAGGCTCAAGCATCTAGCTCAGCTTGGATTAATTTGGGTCTAGAGTTTGGCAAATCTATCTTTTGCACATTCTTCTCCTCTGGCTTTCAGAGATTTTATGTGTGATTTTACATTTTAGTCCACATTGTTATGTTCTACCAGCATTTTCCCCTTTTAAATAAAATAAAGAGATTTTTTCCAGCTGTTAGGAGTTCCACTGACCAATGGTCTTCCATCATTTGTGAGAATTGCCTCAGTTAGAGAGAATCATCCACCTGAAGCACTTGCAGGAGAAGGCTTCATTGTATAACAGTTTGAAACGGGTTAGAGAGCCCTGGCTTTTTAGCCCACTTTTGAACAAATCTGCAAGGATATTCCCTGTGCACATGTTCCTATAGGTTTGACTAAGATCTTCACGGATATTGTGTCACAACTCAATATTTCTCTCCGCCCAGTCTTGCTTTCTTCTCTTATTCAGCATATGATCCCTAATTTGCTTCTTTCATTATGTATTTTCCTACTTTCAAAACACTTTTCCTCTTAAAGATATATTTACATCCTAATCACTGAATCCTGTGAAGATTTCCTTACATGGAATATTAAATAATACTTTCTATGCTTAACATGTTAGTAAGGATTTTGGGTGGAGGAGTTTATCTCGGATTTTCTGGGTAGACCCTAAATCCTATCATGTGCATCCTTGTAAGAGAGAAGTGAAAATATTTAACTATGTGAAGTGATGGATGTGTTAACTAATCTTATTATGGTGGTTATTTTGCTATGCATAGAAACATGAAATAATTGTTATACCCTTTAAACTTACACAATAATACATCAATTATATCTCAATAAAACTGAAAAGAAGAAGTAGAGGGACTTTTGACTGAGGCTCAGTAGGGAAGGCTTATGTGAAGATAGCAGAGAAAGATACTGCCACAAGCTAAGGAATGTCAATGACTACCAAAAGCTGAAAGAGGCAAGTAACTTATTCTCCCTAATAGTCACCTCTCGAAGGGCCACAGCTACAGCTAGATTTCAAATTTCGTTCTCTAGCACTCAGAATAAATACCTATTCTTTAAAGCCACATGGTTTTGTGGTTTGTTATAGTAGCTACAAAACAACAGTGAATAAAAACTAATGCATTTTTTTTTAAGATTTATTTATTTATTTATTTTGGGCAGGGGTCGTGTTTGGGGAGGGAGGGGAGCGGGCGGGCCACTTCTATTGGTCTTTCATTTCTCTATTTTCATCCATCTTTGTTCTTCGGTTCCTGTGGGCCTCCCATCGCGGTGGCCTGTGTTGTCGCAGAGCGCCGGATCTGGGTGCATGCGCTCCAGGGCTCGGGCTCGCTGATTGGACACATCAGTCCAGCCGCTCCGCGGCACATGGGATCTTCCAAGGCCAGGGATCGAACTGGCGCCCCTTGCACTGCAAGGCGGTGTCCTTATCCACTAGACCACCAGGGGAAGCCCTAATGCATTTTTTGTGCCTGTGCACATGTTCCTATAGGTTTGACTAAGATCTTCACGGATATTGTGTCACAACTCAATATTTCTCTCCGCCCAGTCTTGCTTTCTTCTCTTATTCAGCATATGATCCCTAATTTGCTTCTTTCATTATGTATTTTCCTACTTTCAAAACACTTTTCCTCTTAAAGATATATTTACATCCTAATCACTGAATCCTGTGAAGATTTCCTTACATGGAATATTAAATAATACTTTCTATGCTTAACATGTTAGTAAGGATTTTGGGTGGAGGAGTTTATCTCGGATTTTCTGGGTAGACCCTAAATCCTATCATGTGCATCCTTGTAAGAGAGAAGTGAAAATATTTAACTATGTGAAGTGATGGATGTGTTAACTAATCTTATTATGGTGGTTATTTTGCTATGCATAGAAACATGAAATAATTGTTATACCCTTTAAACTTACACAATAATACATCAATTATATCTCAATAAAACTGAAAAGAAGAAGTAGAGGGACTTTTGACTGAGGCTCAGTAGGGAAGGCTTATGTGAAGATAGCAGAGAAAGATACTGCCACAAGCTAAGGAATGTCAATGACTACCAAAAGCTGAAAGAGGCAAGTAACTTATTCTCCCTAATAGTCACCTCTCGAAGGGCCACAGCTACAGCTAGATTTCAAATTTCGTTCTCTAGCACTCAGAATAAATACCTATTCTTTAAAGCCACATGGTTTTGTGGTTTGTTATAGTAGCTACAAAACAACAGTGAATAAAAACTAATGCATTTTTTTTTAAGATTTATTTATTTATTTATTTTGGGCAGGGGTCGTGTTTGGGGAGGGAGGGGAGCGGGCGGGCCACTTCTATTGGTCTTTCATTTCTCTATTTTCATCCATCTTTGTTCTTCGGTTCCTGTGGGCCTCCCATCGCGGTGGCCTGTGTTGTCGCAGAGCGCCGGATCTGGGTGCATGCGCTCCAGGGCTCGGGCTCGCTGATTGGACACATCAGTCCAGCCGCTCCGCGGCACATGGGATCTTCCAAGGCCAGGGATCGAACTGGCGCCCCTTGCACTGCAAGGCGGTGTCCTTATCCACTAGACCACCAGGGGAAGCCCTAATGCATTTTTTTTGTGCTAATTTCCATCTCAAAGTTTCCATCCAATGAACCCAAGTCATGACAGGTATGGTCATCAGAAATTCTAGAATCACAACTCACATATTCAGAAATAAAGCTGAAAGGATCTTTTCTATAATGAATTAAATTTTAGGAAAATTTTCTGCTTTTTTCATCTGCTTTGATAGAAAATAAACCTTAGAATTGGATGGAGCATTTGATATATCAGAAGGAGAAGGTGCACTTGTGTCATGAGCCCACTCTGTATATTAGTGGAGCAGGTAGTAGTACAAATTGACCTCTTAAAATCTTATTAGTGATCAGGGCTTCCCTGGTGGTCCAGTGAGTAAGACACCGCCTTGCAGTGCAAGGGGCGCCAGCTCGATTCCTGGCCTGGGAAGATCCATGTGCTGTGGAGCGGCTGGACTGATGTGTCCAATTACCGAGCTGGAGCTCTGGGGTGTATGCGCCCAGAGCCAGTGCTCTGTGACTACAGAGGCCACCGCGATGGGAGGCCCACAGGAGCCAAAGAACAAAGACGGATGAAAATAGAGAAATGAAAGACCAATAGCAGTGGCCTGCCCATCCCCCTCCCTCCCCAACCCGCCTCCCAAAAGATGTATAAATAAAATAAATGTTTAAAAAAAAATCTTATTAGTGATCAGGATACAAATCAGTCATATGTACTCAGAGCAGGACAGAGGAAAGATAAAAAGCATAACCTTTGGTTCATTTTCTCCCCACAACAAATTCCTCTATCAGATTTTTGACCATAAAGCAGCAGATATGACTTAATAGCAATTTCTTATTCTGTAGCACCTTTTTAATACTAGGAAAGTTCCAATATAATTTTACCTAATTTTATTTATTTTAAATTTAGTCAAAAATAGCATAACCTGATATATCTGATTACTGGTTTTGGACTGAGTAGTAATCCCCCAAAATGCCTATTGCATGTTCCTGACTCCCAGGACCTGAAAATGGACTATGTTTGGAAATAACTCCTTTAATGAGTGCGATGAAAGAGGATGAGACAGTTGGATGGCATCTCTGACTCAATGGACATGAGTTTGAGCAGACTCCAGGAAATGGTGAAGGACAGGGAAGCCTAATGTGCTATAGTCCATGGGATCTCAAAGAATTGTACATGATTGAAGTGACTTTGCGTGCATGCACACATATGCAGAGGAAAAATCACCTAAAGACAACAGAAGAAGATGGCCATCTCCGAGCCAGGGAGGGAGGTCTCAGAATGCAACCAACCCTGCCTATTTCTTCATATTGGTCTCCCAGCCTCGAGGACTGTGAAGAAATACATTTCTGTTGCTTAAGCCACTCAGTATGTAGTATTAATATTTGTCATGGAAGTCTGAGAAAATTAATTCATTAATGGAAAACAACATTTTCAATATATCAAATGCAAATGTGAACAATAATTAGCTAATAAAAAGAAGTCATTATTAGCAATATCTAGATTTTTTTCATGTATAAAATCTCATGAGTAATATTAAGATATATATTATGATTTACATGGATATTTACAAATGCTTCATTAGCTTTGCTTTCTAAGGTAAAGAAAAGAGTGTTTATTAAAATAAAATGTGTATCGCATTCTTTGAACTTGTACAAATGAATGATTGATTTATATGTATGAATGTAACCATTTGGGGGTTTCCCTAGTGGCTTAGTGGGTAAAGGATCAGCCTGCAATGTAGGATACACAGAGATGCATGTTTGATTCCTGAGTCACCGCCATCCCCTGGAGAAGAAAATAGCAACCCACTCCAGTATTCTTGCCTGAAAAAATCCCATGGAGCCTGATGAACTAGAGTCCAAAGGGTTGCAAAGACACTGACGTGACTGAGTGACTAAGCAAGCAAGCAAACATTTTAGAATCCACTCAATTAGAAAATTCCTGGTAATCTTCTGTATAATTAAAGATTAAGTTAATAATGTAGAATTATAACAATTAATGAAAATCATGAACATTTAACTTTATATTTCTTTCAAGATATAAACAGGAAACAGTAACTATACTTTTTCCAAGCTTTGTTATTTTAAAATCATTAAGGAATAGTATTTGATGATAACAATTTCAATTAAGTGTGATTGATATATTTGAAGATACTATGAGCTTTTATATTTCTATTCAGAAAAATGTTTTTTTAATGAGTGCGATGAAAGAGGATGAGACAGTTGGATGGCATCTCTGACTCAATGGACATGAGTTTGAGCAGACTCCAGGAAATGGTGAAGGACAGGGAAGCCTAATGTGCTATAGTCCATGGGATCTCAAAGAATTGTACATGATTGAAGTGACTTTGCGTGCATGCACACATATGCAGAGGAAAAATCACCTAAAGACAACAGAAGAAGATGGCCATCTCCGAGCCAGGGAGGGAGGTCTCAGAATGCAACCAACCCTGCCTATTTCTTCATATTGGTCTCCCAGCCTCGAGGACTGTGAAGAAATACATTTCTGTTGCTTAAGCCACTCAGTATGTAGTATTAATATTTGTCATGGAAGTCTGAGAAAATTAATTCATTAATGGAAAACAACATTTTCAATATATCAAATGCAAATGTGAACAATAATTAGCTAATAAAAAGAAGTCATTATTAGCAATATCTAGATTTTTTTCATGTATAAAATCTCATGAGTAATATTAAGATATATATTATGATTTACATGGATATTTACAAATGCTTCATTAGCTTTGCTTTCTAAGGTAAAGAAAAGAGTGTTTATTAAAATAAAATGTGTATCGCATTCTTTGAACTTGTACAAATGAATGATTGATTTATATGTATGAATGTAACCATTTGGGGGTTTCCCTAGTGGCTTAGTGGGTAAAGGATCAGCCTGCAATGTAGGATACACAGAGATGCATGTTTGATTCCTGAGTCACCGCCATCCCCTGGAGAAGAAAATAGCAACCCACTCCAGTATTCTTGCCTGAAAAATCCCATGGAGCCTGATGAACTAGAGTCCAAAGGGTTGCAAAGACACTGACGTGACTGAGTGACTAAGCAAGCAAGCAAACATTTTAGAATCCACTCAATTAGAAAATTCCTGGTAATCTTCTGTATAATTAAAGATTAAGTTAATAATGTAGAATTATAACAATTAATGAAAATCATGAACATTTAACTTTATATTTCTTTCAAGATATAAACAGGAAACAGTAACTATACTTTTTCCAAGCTTTGTTATTTTAAAATCATTAAGGAATAGTATTTGATGATAACAATTTCAATTAAGTGTGCTGATTGATATATTTGAAGATACTATGAGCATTATAGGAGATGACTTAGTATTCTTGGAAATAAGTGCACTAAATGCTCAGAAAAAGCCTCAGGTTTGTGGTATTTTTCCATGAAAATTAAGCCCTTGCTTTTTTAAACCACTGGAATTCTTGAACTCTGTGGGGTTCTGAATTGAAAGAGGACCGTTGCAAGCATAAGGAAGCTTAAGCACATTGTTTCCGTTTGGAGCTAAGATGGCGCCTACAGGAAGGGATGTGGGAGTGAAAGCAAGCTTAAGCACATTGTTTAAAGAAGCTTAAGCACATGTTTGCAGTTTGGAGCTAAGATGGCGCCTACAGGAAGAGATGAGGGTATGATCTAAATTGTTAAGTGATGGTCAAATTTTCTGATTGGTTCCCTAGGTTTCCACGCTCATGGATGGTTGCTTGACCTTTAGCTTGATTGGTATAATCTATAGGAAGTCCCATGCAAAACCCCTTTCACTTGCCTATAAAAGCTGTGAATCTACACTAATAAAGTGTAACTGCTTTGACGGAACCCCTGTCGCGTCTGGTTGTCTCACGCCTGCCAGCGTGGCCGGGGGACTGGCAGCAAGACCCACCTCTCTCAGAGATCTCCCGGTTCCACCGGGGGGAATCCTGCTGCCTTCCTTTCTGCTGAAGGTCTCCGCAGGACTCCTTTATTACCTAGCTTATTCAGACTAGCACACATACTCAGCATTATCAGTGATGAGCTATTGACCAAAAAAAAAAACCTCCAAACTATATGAAATCATCTGAACTTTCTTAGGCTATCAGCATGGAAATAATCACTTGGCATTGGAAATACAGAAATTCATTTGTGTAAACAGCAGTTTTGGGGATAAAACTGTTGTCTTATGTTACTTACATATGAAGTAGAACACAAACCATAAAGTCTGTAGCTCTAGAGGAAAGGCTGGCAATCAGGTAATAGTAGCAAGTTTATATTTTTTTTCAATTAATGAAAATCATGAACATTTAACTTTATATTTCTTTCAAGATATAAACAGGAAACAGTAACTATACTTTTTCCAAGCTTTGTTATTTTAAAATCATTAAGGAATAGTATTTGATGATAACAATTTCAATTAAGTGTGCTGATTGATATATTTGAAGATACTATGAGCATTATAGGAGATGACTTAGTATTCTTGGAAATAAGTGCACTAAATGCTCAGAAAAAGCCTCAGGTTTGTGGTATTTTTCCATGAAAATTAAGCCCTTGCTTTTTTAAACCACTGGAATTCTTGAACTCTGTGGGGTTCTGAATTGAAAGAGGACCGTTGCAAGCATAAGGAAGCTTAAGCACATTGTTTCCGTTTGGAGCTAAGATGGCGCCTACAGGAAGGGATGTGGGAGTGAAAGCAAGCTTAAGCACATTGTTTAAAGAAGCTTAAGCACATGTTTGCAGTTTGGAGCTAAGATGGCGCCTACAGGAAGAGACGAGGGTATGATCTAAATTGTTAAGTGATGGTCAAATTTTCTGATTGGTTCCCTAGGTTTCCACGCTCATGGATGGTTGCTTGACCTTTAGCTTGATTGGTATAATCTATAGGAAGTCCCATGCAAAACCCCTTTCACTTGCCTATAAAAGCTGTGAATCTACACTAATAAAGTGTAACTGCTTTGACGGAACCCCTGTCGCGTCTGGTTGTCTCACGCCTGCCAGCGGGGCCGGGGGACTGGCAGCAAGACCCACCTCTCTCAGAGATCTCCCGGTTCCACCGGGGGGAATCCTGCTGCCTTCCTTTCTGCTGAAGGTCTCCGCAGGACTCCTTTATTACCTAGCTTATTCAGACTAGCACACATACTCAGCATTATCAGTGATGAGCTATTGACCAAAAAAAAAAACCTCCAAACTATATGAAATCATCTGAACTTTCTTAGGCTATCAGCATGGAAATAATCACTTGGCATTGGAAATACAGAAATTCATTTGTGTAAACAGCAGTTTTGGGGATAAAACTGTTGTCTTATGTTACTTACATATGAAGTAGAACACAAACCATAAAGTCTGTAGCTCTAGAGGAAAGGCTGGCAATCAGGTAATAGTAGCAAGATATAATATTAGTAGTCACTGTTGGCTTAATTTAGTAACATACTGCTAAAAGGTATGAGTTCAAAATAAAGGACAGACTTCCATTTCTGGTCAGAATGTAGAAGGTAGGGACAGAATATTAAAATAGATTAAAGGACTAAAAAAAATTGTACATGTGTGTGTATTGAAACCTTTTAACTTGAAATATCCTCTTTTAGTCTAACAACATTTTAAATCAACTGTTCAATAATTTTAGATATAGAGAAATTTTTGATACTAGTCAAAGCATTAATATATTTTTTACCTAGATTCCTAAAATGTTAATATTTTAAATTAGTTTAGTATCCTACATAAATCTCAGTTATGCAGTTGTGGCAACAATAATGTGAAAGTGATGTTACTGTCTGGTAAAAGGGCATCATGGCAGGAAAACTTGTGGGATTTATATGAGCCCTGATGATGTTCATTTTATTCACACCACTAAAGCAGGTCCTGGCAGTCTTCTTCAATTGAGAGTTACTACTTGTTTATTTTATATTTCATGATTATATTTGGGGGAGATGCTTTAATACTATACAAATATAGTATGTTTCAAACTTTCACCTATTTATTTCAGTGTTTAAAATAATTATTCTCAAATAATAATTATTATAATAATGTAAACATTACTATAATGTATTTGAAATAATGATATATTTAAAAATTTTTATTTTTTTCAAATATTTTTTTTTTTCTTTACTATGATCTTCAAGGCTTTTTTTGAAGACCTCAGAGATGGCAGCAAGACCCACCTCCTCAGAGATCTCCCGGTTCCACCGGGGGGAATCCTGCTGCCTTCCTTTCTGCTGAAGGTCTCCGCAGGACTCCTTTATTACCTAGCTTATTCAGACTAGCACACATACTCAGCATTATCAGTGATGAGCTATTGACCAAAAAAAAAAACCTCCAAACTATATGAAATCATCTGAACTTTCTTAGGCTATCAGCATGGAAATAATCACTTGGCATTGGAAATACAGAAATTCATTTGTGTAAACAGCAGTTTTGGGGATAAAACTGTTGTCTTATGTTACTTACATATGAAGTAGAACACAAACCATAAAGTCTGTAGCTCTAGAGGAAAGGCTGGCAATCAGGTAATAGTAGCAAGATATAATATTAGTAGTCACTGTTGGCTTAATTTAGTAACATACTGCTAAAAGGTATGAGTTCAAAATAAAGGACAGACTTCCATTTCTGGTCAGAATGTAGAAGGTAGGGACAGAATATTAAAATAGATTAAAGGACTAAAAAAAATTGTACATGTGTGTGTATTGAAACCTTTTAACTTGAAATATCCTCTTTTAGTCTAACAACATTTTAAATCAACTGTTCAATAATTTTAGATATAGAGAAATTTTTGATACTAGTCAAAGCATTAATATATTTTTTACCTAGATTCCTAAAATGTTAATATTTTAAATTAGTTTAGTATCCTACATAAATCTCAGTTATGCAGTTGTGGCAACAATAATGTGAAAGTGATGTTACTGTCTGGTAAAAGGGCATCATGGCAGGAAAACTTGTGGGATTTATATGAGCCCTGATGATGTTCATTTTATTCACACCACTAAAGCAGGTCCTGGCAGTCTTCTTCAATTGAGAGTTACTACTTGTTTATTTTATATTTCATGATTATATTTGGGGGAGATGCTTTAATACTATACAAATATAGTATGTTTCAAACTTTCACCTATTTATTTCAGTGTTTAAAATAATTATTCTCAAATAATAATTATTATAATAATGTAAACATTACTATAATGTATTTGAAATAATGATATATTTAAAAATTTTTATTTTTTTGTCTTTCTACTTCGAGGAAGGTCTTTTGTTTCTCAGTATTTCTTTACATGGACTCATGATGCACAGAGGTTTCCAATTTATTCAGCAGATTTTAACCCTTTATTCATGGCCCAACTGACCCATATTAAAGGCAAAATCCTTCAAGCTGGTTCCTTTGTCTTTTGACTTGTCCTTTTCACCACTTCAGTACTTTCTTACTTTCCAAACATCAAGATATGCCAGATGCATTTTGAAATTTCTCTATTCTAGCTCTAGAATCGGGTCTTAAGTCACGAAGTCCTACTTCTTGTTAGCTAGAATGATAGGTATTAAGCATTATTTGGGCATAAGTTTGAGTTCATAGATACTAGAACATCATTGTTTTAGACTAGCTAACTATATATACACACACACAGACACATATGTATATCTAGATGCATACATATGTATGTGCACACAGACATACATGCAAATGTGTGCAAATGAAGATATATCTGTATCTTTTAGAAGATATGTTAAAAACTACATGAATCTATATTTATTCCTAAGTACACCTATATGATATGCATAAGTTCATGCTTCTCCATAAACACATGAGCACACATGGATACCTCCCATTCCAACGAAAGAGCAGAGCCTCTTTCTATCCTTTTTTCTTGTTCTATATTTATAACTTCCATATCAACAAGTGAAAAGCTAAGTTCTAATCATCCACAATATATTTACAGTTTAATTGTTCAATTGCTGAACACACAAAAAGTAGTTACAGAATTTCTTACTATGTCTCTGTGAAAAATAAAGCTATTAAGAATAGAATCAATATTTCCAGAGTTCCTTTTTCTTAGCCAGAGGATATAACATCCAAATGCTGATTAAAAATCATCTGGGCGGGCTTCCCCTGGTGGTCCAGTGGGTAAGGACCCTGCCTTGCAGTGCAAGGGGCGCCGGTTCGATCCCTGGCCTGGGAAGATCCCATGTGCTGTGGAGCGGCTGGACCGATGTGTCCAATTACCGAGTCAGAGCTCTGGGGCGCATGCGCCCAGAGCCAGAGCTCTGCAACAACAGACGCCACCGCAATGGGAGGCCCAGAGGAGCCAACGAACAAAGACGGATGAAAATAGAGAAATGAAAAACCAATAGAAGTGGCCCGCCAGCTCCCCTCCCTTCCCAACCCTACCCCCGCCCAAAATAAATAAATAAATAAATCTTTAAAAAAAAAAAAAATCATCTGGGCTAGTACTCTTCCATGAATTTCATGGTGGTTATGCTATTTATTTGAAATACGATTAGGTTCATTTGTTTCTGTCTGTATTCAACTTTGCATTTTCCATTCCTTTATTTATTTTCTATTTTTTGTGAACAATAACAGGTTCTTCAGTCACTATTCTTCAGAAAGATATATTTGTTAAGATAGAGTAAATGTAATCACTATTCCTGAAAATAGTAATATGAACATTAATTTGGATAAGCATATTATGAGTAAAATAAATAAATTTTTTATTAAACATATTACCTAACATAAAAGAGTTTCTGTGATATATAATTTAAGCACTATGATAGTATAGCACTTTATTCTAAACCCTCACCCCACAACCACCATATGTAGGAATTTTTTCCTTCGGGTAGTTTTAGAAAAAAAAATGTTTTTTGCCTAGTCTCAAAATATTGTCATATTCTGTCTACACATTTGTATAATTCAGTAATTTCTCTTCCAGTTATCACATCTTAAAATGTAAATCTCAATTATTAAAGACAAATACAACAGAGAATAATCAAATAAATTTATAAAGCAGGAAATAGAAAGAGAAATACTATTAAAGAAAGACTGAAATAATGAAGAAAAACTTTATAGTCTAAATAATAAGAAATCTGCTACATAGCCGAGTGAGTAAGGTGATGTTATGCTTCAGAAATCTCAATTATTTGCCTTTATTGGTTAAAGTAATATAAAGAAGATGTGGAAAATATTTCATCCTATTAACATTTTAAAAAATGGGTATATTCCTAATGATGAAACACCTTCCTAAAATATCAAATTATTCTGTTCTCTATATATAAATATTGGCATTTATATTTTATGGCTAATTGCATATTGTTAAGTTATGTAATTTTATTTAAACTTAATAGAAATGAGCTTAAGCAACATAACTCCACTACATTAAGATTACGTAAGCCTATATTACTATCAGTATATGATATTGAAGGTCAATCATTTAGTATTGAGTACTAACCTATGTGTATCTTAAAAAATAAACAACAATATTTATGTACTTTTCACTCAGTTGAGTGAGACAAGATCTAATTTTGGACAATCATATACAGAAGTATTTGTATAAGTAAAGTATAACTGACTTTTTGACTCATATAATCATGCATTAAAATACTTAATAATGTTATTTATTTTCTGTCTCAAAAGTATTATATTCAATGTATATGTTCCCATATATATTAACATTATATCATTATTATACATTATCTAATCACTATTCCTGAAAATAGTAATATGAACATTAATTTGGATAAGCATATTATGAGTAAAATAAATAAATTTTTTATTAAACATATTACCTAACATAAAAGAGTTTCTGTGATATATAATTTAAGCACTATGATAGTATAGCACTTTATTCTAAACCCTCACCCCACAACCACCATATGTAGGAATTTTTTCCTTCGGGTAGTTTTAGAAAAAAAAATGTTTTTTGCCTAGTCTCAAAATATTGTCATATTCTGTCTACACATTTGTATAATTCAGTAATTTCTCTTCCAGTTATCACATCTTAAAATGTAAATCTCAATTATTAAAGACAAATACAACAGAGAATAATCAAATAAATTTATAAAGCAGGAAATAGAAAGAGAAATACTATTAAAGAAAGACTGAAATAATGAAGAAAAACTTTATAGTCTAAATAATAAGAAATCTGCTACATAGCCGAGTGAGTAAGGTGATGTTATGCTTCAGAAATCTCAATTATTTGCCTTTATTGGTTAAAGTAATATAAAGAAGATGTGGAAAATATTTCATCCTATTAACATTTTAAAAAATGGGTATATTCCTAATGATGAAACACCTTCCTAAAATATCAAATTATTCTGTTCTCTATATATAAATATTGGCATTTATATTTTATGGCTAATTGCATATTGTTAAGTTATGTAATTTTATTTAAACTTAATAGAAATGAGCTTAAGCAACATAACTCCACTACATTAAGATTACGTAAGCCTATATTACTATCAGTATATGATATTGAAGGTCAATCATTTAGTATTGAGTACTAACCTATGTGTATCTTAAAAAATAAACAACAATATTTATGTACTTTTCACTCAGTTGAGTGAGACAAGATCTAATTTTGGACAATCATATACAGAAGTATTTGTATAAGTAAAGTATAACTGACTTTTTTGACTCATATAATCATGCATTAAAATACTTAATAATGTTATTTATTTTCTGTCTCAAAAGTATTATATTCAATGTATATGTTCCCATATATATTAACATTATATCATTATTATACATTATCTAGTATACATTATTAAATTATATATGTAATTTATTATATTGCATGTATTTGTTCATATACCTGTATCTGCATCAATATATTCATTTTGGTATCTCTACTTATACAGTTATCTATGGAGAGGATTTCATTAAGTAACACATTTGTCCAATAACTATTGAAATATTGAATAACTATCAAATTATTGAATTCTCTTTCCCAAGTTGAAGGTACATGGATAGATAGAAAGAGAAAAAGATACAAGTACAGATAAAAATAGATATCAGATACAAGAAGTAAAAATTCTTCAAGAAATAAAAATAAGTGTATAATTTAATATAGTTTTTATAAGCTCAGTAGTATTAATGATTAATAAAATATTATTGCCATTCTTAATGTCTGTGAAAACCCACGGTAAAATAAAAGGACAAGCTGATAACCATTTAACAATGATTTCAGTTTGGGGACAAGTAATTTCTGCCTTTGAAATCTAGCAAATTATTAGAAATATTTGTCAGTTTGTACTTCTTGACATTTTTTTCCAAAAATGCTTAATTAGTTGTATATTATTCTAAAAAGTTTACTCACAAAATGTAAATTTTAAGCAAAGGAAAATTTTACTCACATGTCAAACATGCAGAAGTTTAGATGCTTTCATAAACAATGTCTCCTAAATATCCTAAAGATAAATAAAAAAATATAAATGTCATATTACATTTTTAAAACAGCAAAACAAAAAGAATATTGAGTCAATAAAATATATCAGTTTCTTTATACTCAGAACTTTCACGGTTTTGAGGAAATAGATGTTCTACCCACTTTTACACTATAATAGAGAAAATATTAAGTATTCAAAAGTGTAAATAAATGAATATATATTAAAAAAGTAATCAGTTTAAATACAAAGAAATAAAATTTGAAATTAGCTCATATGACTGGACTGAATCACAATGACTATAGTACCATATCATTAGTAATAACTTCAAAGGAAACGTCAAATTACTCCTTGGTTTATGAGCACCACTTAATTTATCAGATTTTGCTCAATTTACGAGATAATGCACAGCAAAGACAGATGATACTATGCTTTCTTTAAAATATATATAGACACTGAAAAAAATTGCCAAATTAGTTTATAGACATTTTTATTAATTAGTTTTCCACACATATTTTGAGCACCTACATTATGCTGAATATATAGTTGTGAGCAAAGCAGATAAAACCTCTTACATTCTCATGGCTATAGTTAGTGATAGTAAGACTTCTAAAAAATATTTAAATAAAATGATATGTTAAATAATAAGTTCTTTGAACAATATTATGAAGTAAAGGGGGATAAGAAAATGTTTGGAGATATGGTTATAACTTTAAGTTTTGCTCTTAAAAAAGTGCTTTAGTCTGGTGGCTAAGTTGCATTAAAAAAATAGCATTTAAATTTCAATTGGTTTAGCATATCAATGTGTCTTTTTAACTTCAACAAATACTTCTGTAGATATGGCAGCTCAATATGGCAACTTCCTTTCAAGTGATGATATAGGATCCAAAGTCCCACGGTAAAAAAAAGACTGATTTCAGTTTGGGGACAAGTAATTTCTGCCTTTGAAATCTAGCAAATTATTAGAAATATTTGTCAGTTTGTACTTCTTGACATTTTTTTCCAAAAATGCTTAATTAGTTGTATATTATTCTAAAAAGTTTACTCACAAAATGTAAATTTTAAGCAAAGGAAAATTTTACTCACATGTCAAACATGCAGAAGTTTAGATGCTTTCATAAACAATGTCTCCTAAATATCCTAAAGATAAATAAAAAAATATAAATGTCATATTACATTTTTAAAACAGCAAAACAAAAGGAATATTGAGTCAATAAAATATATCAGTTTCTTTATACTCAGAACTTTCACGGTTTTGAGGAAATAGATGTTCTACCCACTTTTACACTATAATAGAGAAAATATTAAGTATTCAAAAGTGTAAATAAATGAATATATATTAAAAAAGTAATCAGTTTAAATACAAAGAAATAAAATTTGAAATTAGCTCATATGACTGGACTGAATCACAATGACTATAGTACCATATCATTAGTAATAACTTCAAAGGAAACGTCAAATTACTCCTTGGTTTATGAGCACCACTTAATTTATCAGATTTTGCTCAATTTACGAGATAATGCACAGCAAAGACAGATGATACTATGCTTTCTTTAAAATATATATAGACACTGAAAAAAATTGCCAAATTAGTTTATAGACATTTTTATTAATTAGTTTTCCACACATATTTTGAGCACCTACATTATGCTGAATATATAGTTGTGAGCAAAGCAGATAAAACCTCTTACATTCTCATGGCTATAGTTAGTGATAGTAAGACTTCTAAAAAATATTTAAATAAAATGATATGTTAAATAATAAGTTCTTTGAACAATATTATGAAGTAAAGGGGGATAAGAAAATGTTTGGAGATATGGTTATAACTTTAAGTTTTGCTCTTAAAAAAGTGCTTTAGTCTGGTGGCTAAGTTGCATTAAAAAATAGCATTTAAATTTCAATTGGTTTAGCATATCAATGTGTCTTTTTAACTTCAACAAATACTTCTGTAGATATGGCAGCTCAATATGGCAACTTCCTTTCAAGTGATGATATAGGATCCAAAGTCTAGGATTAAAACAAAATTAGACTTTGAAAATTGCTGCAATGAGGATGATCACTTAGGCACATCGGTTATGAGTTTATCAGTGCCCAGCTGTAACTGGATTGTATATTGTATGACTAATTTTGCTGGTGAACATGAGAAGAATATGGTTCGATCCCTGGCCTGGGAAGATCTCATGTGCTGTGGAACCGCTGGATCGATGTGTCCAACTACTGAGCCAGAACTCTGGAGCACATGCACCCAGAGTTGGCGCTCTGCAATGAGAGAGGCCACTGCAATGGGAGGCCCACACAGGCCAAAGAACAGAGATAGAAGTACATGAAAGACCAATCGAAGCGGCCAAAAAAAAAAAAATCTCCCCAAATTAGAATGATGATAGACTCGGATAGTAGTTGAAATCACACTTCTGATTCCTTGTAGCTCTAGTAGATGCTATAGAACACAGAGGTTAACATGGAATGCTAGGACACCAAGTATCTGAATTATACGTTGCCAAGTGGAAAAGAAACACCAGAGCTAGAGAGATTAATGCAATGTTTTACTATGTCATTCAAGTTAGCCAGGTCAGGGAACTGTCTCCTGCATTTGAATTGCAATATTTTGCCTCAGTAGGTGATTAGAGTAAAACAGGCATTAATGAAATTCAACATCTTATTTGCTAAAAGGTATAACTACTTAATTAAGTCATATATTAAAATTATACTGATTTCAGACAATGGGAATAAAGACAGGCGGGATCTAGGAGTCTGATCATGAAGATTTCCATGGCGACTAAGTGGCTATGTGGTTATATCTTCACCCTAAAACAATTTATTCTTGAACAGTTTATACAATGTTTCAATTAAGAGTTGTGTATCACCACAATTATGTTGCACTTGTGGAGGCACATTGAAGTATAATTTGGTATCCTTATTAAAAAGATTTAAATAAAATGATATGTTAAATAATAAGTTCTTTGAACAATATTATGAAGTAAAGGGGGATAAGAAAATGTTTGGAGATATGGTTATAACTTTAAGTTTTGCTCTTAAAAAAGTGCTTTAGTCTGGTGGCTAAGTTGCATTAAAAAATAGCATTTAAATTTCAATTGGTTTAGCATATCAATGTGTCTTTTTAACTTCAACAAATACTTCTGTAGATATGGCAGCTCAATATGGCAACTTCCTTTCAAGTGATGATATAGGATCCAAAGTCTAGGATTAAAACAAAATTAGACTTTGAAAATTGCTGCAATGAGGATGATCACTTAGGCACATCGGTTATGAGTTTATCAGTGCCCAGCTGTAACTGGATTGTATATTGTATGACTAATTTTGCTGGTGAACATGAGAAGAATATGGTTCGATCCCTGGCCTGGGAAGATCTCATGTGCTGTGGAACCGCTGGATCGATGTGTCCAACTACTGAGCCAGAACTCTGGAGCACATGCACCCAGAGTTGGCGCTCTGCAATGAGAGAGGCCACTGCAATGGGAGGCCCACACAGGCCAAAGAACAGAGATAGAAGTACATGAAAGACCAATCGAAGCGGCCAAAAAAAAAAAAATCTCCCCAAATTAGAATGATGATAGACTCGGATAGTAGTTGAAATCACACTTCTGATTCCTTGTAGCTCTAGTAGATGCTATAGAACACAGAGGTTAACATGGAATGCTAGGACACCAAGTATCTGAATTATACGTTGCCAAGTGGAAAAGAAACACCAGAGCTAGAGAGATTAATGCAATGTTTTACTATGTCATTCAAGTTAGCCAGGTCAGGGAACTGTCTCCTGCATTTGAATTGCAATATTTTGCCTCAGTAGGTGATTAGAGTAAAACAGGCATTAATGAAATTCAACATCTTATTTGCTAAAAGGTATAACTACTTAATTAAGTCATATATTAAAATTATACTGATTTCAGACAATGGGAATAAAGACAGGCGGGATCTAGGAGTCTGATCATGAAGATTTCCATGGCGACTAAGTGGCTATGTGGTTATATCTTCACCCTAAAACAATTTATTCTTGAACAGTTTATACAATGTTTCAATTAAGAGTTGTGTATCACCACAATTATGTTGCACTTGTGGAGGCACATTGAAGTATAATTTGGTATCCTTATTAACCTTGGGTTTGTGAGCCTGGACTCTTCACATAACCAACATGGAAATCAGAGACTTTTACCTTGGGCAATCTACATTCATGACTTTTTTATCCCCAGCTCCCCTGATCATGGGTGACCTATAATTATTTGTCCTAATAATGAATTTCTGACTCAAAGTTATGCCTCTTAGAAAGCTTTTAATTCATGTGCCAAAATTCCTTTCAGATAGATTGTATTATATGATATTTTAATCCTACCTGGGTTTCAAAAGAAAAAAAAAAATCATGCTAATTTTTTAAGTGAAAAATCATAGCTTTTAAATAAATATACAACTTTGACAGTAAAATAATACAGTTATCAGAAAGTTAGAAAAGATGTCTTTACTTCACATTCTCTTATGATTCTCCATAAGCAATATAACCAATGTTTAATCACATAAAGTCAGCTTACAGATTTGTTGGATTTGTCTCTTGGTTCCACAATTTACTCTCTGTGATATCTTTGGCAAATAACTAAACTCAGTGCCTCAGTTTCTCATCTGTGGTACACCTTAACATCAGGGCCAACTTCAAAAAATAATTTTGTGAAATTAATTGAGGTAATGTATATAACAATTTAACATTGTAAGTCTTCAAAATATGAATTGGAAAATGTTAATGGTTATTTTATACAATTTTTGAAAAAAACAGCAAAACAATGTCAATTTCTAAAAGAAAAAAATAAGTAAATCTGACCAGTTTCATGCAGAATCTTTTCAATTATGCCCTTTCCTCCAAATTAATTGAAAGGTTTTACTTAAAATTAATTTAGGCTTCTGGTTCAAAATGGCAGAGTAGAAAGACATGAGCTTATCTCCTCCCAAAGCACACAGATGACAATTAGCTGTTGAAAAACCATCACCAGGAGGATGCAGCAGCCTACCAACAAACATAATCTACGTCCAAAGACAAAAGGGAAGCTGCAGCAACACGGTAGGAGGGACACAATCACGAAAAAATCAAATCCCATACCAGCAGGGTGGGTGATCCACAGACAGGAGACCAATAATGCCAAGAAGATTTAACACTGTTGTGAAGGTTGTGAATCCCACATAAGGCTTCCCAGCCTGGGGATTCGAAAAATGGACTGGGAATCTCCAGAGAACCTGTCTTTGAAGGCCAGGGCAATTTGATTACAAGACTTCCACAGGATTGAGGGAAACAGAGACTCCACTTTTGGAGGGCACAAACAAAACCTGTGCACCAAGGCTCAGAGGAAAGGAGCAGTGACCACACTGGAAACTGAACAAAAACGACTTGCTAGTGTTGGAGGGTCTCCTGTGAGGGCGTGGGGTGCCAGGGACTCACTACAGGGAAGGGGTACAGCTGTCTGGGAAAGTCCACTTTGGTATAAGCCCTCACCATTAGCATTAATCTCACCATAGACCTGAGGGCTGGGTTGCCTCAGGTCAAAAACCTACCACAGAGGGAGCACAACTCTACCCATCAGCATGAAAAAGCAAAAGTTACATCCCAGATAAAGAGACAAAATAAAACCCCAGAAAAACAACTAAATGAACTGGAGATAGGTAACCTTCCCGAAAAAGAATGCAGGATAATGATAGTGAAGATGATTTAGGATCTCAGAAAGAGAATGGAGGCAAAGATCGAGAAGATGTAAGAAATGCTTACCAGGGTTTACCTGGTGGGCCAGTGGGTAAGGACACTGCCTTGCAGTGCAAGGGGTGCTTGTCCAATCCCTGGTCTGGGAAGATCCCATGCACAGTGGAGTGGCTGGACGCACGTGTCCAGCTACTGAGCTGGAGTTCTGGAGTGCATGCACCCAGCGCCAGTGCTCTGCAAGGAGAGGCCACTGCAATGAGAGGCCCACACAGGTCAAAGAACAAAAATAAATAAGTGAAAAATAGAAGTGGCCAAAAAAGAAAAATTAAAAAAAAAAAAAGAAATGCTTACCAAAGACCTACAAGAACTAAAGAACAGGCAAACAAAGACAAACAATAAACTAAAAGGGATTAATAGCAGAATAACTGAGGCAGAAGCACAGATAAATGAGGAGGACATAATGAGGAAAATCACTACGATAGAAAAGAATATCAAAAAAAAGAAGAATGCTAGATCTCTAATTAAAAAAATAGATATCAACAATCAACAGAGGTTTACTATATAGCATAAGGAACTAGAGTGAATATCTTATAATAACTTACAATGGAAAATAATTTTTAAAATAATATATGTGTATATGTAAATGTGAATCAAACACACATCAATGAATTCTACATTTTGAATTTTAGTAATGCTTATCCCTTGTCCAGCTTTTCTAAATGCCCTATGGACATCTAGTAACAATGTATAAGATACAAAATTTTCAATATATTTGTGCAGCTATTATTGATATAAATTAATAAAATATAAATCTATTATATTTGTTATTAATGACATCATTCAATATGCTCCTATTCTTATTTTTCCTACTCTTCATAAAATACTCTCAGAGAAATGCTAATGTCTCATTATGATTACTCAGTTTTCTTTCCTCTTACATTTCTTCTCATTTTTGCTTTATGTATCTTTTTTTCTTTGTTTATAAGTGTCTATCCTCTTTTTGAATTAGAACTTTTATCATAAAAACATTCATCTTTGTTTGAAAAAAAAAAATCCTTTTGTTTAAAAAAAAAATTTAAAATACTATTTTCTAATTCATTATAAACCAAGGCATTTTACTTTGGGCATCTTTTCATGCAAACACATTGAATATTTACATGATTTTTATAACCCAAGCCAAATTTAAATGTGCTGTCTGATTTTCTGCCAAAGGACAATGAACTTTATATTGCTTTTAGTACAGCTCTCAAATGAACTGCTAAAATGAAAGGAAGTGGTAAAAACCCACCTACATGGTTTGGCAAATGCATGCTGTCTCTAGGTGAAATAACTCATTCTACTGGACCACGCTCCCCTTGCCAGGCCCTCACTTACTCTGTGAAGGTCAGTCAAGGACTCTTCACAAGTACTATTTTGAACATTATGACACATTTTGTGTTTGTTTTCATAATATGCCTATAATTATGCTTATGGGTTTAAATTACTATTTATGAGATGTTGAAATTAGTAAAAAGGCAACATTTGCACAAATAATTATGGATTTCTTCAGTTATTGTCACTGGCAATAATTTTGAAGTAGTAATGTTAATAAAGCCTAACTTTTCATTGAAAATATTGTAAGAAATTGACTGAGATATATCAAGAGTTTTGAAAAACCATTTTTAAAAATAAAAACTTGGTATACATCTGTTAATCTTCCTAAATTAAACATATTGTGTCCTGGACATCCCAAACATTCAGGTGCTCAACTCTGTAGATTGCTGACAAGGAAAAGTAGTGTTAATGAGTAAATGACTCATTTTGTTAAATATGTCCCATATGTCTCAATTCAAAATTATGCTATATTAGGAAAGAAAATGTTAAGAAATATGAAGTGCTTAGCTGCAAGTTAGCATATTGAGCTTCATGGATTTCCCAGTGAAAATCAAAGGTCTATCTTTTGAATTTCACCAATGCTATGCATAAAGAATTGCATATATTTCTTTCCAATTAGCACTGATTTGTTGTCTTATAATTTACAAGACTGTTGCAACATGCTTTGTCACTTAATTTGAAGGGAAGACAATAAAATAAATATTTTGAGCAATTCTCCAACTGATGTAGCTAAATTCTAAAGAATTCTAAGTTCCCCAAGATCAACACTTAATGACTTCTTCTTTTAGTTAAATAAAAGAATTCAAAGTTTTATTAAATATATTTAAATGTAAAATGCAAAGTAGGCATTTTACTTTGGGCATCTTTTCATGCAAACACATTGAATATTTACATGATTTTTATAACCGCCAAATTTAAATGTGCTGTCTGATTTTCTGCCAAAGGACAATGAACTTTATATTGCTTTTAGTACAGCTCTCAAATGAACTGCTAAAATGAAAGGAAGTGGTAAAAACCCACCTACATGGTTTGGCAAATGCATGCTGTCTCTAGGTGAAATAACTCATTCTACTGGACCACGCTCCCCTTGCCAGGCCCTCACTTACTCTGTGAAGGTCAGTCAAGGACTCTTCACAAGTACTATTTTGAACATTATGACACATTTTGTGTTTGTTTTCATAATATGCCTATAATTATGCTTATGGGTTTAAATTACTATTTATGAGATGTTGAAATTAGTAAAAAGGCAACATTTGCACAAATAATTATGGATTTCTTCAGTTATTGTCACTGGCAATAATTTTGAAGTAGTAATGTTAATAAAGCCTAACTTTTCATTGAAAATATTGTAAGAAATTGACTGAGATATATCAAGAGTTTTGAAAAACCATTTTTAAAAATAAAAACTTGGTATACATCTGTTAATCTTCCTAAATTAAACATATTGTGTCCTGGACATCCCAAACATTCAGGTGCTCAACTCTGTAGATTGCTGACAAGGAAAAGTAGTGTTAATGAGTAAATGACTCATTTTGTTAAATATGTCCCATATGTCTCAATTCAAAATTATGCTATATTAGGAAAGAAAATGTTAAGAAATATGAAGTGCTTAGCTGCAAGTTAGCATATTGAGCTTCATGGATTTCCCAGTGAAAATCAAAGGTCTATCTTTTGAATTTCACCAATGCTATGCATAAAGAATTGCATATATTTCTTTCCAATTAGCACTGATTTGTTGTCTTATAATTTACAAGACTGTTGCAACATGCTTTGTCACTTAATTTGAAGGGAAGACAATAAAATAAATATTTTGAGAAATTCTCCAACTGATGTAGCTAAATTCTAAAGAATTCTAAGTTCCCCAAGATCAACACTTAATGACTTCTTCTTTTAGTTAAATAAAAGAATTCAAAGTTTTATTAAATATATTTAAATGTAAAATGCAAAGTATGAAGTTTTATTACTTTAACACCTTAATTTTGTTGTATTAGTTTTCTTCAATTCATTTTTATTTTACTTAAAAACGTTCAGTTAATTTTTACTGGAATATACATGGCTTTCAGTGTTGTGTTACTTTCTGCTGTAAATATCAAAGTAAATCAGTTACACATGTACATATAGTCACTCTTCTTTGGATTCTGTTCCCATATAGGTCCTTATAGAGTACTGAGTAGAGTTCCTTGTACCATATAGTAGGTGATTAGTTATCCCTTTTAAATGCAGCACAGACAGTGAATCCTGAAGGCATTATAATCAACGACTAATAAAGTCAGCACTCCACATACCACTGCCAGGATCATCTTTTAAAACTCAGATTGAAATAGAAAAACTTTCTATTTCAGGAAACTTACATTTCCTGTATATTTCACACAAACCAATTCTCTGTCTCTGATGGGTTATATATTCTTCTAGCTCTACTCTCTGCCCAGGTCATACTAGTCACCTTCCTGGTCCTCAAATAAATGAAGCATGCTTTTGTTTTATAATCTGTGCACTTGCTCTCTCCTCCATCTAGAATATTCTTCACCAGATTGTCATATCCTCACTGCTTCTTTGTAATTTGGTGTCTAATTAAATGTTATCTGGAGACGGGAATGGCAACAAACTCCCATATTCTTTCACCATAGAGAGACTTCTATGATCCATCTATATAAAGTAACGTTGCAACTCTACTCCTATTTGTACTTGTTTTTTTTCTGAGTGCTCACAACTGAATGCTTAATTAATATTATATAATTACATTAAGAAGTCTAGATTGCTTCAGTATTATAGACTTCTGGTTCCTTAGAAAGGCAATGTTCTGACTGGAAATGAGTGTTTAGTTCATCCGCTAGTTCTTCTGTCCTCATTTATTTTGTCAGAATATTTTCAAAAATTTATGGGTCTAGAGCATGGTGACAATGTTGAAGGGAAGACAATAAAATAAATATTTTGAGAAATTCTCCAACTGATGTAGCTAAATTCTAAAGAATTCTAAGTTCCCCAAGATCAACACTTAATGACTTCTTCTTTTAGTTAAATAAAAGAATTCAAAGTTTTATTAAATATATTTAAATGTAAAATGCAAAGTATGAAGTTTTATTACTTTAACACCTTAATTTTGTTGTATTAGTTTTCTTCAATTCATTTTTATTTTACTTAAAAACGTTCAGTTAATTTTTACTGGAATATACATGGCTTTCAGTGTTGTGTTACTTTCTGCTGTAAATATCAAAGTAAATCAGTTACACATGTACATATAGTCACTCTTCTTTGGATTCTGTTCCCATATAGGTCCTTATAGAGTACTGAGTAGAGTTCCTTGTACCATATAGTAGGTGATTAGTTATCCCTTTTAAATGCAGCACAGACAGTGAATCCTGAAGGCATTATAATCAACGACTAATAAAGTCAGCACTCCACATACCACTGCCAGGATCATCTTTTAAAACTCAGATTGAAATAGAAAAACTTTCTATTTCAGGAAACTTACATTTCCTGTATATTTCACACAAACCAATTCTCTGTCTCTGATGGGTTATATATTCTTCTAGCTCTACTCTCTGCCCAGGTCATACTAGTCACCTTCCTGGTCCTCAAATAAATGAAGCATGCTTTTGTTTTATAATCTGTGCACTTGCTCTCTCCTCCATCTAGAATATTCTTCACCAGATTGTCATATCCTCACTGCTTCTTTGTAATTTGGTGTCTAATTAAATGTTATCTGGAGACGGGAATGGCAACAAACTCCCATATTCTTTCACCATAGAGAGACTTCTATGATCCATCTATATAAAGTAACGTTGCAACTCTACTCCTATTTGTACTTGTTTTTTTTCTGAGTGCTCACAACTGAATGCTTAATTAATATTATATAATTACATTAAGAAGTCTAGATTGCTTCAGTATTATAGACTTCTGGTTCCTTAGAAAGGCAATGTTCTGACTGGAAATGAGTGTTTAGTTCATCCGCTAGTTCTTCTGTCCTCATTTATTTTGTCAGAATATTTTCAAAAATTTATGGGTCTAGAGCATGGTGACAATGTTGACACAATTCTTACAAGGACCACTATGAGTGAGACATTGTATCACCACCATATGCCTAAAACATCAAATCATATATTTATAAGTGATACAGTGAGAATTATGTTAAAGACTGATTATTTTGGCATTTATTCTTATCTGATCATGCAGTTTATAAGTTGTCAATTGGGGTATATTAACTGTTCCATCTCAAGGCCCACCCATATTTGAACACGCTATGGCTGCCAACCTAATCTATATCTGATAAACCAGATACTAAGATTAAGTCTTAGCTCAATTGCCACTGAAGCATTTTATGAGACGTAATTCCACATGTAGTTATATAGTTAGGACCCAAGCAAGGTGTTTTTTCTCCTTATCCACACATTGGTTCGTATTTATATTCTAAATTTTACAAGCTCTAACACTCTGAAGGTTTTATTTTAGTTATGCACACACAAACAAAACACACACACACACCTCAGAAGGAGAACTCCAGACCTTCCATCGGACTGGCCATGGAATATTTGAAGCTAAGTTTTCCTGATTAAGCTCCTTTATATTCAAACTACTAATCACTTATTATCCACAGTTTAGAGGGAGGTGCAATTAATATTTAAAAAATCATATTTATGGAAAACATTAATAGAAACCTTTTATGTAAGAGAAATTTACAACAATCTTTCCTCTGTCCCTGCTTCTGAGTCTTTGGTGGTTTTAAAAGTCTTCAACCATATCTTCGGTTACACCGTTTAAAAGAAAATATATAACAGAGAAGATCATCCAATATCTGCTTATAAGCAAAACAATTTCCTACTAAAAATCTAACCTTTGTTGGTCTAGGGTGACACCATTCCTTCACTGCTTCTTTGTAATTTGGTGTCTAATTAAATGTTATCTGGAGACGGGAATGGCAACAAACTCCCATATTCTTTCACCATAGAGAGACTTCTATGATCCATCTATATAAAGTAACGTTGCAACTCTACTCCTATTTGTACTTGTTTTTTTTCTGAGTGCTCACAACTGAATGCTTAATTAATATTATATAATTACATTAAGAAGTCTAGATTGCTTCAGTATTATAGACTTCTGGTTCCTTAGAAAGGCAATGTTCTGACTGGAAATGAGTGTTTAGTTCATCCGCTAGTTCTTCTGTCCTCATTTATTTTGTCAGAATATTTTCAAAAATTTATGGGTCTAGAGCATGGTGACAATGTTGACACAATTCTTACAAGGACCACTATGAGTGAGACATTGTATCACCACCATATGCCTAAAACATCAAATCATATATTTATAAGTGATACAGTGAGAATTATGTTAAAGACTGATTATTTTGGCATTTATTCTTATCTGATCATGCAGTTTATAAGTTGTCAATTGGGGTATATTAACTGTTCCATCTCAAGGCCCACCCATATTTGAACACGCTATGGCTGCCAACCTAATCTATATCTGATAAACCAGATACTAAGATTAAGTCTTAGCTCAATTGCCACTGAAGCATTTTATGAGACGTAATTCCACATGTAGTTATATAGTTAGGACCCAAGCAAGGTGTTTTTTCTCCTTATCCACACATTGGTTCGTATTTATATTCTAAATTTTACAAGCTCTAACACTCTGAAGGTTTTATTTTAGTTATGCACACACAAACAAAACACACACACACACCTCAGAAGGAGAACTCCAGACCTTCCATCGGACTAGCCATGGAATATTTGAAGCTAAGTTTTCCTGATTAAGCTCCTTTATATTCAAACTACTAATCACTTATTATCCACAGTTTAGAGGGAGGTGCAATTAATATTTAAAAAATCATATTTATGGAAAACATTAATAGAAACCTTTTATGTAAGAGAAATTTACAACAATCTTTCCTCTGTCCCTGCTTCTGAGTCTTTGGTGGTTTTTAAAAAAGTCTTCAACCATATCTTCGGTTACACCGTTTAAAAGAAAATATATAACAGAGAAGATCATCCAATATCTGCTTATAAGCAAAACAATTTTCCCAAATACATAAGAAGAAGACACCTCTATACCTTTGTTGGTCTAGGGTGACACCATGCAAAAGCAATTCTTCATTTAATTATGCTACAAGATGTTTTAAGTTAGATGTAACTGAAATGACATATATTCGAATGAGATAATGATGCAATGTGACAAGGAGTAAAATATATACAATATGCCAAAATACATATTCAATTCCTATTTTCCAATTCACAATAATAATAATTCAACTATGAACCTTCTATCTCCAAATATAATTATTTTCCTAATATTCAAATAGGAGGCATTACTACTAGTAATATCATAATATAGGCAGTGTGTATTAATATTTAGTCTTCCTCTCTATGTCTCATAGGGACACTACAGCAGACACTGTCATTGTCCTTCCAAATTCCCTTAGAAATCCATCGACAAGTTCTGTGTACTTTGCTTCTAATAGTTGGACCCTGCAGTTGTATACATAGGTTTCTTCTTTGCTCCAGGATCCCTTTCTCCCTTAGCAGAAGAGAGGTGGGGATGCCTGAGAGTTTTTATACCAACACAGGTATCAGTGACTTAGTAGTAAAGGAATCTGAAATGCAAACTCATTTTTTGAGATTGTAAAATTGTATCCAAGTACTCCATTTCAGGCTCTTTTGTTGACTATGAGGGCTACTCCATTTCCTCTATAGATTTTTGCCCACATTGGTAGACATAATGGTCATCGAAATTAAATTCACCCAATCCTGTCAGTTTTAGTTCACTGATTGCTAAAATGTCAATTCACTCTTGCCACCTCATGCTTGACCACATGAAATTTACATTGATTCATGGACCTAACATTCCAGGTTCCTATGCAACATTGTTCTTTACAGCATCAGGCTTTACTTTCACCACCAGACACATCAACAACTGAGTGTTTCTGTTTTAGCTCAGACTCTTCATTCTTTCTTGAGCAATTTTTCCACTCTTTCCCAGTATCATATTGGACACCTGCAGTCTGGGGGGGGGGGGTCATCTTTTGGTGTTATATCATTATCCCCTTCTTATACTGTTCATGTTGTTGAGCAGAATGATCTCAGTTCATTTTGAGGGCAAGTTATTCAACATCAGAGTAATCCAAGTATATGCACCAAACACTAATGCCAAAGAAGCTGAAGCTAAACAGTCCTATGAAGACATACAAGACATCACAGAAGTAACGCCAAAAATGATGTTCTTTTCATCATAGGGGGTTTGAAGAAAAAAGTAGGAAGTGAAGAGATACCTAACAGAAAAGTTTGACCTAGGAGTACAAAATGAAGCAGGGCAAGGACTAACAGAGTTTTGCAAAGAGAACACACTGGTTGTAGCAAAAGTACTCTTTCAACAACACAAGGGATAACTCTACACATGGTCTTCCCCAGATGGTCAATATCAATCAAATATGCAAACTTTTTTTTTTGAACCTTCTATCTCCAAATATAATTATTTTCCTAATATTCAAATAGGAGGCATTACTACTAGTAATATCATAATATAGGCAGTGTGTATTAATATTTAGTCTTCCTCTCTATGTCTCATAGGGACACTACAGCAGACACTGTCATTGTCCTTCCAAATTCCCTTAGAAATCCATCGACAAGTTCTGTGTACTTTGCTTCTAATAGTTGGACCCTGCAGTTGTATACATAGGTTTCTTCTTTGCTCCAGGATCCCTTTCTCCCTTAGCAGAAGAGAGGTGGGGATGCCTGAGAGTTTTTATACCAACACAGGTATCAGTGACTTAGTAGTAAAGGAATCTGAAATGCAAACTCATTTTTTGAGATTGTAAAATTGTATCCAAGTACTCCATTTCAGGCTCTTTTGTTGACTATGAGGGCTACTCCATTTCCTCTATAGATTTTTGCCCACATTGGTAGACATAATGGTCATCGAAATTAAATTCACCCAATCCTGTCAGTTTTAGTTCACTGATTGCTAAAATGTCAATTCACTCTTGCCACCTCATGCTTGACCACATGAAATTTACATTGATTCATGGACCTAACATTCCAGGTTCCTATGCAACATTGTTCTTTACAGCATCAGGCTTTACTTTCACCACCAGACACATCAACAACTGAGTGTTTCTGTTTTAGCTCAGACTCTTCATTCTTTCTTGAGCAATTTTTCCACTCTTTCCCAGTATCATATTGGACACCTGCAGTCTGGGGGGGGGGGGGCATCTTTTGGTGTTATATCATTATCCCCTTCTTATACTGTTCATGTTGTTGAGCAGAATGATCTCAGTTCATTTTGAGGGCAAGTTATTCAACATCAGAGTAATCCAAGTATATGCACCAAACACTAATGCCAAAGAAGCTGAAGCTAAACAGTCCTATGAAGACATACAAGACATCACAGAAGTAACGCCAAAAATGATGTTCTTTTCATCATAGGGGGTTTGAAGAAAAAAGTAGGAAGTGAAGAGATACCTAACAGAAAAGTTTGACCTAGGAGTACAAAATGAAGCAGGGCAAGGACTAACAGAGTTTTGCAAAGAGAACACACTGGTTGTAGCAAAAGTACTCTTTCAACAACACAAGGGATAACTCTACACATGGTCTTCCCCAGATGGTCAATATCAAAATCAGATTGATTATATTCTTTGTTGGCTGCCCAGGTGGCAGTAGTAGTAAAGAACCCACCTGTCATTGCAGGAGATGTTAAGAGACTTGAGTTCGATTCTTAGGTCAGGAAAATCCCCAGGGTAGGAAATTGCAACCCACTCCATTATTCTTGTCTGGAGAATCCCATGGACAGAGGAACCTGGGAGGCTACAATCCAGCTGAAGATGAAAAAGCTCAATAGAGTTATCACAAACAAGACCTGGAGCTGACTGTGGCTCAGATCATGAACTCCTTATTGAAAAATTCAGACTTAAATTGAAAAAAGCAGGGAAATACACTAGGCCATTCAGATATGACCTAAATCAAATCCCTTATGATTATACAGTAGAGGTGATGAATAGATTCAAGGGATTATATTTCATAGACAGAGTGCCTGAAGAACTATAGATACAGCTTTGTAACATCATCCAGAAGGAAGTGACTAAAAATATCTCAAAGAAAAAGAAATGGAAGAAAGTAAAGTGGTTGTCTCAGGAGGCCTTATAAATAGCTGAGAAAAGAAGAGAAGCAAAAGGCAAAAGAAAAGCAAAAGATATACCCAACTTACTGTAGAATTGCAGAAGAGAGATAAGAAAGCCTTAATAATTAAAGCAGAAAACAAAAGAATGGTAAAGACTAGAGATCTCTTCAGAGAAAATTGGAGCTATCAAGGGAACATTTCATCCAAAGATGGGCACAATAAAGGACAGAAATGGCAAGGATGTAACAGAAACAAAAGAGATTAAGAATAAGTGGCAAGAATGCACAGAAGAATTGTACAAAAAAGGTCTTAATGATAGGATAACCACGATGGTGTGGTCGCCCACCTAGAGACATCCTGAAATGTGAAGTCAAGGGGACCTTAGGAAGCAAAACTACAAAGAAAAATGGTGGAGGTGATGGAAGTCCAATACATCACCTTTTAAGATATGAGTTATTTCAAATCCAAAAAATAATGCTGCTGAAGTGGTGCACTCAATATGTCAGTAAATTTGGAAAACTCCGCAGTGGCCCCAGGAATTTAAAAAATCAGTTTTCATTCCAATCACAAATAAATGCAATACCTAAAATGCTCAAACCATCATACAACTGTGCTCACTTCACATAATAGCAAGGTAATACTAAAATTCCTTCAAGCAAAACTTCAATAGTATATGAATAAAGCATCATACAACGGCTTTTAAAATAAGGAATCAACTCATTATTCTTGTCTGGAGAATCCCATGGACAGAGGAACCTGGGAGGCTACAATCCAGCTGAAGATGAAAAAGCTCAATAGAGTTATCACAAACAAGACCTGGAGCTGACTGTGGCTCAGATCATGAACTCCTTATTGAAAAATTCAGACTTAAATTGAAAAAAGCAGGGAAATACACTAGGCCATTCAGATATGACCTAAATCAAATCCCTTATGATTATACAGTAGAGGTGATGAATAGATTCAAGGGATTATATTTCATAGACAGAGTGCCTGAAGAACTATAGATACAGCTTTGTAACATCATCCAGAAGGAAGTGACTAAAAATATCTCAAAGAAAAAGAAATGGAAGAAAGTAAAGTGGTTGTCTCAGGAGGCCTTATAAATAGCTGAGAAAAGAAGAGAAGCAAAAGGCAAAAGAAAAGCAAAAGATATACCCAACTTACTGTAGAATTGCAGAAGAGAGATAAGAAAGCCTTAATAATTAAAGCAGAAAACAAAAGAATGGTAAAGACTAGAGATCTCTTCAGAGAAAATTGGAGCTATCAAGGGAACATTTCATCCAAAGATGGGCACAATAAAGGACAGAAATGGCAAGGATGTAACAGAAACAAAAGAGATTAAGAATAAGTGGCAAGAATGCACAGAAGAATTGTACAAAAAAGGTCTTAATGATAGGATAACCACGATGGTGTGGTCGCCCACCTAGAGACATCCTGAAATGTGAAGTCAAGGGGACCTTAGGAAGCAAAACTACAAAGAAAAATGGTGGAGGTGATGGAAGTCCAATACATCACCTTTTAAGATATGAGTTATTTCAAATCCAAAAAATAATGCTGCTGAAGTGGTGCACTCAATATGTCAGTAAATTTGGAAAACTCCGCAGTGGCCCCAGGAATTTAAAAAATCAGTTTTCATTCCAATCACAAATAAATGCAATACCTAAAAATGCTCAAACCATCATACAACTGTGCTCACTTCACATAATAGCAAGGTAATACTAAAATTCCTTCAAGCAAAACTTCAATAGTATATGAATAAAGAATTCCAGATGTACAAGCTGGCTTTTAAAAAGTAAGGAGAATCACAGATCAAATTGTCAACATTTGTTGGATCATAGAAAAGCAAGAGAATTTTAGAAAAACATCTACTTCTGCTTCACTGACTATACTAAAGCCTTTGTATGAATCACAACAAACTGGAAAATTTTTAAAGAGAAGGGAATTCCAGACCACCTTATCTGTCTCCTGATGAATCTGTATGCAGGTCAAAAATCTACAGTTAAATCTGGACATGTAACAGTGGACTGGCTCAAAATTGGGACAGGAGAACATCAAGGCTGTATAATGTCACCCTATTTTATTTAATTTCTAATAGTGCACATCATGTGAAAAGCTGGGATGGATGACTCAAAACCTGGAATCAATATTTCAGGGAGAAATATCAACAATTTCAGATATGCAGATTATAAATACCCTAATGGCGAAAAAATGAAGAGGAACTAAAGAACCTTTTGATAAAGGTAAAAGAGGAGAGTGGAAAAACTGGCCTAAAATTCAACCTTCAAAAAACTAACATCATGGCTTCTAGTCCCATCACTTCATGGTAGACTGGGAAAAAAGTGGAACTGATGACAGATCTTATTTTCTTGGGCTTCAAAATCACTGTGAACAGTGACTTCAGTCATGAAATTAAAAGATATTTGCTCTTTTGCAGAAAATCTATGACAAATCCTGACAGCATATTAAAATGCAGAGACATCACTTTGCCAACAAAGGTCCACATAGGCAAAGTATGATTTTTCCAGTAGTCATAGCCATGTATGGATATGAGAGCATGAAGTAGATCGAGTGCTGAAGAATTGATACTTTATAATTGTGGTGCTGGAGAAGGCTCTTGAGAGTTCCATGAACTGCAGGGAGATCAAACCAGTCAATTCTAAAGGAAATCAACCCTGAGTATTTGCTGGAAGGACGGATGCTGGAGCTGCAATACTTTGGCTACCTGATGGGAAGAGTCCACTCATTAGAACTAAGATTCTGATGCTGCGAAAGATTTAGGGCAGGAGGAGAAATGGTCAACAGAGAATGATATGGCTAGATGGCATTACCTACTCAAGGGACATGAATTAGAGCAAACTCCAAAAAGAGCTACTGCAGTCCAAGGATGTACAAGCTGGCTTTTAAAAAGTAAGGAGAATCACAGATCAAATTGTCAACATTTGTTGGATCATAGAAAAGCAAGAGAATTTTAGAAAAACATCTACTTCTGCTTCACTGACTATACTAAAGCCTTTGTATGAATCACAACAAACTGGAAAATTTTTAAAGAGAAGGGAATTCCAGACCACCTTATCTGTCTCCTGATGAATCTGTATGCAGGTCAAAAATCTACAGTTAAATCTGGACATGTAACAGTGGACTGGCTCAAAATTGGGACAGGAGAACATCAAGGCTGTATAATGTCACCCTATTTTATTTAATTTCTAATAGTGCACATCATGTGAAAAGCTGGGATGGATGACTCAAAACCTGGAATCAATATTTCAGGGAGAAATATCAACAATTTCAGATATGCAGATTATAAATACCCTAATGGCGAAAAAATGAAGAGGAACTAAAGAACCTTTTGATAAAGGTAAAAGAGGAGAGTGGAAAAACTGGCCTAAAATTCAACCTTCAAAAAACTAACATCATGGCTTCTAGTCCCATCACTTCATGGTAGACTGGGAAAAAAGTGGAACTGATGACAGATCTTATTTTCTTGGGCTTCAAAATCACTGTGAACAGTGACTTCAGTCATGAAATTAAAAGATATTTGCTCTTTTGCAGAAAATCTATGACAAATCCTGACAGCATATTAAAATGCAGAGACATCACTTTGCCAACAAAGGTCCACATAGGCAAAGTATGATTTTTCCAGTAGTCATAGCCATGTATGGATATGAGAGCATGAAGTAGATCGAGTGCTGAAGAATTGATACTTTATAATTGTGGTGCTGGAGAAGGCTCTTGAGAGTTCCATGAACTGCAGGGAGATCAAACCAGTCAATTCTAAAGGAAATCAACCCTGAGTATTTGCTGGAAGGACGGATGCTGGAGCTGCAATACTTTGGCTACCTGATGGGAAGAGTCCACTCATTAGAACTAAGATTCTGATGCTGCGAAAGATTTAGGGCAGGAGGAGAAATGGTCAACAGAGAATGATATGGCTAGATGGCATTACCTACTCAAGGGACATGAATTAGAGCAAACTCCAGGAGCTAGAGAAGGATAGGGAAGGCTGATGTGCTGCAGTCCAAGGACTTGCAAAGAGTTGGCCACTACTTATGACTGGTGAATAACAACTTACTATTTCCAAGCTGGAAGAGCTCTAAGATGTGATTTATGCTAGAGTTCTTATGAAACCAGGCTACGAATCGGAATTATTCTTGGTTCCTTATTCTTTTCTCTCTTTTGGTATACATTTTTATATTCGTGTTATGTAGGTATTTGATGTAAATATTTCAAAAAAGAGAATGATAAAGAAAAGTGAATAAATATAAATTGTCAATGAATAGCCATAGTCATTGTAATAAATGGCACATGAGCATTCACTGGGTTTTCTGTTTGAAGTCATATTACCTTAAAAATAACAGACAGTTTATGCCATTAACTTTATATGGAAGTTTTGATAATATTAATTTTTGTAATTATTCATTAAAATGCTGAAATTCTGAAACTTTTGGTTCATGTATTGATTTCTCAGTTAAGTTTCATAGGACATGTATTCTTTTTAGAGGAAACCTATGTGCCCTAAATGCACTGCAAATGTAAAATACTTCCACTGATACATATTCAAAATTATCAAAATTAATGGATTATAATAAAGTTTGAGGGCATCAAATAGCAGTCTCCAAAGTGAGTACAGCCTTTGTTTTAAATTAACTCATCCTTTTTAAGTTAAACTTACTATCACTTTGCCAACAAAGGTCCACATAGGCAAAGTATGATTTTTCCAGTAGTCATAGCCATGTATGGATATGAGAGCATGAAGTAGATCGAGTGCTGAAGAATTGATACTTTATAATTGTGGTGCTGGAGAAGGCTCTTGAGAGTTCCATGAACTGCAGGGAGATCAAACCAGTCAATTCTAAAGGAAATCAACCCTGAGTATTTGCTGGAAGGACGGATGCTGGAGCTGCAATACTTTGGCTACCTGATGGGAAGAGTCCACTCATTAGAACTAAGATTCTGATGCTGCGAAAGATTTAGGGCAGGAGGAGAAATGGTCAACAGAGAATGATATGGCTAGATGGCATTACCTACTCAAGGGACATGAATTAGAGCAAACTCCAGGAGCTAGAGAAGGATAGGGAAGGCTGATGTGCTGCAGTCCAAGGACTTGCAAAGAGTTGGCCACTACTTATGACTGGTGAATAACAACTTACTATTTCCAAGCTGGAAGAGCTCTAAGATGTGATTTATGCTAGAGTTCTTATGAAACCAGGCTACGAATCGGAATTATTCTTGGTTCCTTATTCTTTTCTCTCTTTTGGTATACATTTTTATATTCGTGTTATGTAGGTATTTGATGTAAATATTTCAAAAAAGAGAATGATAAAGAAAAGTGAATAAATATAAATTGTCAATGAATAGCCATAGTCATTGTAATAAATGGCACATGAGCATTCACTGGGTTTTCTGTTTGAAGTCATATTACCTTAAAAATAACAGACAGTTTATGCCATTAACTTTATATGGAAGTTTTGATAATATTAATTTTTGTAATTATTCATTAAAATGCTGAAATTCTGAAACTTTTGGTTCATGTATTGATTTCTCAGTTAAGTTTCATAGGACATGTATTCTTTTTAGAGGAAACCTATGTGCCCTAAATGCACTGCAAATGTAAAATACTTCCACTGATACATATTCAAAATTATCAAAATTAATGGATTATAATAAAGTTTGAGGGCATCAAATAGCAGTCTCCAAAGTGAGTACAGCCTTTGTTTTAAATTAACTCATCCTTTTTAAGTTAAACTTACTATCACTTTGGAAGTTTTAGCAGCTTTTCTCAACATATGAGATTTTGCTCTTTTTATTTCAAAATTGACTATTTATTTAAAGAAAAGTGAATGCTTTTAGTATTTCAAGATGTAGAAACCAAAATAGATGCCTTTGAAAATGTTGTATGTGAAGTTATGCAACTTAGAAGGAAAAATAGTAGGATAAGTAGGATGACTGGATTTATCCCACAGTTAATCTGAACTGATACAGCCCTGTCAGATTTTCTGAAATGAACCATGTTCTGAGTTGCATTCTTTCCAAAAAGTAATTTATTGCACATTTTTTTCCTTGTCTAGAAACATATTTTATGTGATTATTTAAAAAAATAAATTATTTTTTATATCTAGCTCTAGGACAATGATTAAATAAAATTCTTTCCTCAGGAATTAAAATTTAGTTTTAATTATATCAGAAATAACCAATTAGTTTTAAGTAGGTTTCTATCTCAAAAGTACTTTCCCATATTTTTATATTAACACACAAATGTGAATATTGCTCAAATTAAGACTTTGTGATAATACACTTTTAAAAGCAAAGTTAAGGCTTCCCTGGTGGTCCAGTGGGTAAAGCGTCTGCCTTGCAATACAAGGGGCACGGGTTTGATCCCCGGCCGGTGGAAGTTCCCATATGCCATGGAGCAGCTGGACGAGTGTATCCAATTGAGAGCCAGCACTCTGGAGTGCATGCACCCAGAGGCAGTGCTCTGCAACAAGAGAGGCCACTGCAGTGAGAGGCCCACACAGGCCAAAGAATAAAAATGGATGAAAAAAAAGAAAAAAACAGTAAAAGAGGCCTACATTTAAAAAAAAAGAAAAAAAAAAAAACGTTAAGAAAATAAAATAAAGAAGATTGGCGTGGATTTCCATTTCTTTCTCCCGGGGATCTTTCCAATCCAGTGATTGATCCCAAGTCTCCTTGCTTTCCTGCATTGCAGGCAGACTTTTTACCACTGAGCCACCTATGATACTGGGCTTGAGAAACAAGTCAGCTGGCCTAGGTTTCAACCAACATAATGCTACCAAAAAACCTGAAAGCCTTAGATTCATACTATACTACTAAGTATTTTAAAGTGATTTTTACCTCTTTGTAAAGAAGGGGTAAAAATAATAATTAGGATTTTTTACAATGAAAAACCAGATTCACTCAAATTTAATAAAATGAATCAATGACGCAACTCTGTGTCCTCTCAAAATAAGTTATTTTACCCAGGCTGCAAGGATAAACAAATGGATCAAACAAACAAACACAAAAAACAGAATACAGAGTTTGTGGTAATTTGTTATGGCAACCCTAGTAAACTAACATCAATGTTAATACTAACACTGAAGAAAAACATTTTTCTACTGATCCATATGGACGTATTTTCCTGCTCGAATTTAATTATTCTAGTCTTTTAAATATTGATATTCACGCTCTACCCTCCCTTATCATATCTATGTCATTGGCTATTATTTCTCCTCTCATTTCTTATTTTGTTTGTTTGGGTCCTTTCTCTTAACTTTCTTGGTGAACCTGGCTAGAGGCTTGTCAATTGTGTTTATCCTTTCAAAAACACAGCTCTTTATTTTATTGACCATTTCTATATTTTATATTTATTTATTTCCTCTCTGATTTTTAATATTTCCTTCCTTCTGCTGACTCTGGAATCTTCTTAGTGCTCTTTTTAGGCAGGAGGTTACATTGTTTTCTTGAGACTTTCCTTGTTTCTTGAGGAAGGCCTGTATCACTATGTGCTTCATTCAGACCTGCTTTTGGTGCATCCTATTGATTTTTTAAATTTATGTTCTCATTTTCATTTGTCTCAAGGTATTTTCTAATTTCCTCTCTGTTATCATCATTGATTCATTTGTTTTTTTTTGTTTTTGGTTTTGTTTTTTAGTAGCACATTGTTTAGTCTCCACATGTTTGCTCTTTTCTCATTTTTCATCTTGTAGCTGATATTTAGTTTCATAACACTTTGGTCAGAAAAGACACTTGACATAATTTCTATCCTATTAAATTGGCTGAGGCTTGCTTTCTGACATAGCATATGGCTTAAGCTGGAGAACTTCTCACATGTGCCCCCCCACCCCACCCCGCCAAAATGTGTATTCTGCTTTCGGGGAATGTAGGTTTCTGTAGATAACAGTTAAGTACAACTGGCCTACGTATCATTTAGGACCTATGCTGCCTTATTGTTTTTCTATCTGGATGATTGATACAAGCAGAGTGTTAAAGTCACCTACTATTATTGTAGTATTACCAATTTCTCCTTTTATATCTGCTAATATTTGTTTTATCTATTTAATATTTGTTTTATAGGTGTTCCTATATTGGGTACATATGTTAGTGAGTTTCTTGGGCTCTAAAATCATGGCAGATGGTGACTGTAGCCATGAAACTAAAAGATGCTTGCCCCTGGGCAGAAAAGTTATGACAAACCTAGACATGTATTAGAAAGAAGAGACATCACTTTGCTGACAAAGGTCCAAATAGTTAAAGCTTTGGCTTTCCCAATAGGCATGTATGGATGTGAGAGTTAGACCATAAAGAAGGCTGAGCACTGAAGAATTGATGCCTTTTAACTATGGTGTTAGAGAAGACTCCTGAAAGTCCTTTGAACTGCAAGGAGATCAAAGTAGTCAATCCTAAAATTACTGTAATAGTGTTTGAAATCAAGTAATGCGGTGCCTCCGGCTTTGCTGTTCTTTTTCAAGATTGCTTTGGCTATTCAGAGTCTGCTGTTTCCATACAAAATTTTAAGATTGTTCTGTATCTGTGAAAAATACCACTTGAATTTTGATAATGATTACATAGAATCTGAAGATTACATTGGATAACATAAACACTTTAACAATATTAATTCTTCGAACCATATGCAGAATATATACTTGCATGTATTTGTACCATTTTCAAGTTCTTTCGTTCATATTTTAGTTTCCAGTATATAGGTCTTTAATCTCCTTATTATATTTTTAACGAGATATTTTATTCTTCCCGATGAAATTATAAATTGAGGTTTTTTCCATGTCTTCTTTCATAGTTTGTTAAGAAATGTAACACATTTTCATATATTGATTTTTTTTTTTTTTATTTTACAACATTAGTGAATTTCTCTAACAGGTTTTTTTTTTTTTTTTTTTTTTGGTGTAGATTTTATGGTTTTCTATTATATAATGTCTCCTGCAAATAGTGAAAGTTTTACTTTCCACTTGGATATACTTTATTTCCCTTTCTTGACTAATTCCTTTTCTTTCTATACTGTGCTGAATAACAATGGCAAAAGTGGGCAGTTGTCTTGCTCCTGACCTTAGATGAAAAGCTTTTAGCTTTTCACTGTTAGTTGTAGGCTTATTGTATATGGCCTTTACTATGTTGAGATACCTTAATGTGTTGACGTTCCTTCTATACCTGCTTTGTTGACAGTTGACAGTTTTTACTACAAATGACTATCAAATTCATTCTCTATGAATGGTCTTTCTCTATTGAGATGATCACATGATTTTGAACATTTGAAATTTCTAAAATTTTTATTTTTCAATTGACACTGCTGATTGAGTTTTTAATCATTATATTTCTTTTTAATTCTTTGAATACATTATTCACTAGTTGTTTAATCATATTCATAATAGTATCTTCGAAGATTTTTTTTTGAAACAAGGACCCACTGAGAATTAATTCTTAGCACCTGATTATTTGTGGGGTATGAGTTACAATTTATTCTTTCTGTGTATCTCTACTTAGTTTTAATAAAATACCGGATATTTTAGATAATGTATTGAAGCAAATGTAAATTATCTTTTATTTTTATATGTTTAGTTTGTTTTATAAACATAGAATTAAATTGTTCAGTCTTTCTCTTGCATTGAGTGCTGCTGTTGTATTGATACCTCTGTTCACCTTGTTCTTCTTCTTATTTATTTATTTTGCTTATATTTACCTTTTAGCCTAGTTGCTTAGGATTCTTTCTTATGTTGATATAGTTTAATGGCCAGGCAGTGATTTTAGTAGAAGCTGCAGTCGAATACTCTAAATGTGTAAACCTTCCAACTGCTGCTGATTGATTTGTACATCAACTGGGGAATAAATTTAAATGCGAAGTAAGTTTTCAAGTTTTATCTGCTTTTCACATTTTTGTTTTAGTGCTTTTGCACAGTTTCTTTGCCACCCAGAAATGTGGGAGATCTAATATCTTTACTATTTCAAACCAGGCTCTTCTTAATGGTTTTCCACTTGCCTTAAAGGAACACTAAAAACTTAGGCTTTCAAATCTATTATTTTATCCTGTACATTTGCATTTGTATTATACAAAACCATACTTTTTTCTTATCTTTTACCCTGTATCAACATCACCCTCTCTGGAAGTAAAGCTACTGTTTTTCTTGGCTAGCATCAGATTGGTAAACCTACAGTGTTCATCAACTGAGTTGCAGGGTGGCATTGTGGATAACAGTAGCTAGCTGTAGATAAGAAGACACATCTTCATGCATGTCTTAGATATTCTAGAAAGCTTTCAAGAATAAATTCTTCATTTTTTGCCTGCTATTTGCTGATTTTCAATTCTCTGAAATTGTTTTTTGTCCAGTTTTTATTTGTGGAAGGGAATTACCATTTTCATGTTATCACATCCACCAGAACTAGTCTCTTATTCTTCAGCATCCAAATACACTTTATATTATACCAAAATGTTAAAATAATAATTGTTTATTTAGACTCCAAAAGGTTGTTAAAATAATAATTGAAAAAAATTGTAATCATATTTACTTTCATAATAGTATCTTCGAAGATTTTTTGAAACAAGGACCCACTGAGAATTAATTCTTAGCACCTGATTATTTGTGGGGTATGAGTTACAATTTATTCTTTCTGTGTATCTCTACTTAGTTTTAATAAAATACCGGATATTTTAGATAATGTATTGAAGCAAATGTAAATTATCTTTTATTTTTATATGTTTAGTTTGTTTTATAAACATAGAATTAAATTGTTCAGTCTTTCTCTTGCATTGAGTGCTGCTGTTGTATTGATACCTCTGTTCACCTTGTTCTTCTTCTTATTTATTTATTTTGCTTATATTTACCTTTTAGCCTAGTTGCTTAGGATTCTTTCTTATGTTGATATAGTTTAATGGCCAGGCAGTGATTTTAGTAGAAGCTGCAGTCGAATACTCTAAATGTGTAAACCTTCCAACTGCTGCTGATTGATTTGTACATCAACTGGGGAATAAATTTAAATGCGAAGTAAGTTTTCAAGTTTTATCTGCTTTTCACATTTTTGTTTTAGTGCTTTTGCACAGTTTCTTTGCCACCCAGAAATGTGGGAGATCTAATATCTTTACTATTTCAAACCAGGCTCTTCTTAATGGTTTTCCACTTGCCTTAAAGGAACACTAAAAACTTAGGCTTTCAAATCTATTATTTTATCCTGTACATTTGCATTTGTATTATACAAAACCATACTTTTTTCTTATCTTTTACCCTGTATCAACATCACCCTCTCTGGAAGTAAAGCTACTGTTTTTCTTGGCTAGCATCAGATTGGTAAACCTACAGTGTTCATCAACTGAGTTGCAGGGTGGCATTGTGGATAACAGTAGCTAGCTGTAGATAAGAAGACACATCTTCATGCATGTCTTAGATATTCTAGAAAGCTTTCAAGAATAAATTCTTCATTTTTTGCCTGCTATTTGCTGATTTTCAATTCTCTGAAATTGTTTTTTGTCCAGTTTTTATTTGTGGAAGGGAATTACCATTTTCATGTTATCACATCCACCAGAACTAGTCTCTTATTCTTCAGCATCCAAATACACTTTATATTATACCAAAATGTTAAAATAATAATTGTTTATTTAGACTCCAAAAGGTTGATAAATAATGTAAACATTCACTTCTTTGAGTCTCCCACATCACTGAAAATATATTACAATAATTATAGTCAACTCCCATATTAGAGCTGAAGAAATTGAAATTCAGTTTAGATTTAATAACTCTTTACCTGTGATAACCTAATGGTTAAATTTACAATCTATCACTTAAAACTAGATTATCTATTTTCTCCTGCTGTTTGTCATTTGAAATTAATTTGATCATCAGAACCCTTAGGGTAGAGTCTGAATTGTACATGAAATTTAAGTTTCACTTTTACGATACTCAATTCATATGTGTTTGTAGATATAGACAATTTTTTATAAAGCAGCATATTTATCTGAAAATTTAGTTCAAGAAACAAAATTTTATGTATCTGACGTGCTTATGTGGCCATTTATTTCATATTATTAATACATATTCCTACAGTTTTAATAGGAAATAGAGTCCAACCCTCATTTTAATTCACTTCCTTAAGGTCTAATTGATCCATTCTCCTTTAATATCTTTATCCTGATATTCTTTTTTACTGTCCCTTTTGACTCTGTGTGTGTGTGTTGTAAGTGTCTATGTTTGCCTCAAAAGCTACTTTATTAAAGTAGGTTGATTATTATAATAACATTGTTTCAGAAGCATATTTTATTTTAGTGGTTGGGTTGTACATGGTCACTTAATACACCATCTTAATATTGACTTTTTAGCATACACATGTATGTATATCTACTAGAGTTATAGATATGCCATTTTAAAAGACTGTATAAACCCCTTGGAAGTAAAGCTACTGTTTTTCTTGGCTAGCATCAGATTGGTAAACCTACAGTGTTCATCAACTGAGTTGCAGGGTGGCATTGTGGATAACAGTAGCTAGCTGTAGATAAGAAGACACATCTTCATGCATGTCTTAGATATTCTAGAAAGCTTTCAAGAATAAATTCTTCATTTTTTGCCTGCTATTTGCTGATTTTCAATTCTCTGAAATTGTTTTTTGTCCAGTTTTTATTTGTGGAAGGGAATTACCATTTTCATGTTATCACATCCACCAGAACTAGTCTCTTATTCTTCAGCATCCAAATACACTTTATATTATACCAAAATGTTAAAATAATAATTGTTTATTTAGACTCCAAAAGGTTGATAAATAATGTAAACATTCACTTCTTTGAGTCTCCCACATCACTGAAAATATATTACAATAATTATAGTCAACTCCCATATTAGAGCTGAAGAAATTGAAATTCAGTTTAGATTTAATAACTCTTTTACCTGTGATAACCTAATGGTTAAATTTACAATCTATCACTTAAAACTAGATTATCTATTTTCTCCTGCTGTTTGTCATTTGAAATTAATTTGATCATCAGAACCCTTAGGGTAGAGTCTGAATTGTACATGAAATTTAAGTTTCACTTTTACGATACTCAATTCATATGTGTTTGTAGATATAGACAATTTTTTATAAAGCAGCATATTTATCTGAAAATTTAGTTCAAGAAACAAAATTTTATGTATCTGACGTGCTTATGTGGCCATTTATTTCATATTATTAATACATATTCCTACAGTTTTAATAGGAAATAGAGTCCAACCCTCATTTTAATTCACTTCCTTAAGGTCTAATTGATCCATTCTCCTTTAATATCTTTATCCTGATATTCTTTTTTACTGTCCCTTTTGACTCTGTGTGTGTGTGTTGTAAGTGTCTATGTTTGCCTCAAAAGCTACTTTATTAAAGTAGGTTGATTATTATAATAACATTGTTTCAGAAGCATATTTTATTTTAGTGGTTGGGTTGTACATGGTCACTTAATACACCATCTTAATATTGACTTTTTAGCATACACATGTATGTATATCTACTAGAGTTATAGATATGCCATTTTAAAAGACTGTATTAAAAATACTATAGCTTAATATTTTATTCATTGAAGAGTTCCTAAGAACTCTTTCAAGATACAATATGGATATTCTTTTAACTCAGTAGTCCAAACAAATTCACCCCTTGTCACCTGAAATCTAGAGAATAAAGTTAAATTGCATTGTGCTTTGGGTGAGGGAAGAATGAAGATATTCAGAGCAATTAGAGTTGTCAGCACTTTAAAACAACTATTTGGAAAACAGAATAGACCTTGGGTGCTAGTTCATCTGGATGTTAATGGATATGGTGATTTGAAAGGGGAATTAATGTGTGTTTTGAAGCTAATTAAAGCACAGTTGCTAAATGTCACATCTGTTGTTAGTAAAGCATATGGTTTTAAGATTTAATCTTGCACAGATCTGGCATCTTTCACCAATATCTGTTTATATTTGGATGTGGGGTGAGTTGATCCTTTTGTGGTTTGTTAAAATTTAATATTCATGACTATATGACAAGAAAGAACTTTCAAAATATCTTAGGGAGAAGTTTTAAACATAGATTATATTCAATGACTCAAAAGCTACTTATTAATATTTGTGTCTTATGTTAAAATTATAGTGCTAAACAGTATTCTAAGAATTAGAAAATATTGCAATCATTAGCTAAATAGATATTCTGCCACAAAGAGTTTGAAATCATCTTACTTGTAAAATTCAGTTTTGATTTTTGAGAAATACTTTTTTTATCTCTATGTGTCCACTTAACATTGATTTGACTTTATATTGTCTTGGCTTTCCACTGAATAAGAATTAACAATATTAATCACACAGTATGAAATTCATAACACACAATACAGTTGGAATAGGTACATATTAAAGAAGTTTTCTTGAAATTTTTAATTGAAGACTCACTTTTTATGGTAAGAGAATTTATGTTAATTTACTATTATCCTTCATTGTTAGAAGGTAATTTGCCTTGGTTTCATGTCTGCAATCTAGAAAGGTAAAGCAAGAAGGAAATTACAATTCTCTACTTGACCTCTTTTCACATCTAATTTGAGAGCATTGTTTCTGTGGAGATAACAGTCTCCATGGTTACTGGTTACACAGACTTTTTAAACATTTTAACAATGTTAGGGAACCCATGGGTCTGCTGCTTTGCCTTTTAGAAAATAAAGGCATTGGTTCTCAAAGAATACATCTCTAAAGTAAGTGTGGATTAGATGAAGTGCACTGTCAAGTCACTTATTAATGTGCATAGATGACTAATTATCCCGTGAGAGACTCTGTACCTAAACTTGTAATTTATCAAAGCAAATTTCCATTAATAGGCAGAACTAGATTTAAGTTTCTGGACAGATCAATAATATAGAGATAACTCTCCAAATAGGGGATTGGTCTTATCTTTGAATACGTCAAAAGATGTCATATTCACAGGAAAAGCGGAGGTGCCACTGAAGAAAACAAGACAGTACTTTATAAAGGGTAAACATTTATACAAATAATCTAAAGACGACTGATTTATGGCTACTAGGTTTCTTTTGGTATTAGTAATTTTTGGAAGACAACAGCTGGAGAGGAGGAGGCGTTAAAGCATTCACTATCATACATTTGAACATCTTGACCTTTTCATCCACCATAATTTTGTTCCTAAAATAATCCATTCCTGAAAATGTCAATTCTATATACATGCATGCATATGCTTCATAAATGTATTGGTGGTAATACATGCTTGCTGTTAGTTAAAATTGTAAATATTTTCCCAACCATTAAAATATTCCATCAAATCTAAAGTTACTTCAAGTCTGTTAGTTATTTAAATCATGTAAGTGATTAGCCCATATAAAAATATGTCTTTCATTCCCTCTCAGTATATTTGAATTGTGAAATTTTGATCATTTGGTGGGAATAATAAGCCAGAAATTATTCAATTTTAACATACTTTTTGTTGTGTGTATCACTCAGTTATATCTGACTCTTTACGGTCCCGTGGACTATAGTCTCCCAGTTTCTTCTGCCCATGGAATTTTCCAGACAAGAATACTGGAGTGGAGTGCTATTTCCTATTTCAGGGGATCTTCCTGAACCATATTTTAGCCAATGTATTTGGGACTGACTACTAACTGTATCTGTTTTACAATGATAGACCACAGCAACAAATTGAAAGAAATAAAGCATGGAAGCAATCCTCTAGAGTGTTGGTATTTTGCTTGAGAAGATTTACTCTATGCTCTGTTTCACCCATTCTCAGAGTCAGTCATATTAATTGCAGAGCTTTGTGTCACATACTTGAAAAAATGTTTTCCCTATTAATATTTAGCATTTAGCTACTTTAATCCCAAAGACAGGTCCTGGTTTTGTTTATTCTGACCTTTTGATATATGTGAAAATATCAGTGAAGTATATTAAAATGATTTGGACTATATTTTTAATACTTTAACTGCAAGAAAATATAAAAGGATAAAAGCTATTCAAGGAGTTGGTCTGGACAGATCAATAATATAGAGATAACTCTCCAAATAGGGATTGGTCTTATCTTTGAATACGTCAAAGATGTCATATTCACAGGAAAAGCGGAGGTGCCACTGAAGAAAACAAGACAGTACTTTATAAAGGGTAAACATTTATACAAATAATCTAAAGACGACTGATTTATGGCTACTAGGTTTCTTTTGGTATTAGTAATTTTTGGAAGACAACAGCTGGAGAGGAGGAGGCGTTAAAGCATTCACTATCATACATTTGAACATCTTGACCTTTTCATCCACCATAATTTTGTTCCTAAAATAATCCATTCCTGAAAATGTCAATTCTATATACATGCATGCATATGCTTCATAAATGTATTGGTGGTAATACATGCTTGCTGTTAGTTAAAATTGTAAATATTTTCCCAACCATTAAAATATTCCATCAAATCTAAAGTTACTTCAAGTCTGTTAGTTATTTAAATCATGTAAGTGATTAGCCCATATAAAAATATGTCTTTCATTCCCTCTCAGTATATTTGAATTGTGAAATTTTGATCATTTGGTGGGAATAATAAGCCAGAAATTATTCAATTTTAACATACTTTTTGTTGTGTGTATCACTCAGTTATATCTGACTCTTTACGGTCCCGTGGACTATAGTCTCCCAGTTTCTTCTGCCCATGGAATTTTCCAGACAAGAATACTGGAGTGGAGTGCTATTTCCTATTTCAGGGGATCTTCCTGAACCATATTTTAGCCAATGTATTTGGGACTGACTACTAACTGTATCTGTTTTACAATGATAGACCACAGCAACAAATTGAAAGAAATAAAGCATGGAAGCAATCCTCTAGAGTGTTGGTATTTTGCTTGAGAAGATTTACTCTATGCTCTGTTTCACCCATTCTCAGAGTCAGTCATATTAATTGCAGAGCTTTGTGTCACATACTTGAAAAAATGTTTTCCCTATTAATATTTAGCATTTAGCTACTTTAATCCCAAAGACAGGTCCTGGTTTTGTTTATTCTGACCTTTTGATATATGTGAAAATATCAGTGAAGTATATTAAAATGATTTGGACTATATTTTTAATACTTTAACTGCAAGAAAATATAAAAGGATAAAAGCAAATCAACAAAATCTCATAGCTCTCTGAAAGCCACTGTTATAATTTGGTGTGTATATTCCTTTCTAATTTCAGTCTTGTAATATGAAAATCATTACCTTACTTAGGTTCATATGAAAATATCAAGTAATCATTAGAAATAATATCCATAAAATTACTCATTAAATAAAACATATCTTCAATTAATTATGAAAATGATTCAAAATCATACAGATGACAGTAAGCATATATATGTCTGTATTAAATTCATACATAATTTAAAAGTATTCCCACAATCTTTTATATATTTTCCTTATCATGGACTTAGAACATACTGCTTATTTTTCTTTCCATTAAGCTATTAGCATAACAAATTTAGGCTAAATGACTTTATAGGAAGGGGAAATAAAGCCCACTTGAAATATCAAATTTAAGTGAATTACTTTGTTTGAAAGTATAGGGAATAAATGAAGTATTTCAAGCAAAAAAGCAATGCTGCACTAATGATTTCTTGTGTTTCTCAACCAACAGTACTACCAGATTAATCCAGAGGATAAATAAATTATAAAAAAGTTTCAAAAGTGTTATATTCATGCTTCTAACTTAAACTATTTGGTTTCTTTAAAATTTGTAAAAGCCATCAGAGATATTTGTGCAGAAATGCCCATCTAAAATATATTTAAATAACAAAAGTAGCAAATATATCAAATACACATACATCTGTCTATGATATTTTGGTGCATTATTTGGTTTCTCTCCAAGATAAAATGAATCCAATGCTGTGAGATTTTTAAGAATGCATTTGCTAAATAGGATATACTATATAAATATTAGTTGTAGTTATTGTTAAAATTTTACTGTGCACAGGCAAATGTCATCTCTGAATCAAAGATGAAACTACTTAAATACACTGAATATAGACAGTATATCCGGCCTGACAACTACACATTGTTTTGCAAAGACTGTTTCCTTGTTCTCATATTATGAATTCAACTATCTTTGCAAGGTTTTCTAATGTCCATTTTATTTTTCAATCTTCTCTCCTTTATGCCTTTTTTAAAAATTCTCAGTTCCTTCCCATGTTCTCTCTTCCTTTGTGTCTTTTATAGCCAATCATCTGGGGATATATGTGACAACTATTAAATTATAATGGAAATCTAAGCCACTAATTAAGTTTTGCTTTTATCTTGCTTTTGACCTCCCATAAGTTCTATTATCACATGTACAAACTGAGTAAATATACCCTCTTCATAAGTCATACACAAAATATGCTAAATATATTTTTGTTTACATATTGCATGTGTGTATAAAATTTCATAATTTCAATATTTTGCAGCTACATGTTATTCTTGGTTCTGTTGCTAACTAGACTTTAACTTTGAGCAATAGGTGAGACTAATTACTCATGTTTGATATAATATATTGGGAATAAATACTTTCTGAAGTTGTTTACTATGATTTTGATAGAAGATATATATTCAACAGTTCATTTTATAAGTTGGTAAGTCAGGTGTTAGGACACAAATCAGTAAATAAAATATAGATAAAAATATAGAATGCAACCCGGTTTAGATGAAGGGCTTATTCTCTGTATACTTGTTATACCATCTGCTAATTTGCATATTCTAATATACAATTTTCATATGTTAGCAATAATGTCCATATTTTTCCTGTTTCTAATATTCTCACAAATCTTGTCTATATTAATGCTCTTGTTCAATCACTCATTCATGTCCAACTCTTTGTGACCACATAGACTGCAGCACGAAAGATTTCTTTTCTTAACTTAAACTATTTGGTTTCTTTAAAATTTGTAAAAGCCATCAGAGATATTTGTGCAGAAATGCCCATCTAAAATATATTTAAATAACAAAAGTAGCAAATATATCAAATACACATACATCTGTCTATGATATTTTGGTGCATTATTTGGTTTCTCTCCAAGATAAAATGAATCCAATGCTGTGAGATTTTTAAGAATGCATTTGCTAAATAGGATATACTATATAAATATTAGTTGTAGTTATTGTTAAAATTTTACTGTGCACAGGCAAATGTCATCTCTGAATCAAAGATGAAACTACTTAAATACACTGAATATAGACAGTATATCCGGCCTGACAACTACACATTGTTTTGCAAAGACTGTTTCCTTGTTCTCATATTATGAATTCAACTATCTTTGCAAGGTTTTCTAATGTCCATTTTATTTTTCAATCTTCTCTCCTTTATGCCTTTTTTAAAAATTCTCAGTTCCTTCCCATGTTCTCTCTTCCTTTTTGTCTTTTATAGCCAATCATCTGGGGATATATGTGACAACTATTAAATTATAATGGAAATCTAAGCCACTAATTAAGTTTTGCTTTTATCTTGCTTTTGACCTCCCATAAGTTCTATTATCACATGTACAAACTGAGTAAATATACCCTCTTCATAAGTCATACACAAAATATGCTAAATATATTTTTGTTTACATATTGCATGTGTGTATAAAATTTCATAATTTCAATATTTTGCAGCTACATGTTATTCTTGGTTCTGTTGCTAACTAGACTTTAACTTTGAGCAATAGGTGAGACTAATTACTCATGTTTGATATAATATATTGGGAATAAATACTTTCTGAAGTTGTTTACTATGATTTTGATAGAAGATATATATTCAACAGTTCATTTTATAAGTTGGTAAGTCAGGTGTTAGGACACAAATCAGTAAATAAAATATAGATAAAAATATAGAATGCAACCCGGTTTAGATGAAGGGCTTATTCTCTGTATACTTGTTATACCATCTGCTAATTTGCATATTCTAATATACAATTTTCATATGTTAGCAATAATGTCCATATTTTTCCTGTTTCTAATATTCTCACAAATCTTGTCTATATTAATGCTCTTGTTCAATCACTCATTCATGTCCAACTCTTTGTGACCACATAGACTGCAGCACGCTAGGCTTCCCTGACCTTCACTATCTCCCAGAATTTGCTCAAATTCATGTCCATTGAATCAGTGATGCCATCCAACCATCTCATCCTTTGTCATCTCCTTCTTTTTCTGTCTTCAATCTTTACCATCATCAGAGAATTTTACATGTGAAGAGTTACCTTTTCACATCATGTGGCTAAAGTATTAGAGCTTCAGCATTAGTCCTTCCGATGAATATTCAGGATTGATTTCCCTTAGGATTGACAAGTTTGATCTCCTGCAGTCCAAGGGACTCTTAAGAGTCTTCTACAACACTACAGTTCAAAAGCATCAGTTCTTTGGGACTCAGGCTTCTTCATGGTCCAACTCATACATGACTACTGGGAAAACCATAGCTTTGACTATAGGGACCTTTGCTGGCAAAGTAATGCCTCTGCTTTCTAATACACTGTCTAGGTTTCTCATAGCTTTTCTTCCAAGCAGCAAGCGTCTTAGGGCTGCAGTCATCATCTTCAGTGATTTTGGAGCCCAAGAAAATAATCTCTGTCATTGTTTCCATTGTTTGTCCATCTATTTGCCATGAAGTGGTGGTACCATATTCCATAATAATGTATCTATTAACATATCTACTATATATTAGATAAAATTAGATTAGATCAGATGTTATATTAGATAATAGCATATCTATTAACATATCTACTATATTTTAGATCTACTATATATTAGATATAAGATTAGATAAAATAAGATATATGAGATTAACACATCTACTACATATTAGATACTATATATTATATGCCAAACATATGATGATACAGTGATAAAAAGTCATGATGTATTCATTCATTTGTTCACTAATTCAGTAAATATGTCAATATTTGCTATGGTCCAGGAACTTTGTCCATACCAGCTCAAATTTCCACCCAGAGAAATACTAAATATTGGAGGATGAGAAAGAGAGTGTCTGGTCCTAATGTAGCAACACCAGTCAGGATTTTGCTAAGTCCCCCAAGCTGCACCTGGAGGCCTCCTGAGATCTTTCATTTGGGCAACTGCTAAAGTTTCAATTTGAGTTTAACGCCCTATAAGTGAGGATCCTGTTGGTAAAGCACTGCTTTGGAGAAGTATTACAGTTTTAGTGGAAGTCAGAAGTCACGTCAGGGGCAGTTTTGCCTATTGTTTTTTTGGACTTTGCCTGGAGAAAGAGTAACCCACACCAGCATTCTGACTTGGGAAATTTCCTTGACAGAAGAGCCTGGCTGGCTACAGTTCATAAGGTCTCAAATAGTTGGACACAAGTGAGCGAGTAACACTTTTGGATTTTGGGCACTCCTGTGCCATTTCTTTGTTTCTCATGAATTCTCACTGGCTTGGTTTGATCAAGCAAAAGTCTGGTACTAATTGCTTGAGCTAGAATGGTAAATACTCCTTTTAAAATTCCATCTCAAAGTCCCCTAGGAAAATTCCTAGTTGACTGGTTCACCTATAATTATGACAAGTATTCACTTACTTGGAAGCTAAAAGTAATCACAAAAAAAAAAGTTTTAATTTTTTTTGCAGGGAGTTCTTTTTTGTTGAGTAAATAATTAAGGTGATGAGAAAAAAAAAATTAAAAAGGAAAAGAAAAGCTGGCCTCTGACTTTAGACAAAGACCACCTAGGGAGAAATTTACATTTCTATTTTTTTGAGATGTAAATATTTCATCTGATCTTCCTAAATTGTTCTATTGTGTGTCTTTTTGCTCATATTAGGCCTATGAGAGGTCTTTTTATAATTTATTGGTAGCCAAAGGATGGATCTTTCTAAAATCAGAGAAACAAATGAATTGTTAAATCTAGAGCACTCTTAATGTAAACAACTGTTTTGTGGGTAGCTAAAAAGCAAACCCTAGAGTAGGAAATGGAAGCCCACTCCATTTCTCTTGGGGGGAGAATCCCAGAGACAGAGGGACCCCAAGGTCATAGTCCTTGGGGTTACAAAGAATCTTGTAGAAGTGGAGTAACATAGCACTTGGCACAGACACTTTGTAAACCACTGGGAATAGAACAAGACAGTAATCTCTTCCCTGGTCATAGAGAGTACTCCCTAATGTGCATAAATTAAAGAATAGCAGAAAATAAGTAAGTGGCAAGTTATGATGTGTTTTAAAATATATGTTTTAAAATATGATGTATTTCTAAATAAGATGTTGGGGAATCCCAGGTGGCTCTGTGGTAGAGTCTGCCTGCAATGCAGAAGACCTGAGTTCAATACTTGAGTCAGGAAGATCTCCTGGAAAAGGAAACAGCAATGCACTCCTGTTTTCTTTTCTGGGAAATCCCATGGACAGCTCAGGCTGGTCGCGCTACAGTCCAGGAGGTTACAAAAGAGTTAGACTTAAGGACTAAACAACAACAACAGGGAAGACATAAGAAAGAAGAGGAAAAATTTTCTAGAAATTGCTTTTTTGAATAGTTCCCTTATTAAAGAGCTCCCTGTTAGTGCTGGACACGAATCAGTAATGATGCAAGTCTAATACCATATAGTAACTCTTCTGGGCAAGGAACTTGCATTATTTATGATAAGCACCCAGGGTGAACATGTACTCTGTACAGGGTTGAAGCAAGGAAGTCTTCCTGAATGAGATAAGATGAGCTAAGTTCTGACATTTAAGTCCATGTATACAGGATAAGGGAAATGAAGAGAAGAATAGGTATAAAGGGGTATATAAAAGAAAGAGCTGTAACAAAAGACTGGTTTTAATAAAAATCAACTATTCATATCTTAGCAAGTTTACTTAAGTTATTCATACTGATTCTCTTTTCTATTTTCTACCATGAAAGATCTAGTACCTCCTTTATTATATGTAATTACAGCATGAAGGTTTCATTGTACCCTTTAAAACAATCTTAAACAGATATCAGAAACACATCGGCCTTCTTATTTTATTTGTGAGCAATGTGACATTTGACTGATTTCTATCTCAGGTTAGTGGTGATAATTTCTAGGCCAGTTTGCTTGATTCAGTCAAAAGTAGTCAAGGGAGCAGCATTTGTCCCCTTGAAGGGAGCAGCATTTGCTTTTCTTCTCTGATACTTTCTCAATCCCAACCATTTATAATTTGTGGCACTGATTTAGATAGCTATTCTCTGAGTCTTTAGCTATAAATTCTCCTTTGCACTGATTCTGTCATTAATCACAGGTAAGACATGCTTCTCTTGGTCTCCTAAACCTTATCACTGAGAACTTAATGAGTGTCAGATAAGCAGAATACATACTAATTTTAATTTTCCTTAATTTCTGTCCACAAAAATTGTCTTTTTATGAAACTATTCCTAAAAAAGAAAGCTCTAAAGAAAAGTAAACATCCACATAGCAATAAAATAGAATTTTAGTTCTATATAAATCATCCAAAGTTCCTAGGTGGCCTTCACTATGCTATCTATTGGTGACAACAGTAATGTCATCCTTGGGGACTGAAGGGCAAACAGAGATGAAATAAACTCATTTTAAATAAAAGTGACATTCCTAAAATACAACAAATACACTAGTCCCCGACCTAGAGTTCTCAAAATATATGGTCAGATTTCCTACTTTCTTTCTATGTTTCTTTTTATATCCATATCAAAATACATATACTTGTGAAATTTAGGTATGTGCATATAAATAATGACGATAGTATGTAAATAAAAATATGTCACTATGCATTTAAAATCTATTTTAAGATATAATTTATATATAATAATTTAAATTTGTATTCCCCAGTTGAATTGTCCAGTTTAATTTTAAAATGTAACTGTACATTTTGATGCCTTTTAAGAAATATGCACACCCATATTGCTACCACCACATTCAAAATTTAAAATATTTGGGGGCCATGGAAATGTTCTAACAGTAAATTTTCAAGATTTTATATTTTGAAGCAAAGCAGATGTCTGCTAAAGAAGTCATGATCTTAATATTTAAAGTAATATGAAAATAATTAGAATGTCAGGACTATAATAACAATGTTATGTAAGAAATCTGAGGGCAAATGTTTTTGGCAAATTTGTTTAATGCCGTGTCTGCCATTGACAAACATGAGGTGCTCAATATATTCATCCTATATAGATAAACTAGGAGTAATCAGTTACTCATTGATACTATTCATAGCCTTTCAAATTTCTATTTTCAATTACAATAAATTTAAAAAGTCAATTTTTATTAAGTATCTTTCTACTTGAATTTTTATTTGATGTTACGGGAAATATATTTTATAATAAGGAATAAGAAATATAAACATTAACAAAACATTGTCTAGATTTAATATGATTTATGAGTGAATGTTGTGTGCTCAGTCAGACCCAACTCTTTGAGATTCCATGGACTGTAGCTCATCAGCTTCCTCAATCCATGCAGTTTTCCAGACAATAATACTGGCATGGGTTGCCATTTCCTACTTCAGGGGATCTTCCCAACCCATGTCTCCTGCATTGCAGGTGGATTCTTCACCAACTGAGCCATCAGGGAAGCCCATAAATACTGTCTAATGATCTTTAGGTCTAGCTGTTCTCTATGCTCTGTTAATATTCCCAGTACTCAGGAGACTAGTTATTATAAATCTTGACTTAGCAATGCACTTCTTGTTTCAAGCATGTAACTCCGTATCCTAGGTTAACTATAAAAGTGTTACCTTAGCAATGCACTTGACTAAATCTTGACTTAGCAAAGCAATTCTTGTTTTCAAGCACATATCTCAATAAGTTAGGTTAACTATAAAATTGTCCCAATGGTGCCTCAGCAGTACCGAATGCAGCTGTGAATGCATTTTGATTGTCAAACACTCAATCATACTCTGCAAATTACCCTATAATAAATTGAACCATCAATTAGATGGAGCTACCTGTCCTCTTTTTTGGTTTCAAAGCATCTTTCTAGTTCTATGGGCACCTTTTGTTCCTTCCATCCAACAACAAAGGTCAATATGAACTCATATTATACTGAAACACTGAAAAAAAACAATGGGTCTTTGGAAATCAGTGACCCAACTTGAGACAATTGACTGGATTATTTTTTTCCAGATACTACAAATTGTTACACTGTAAGCAAATTTCATTATCTAGACATAAATATTTGACTTTGGTGATGCTAACATAATAAAAATCAACAAATCAAACTGTTCCAAATCCTTCAGGAAAGTTCTTTTCATTCCTGGACAGTTGCATTTCTCCATGACAACAGTAATTTTCAGTGCTTGGGTGTGGGGCTCTGAATTGAAAGAGGACTGTTGCAAGCATAAAGAAGTTTAAGTACATGTTTGCAGTTTGGAGCTAAGATGGCGCCTACAGGAAGGGGCGTGGGAGTGAAAGCAAGCTTAAGCACATTGTTGCAGTTTGGAGCTAAGAAGGCGCCTACAGGAAGAGACAGGGTGTGATCTAAATTGTTAATTGATGGTCAAAATTTCTGATTGGTTCCCCTGGTTTCCGCGCTCATGGATGATTGCTTGACCTTTAGCTTTATTGGTGTAATCTATAGGAAGTCCCATGCAAAACCCCCTTCACTTGCCTATAAAAGCTGTGGATCTGCATTAATAAAGCGGAACTGCTTTGACGGAACCCCTGTCGCCCCTGATTATCCCATGCATCTGCCGCGGAGCTGGGGAGGCGGGCAGCCAAGATTCGCCTCTCTCCGAGATCTCCTGGTTCAGCCGGGGGCAATCCCGCTGCCTTTCCTTTCTGTGGAAGGCCCCCGCACTTGGGAAATCTCTTTGACATCCGTAGGTCAGGAGTTGCTATTACGGTAGGTAACAGCAGGTGCTTCTAATTTCATGACAGCAGAAAAGGTCTCACTGATTATGACTGTTATACAATTTTAGACAATAGATATTTTCATCCGTTAGCAACACCATTCTCCTCACAAAATAACCTGTTTCATTTTTTAATAACCATTCTTCTCATGAAATTGCACAGTCCTTTCTTTCCAACAGCCAATATTCTAGATAGTTCTCACCCATTCGCCTTTGGCCCTTCCCACAAAGCTTGGCTTTTCTGGCAGCAATGTCATTGTTCCATTCTATTACACCAGAGGCTGCTTCTCCTCTGGCTTCTGCACGACGTACGAATGAGTTCAAATGCTCACCTATCAGCCTCCAGTTTTTCATGTTACTCTATTCGTTTCAATTAGAGGGTATGCCTGGCCAAATTTCCTTGCAACAGAAAGCAAAACGAAACAACCACCATCATCAAAATTAACAAAAGAGCACAGTTATAGGTTAAATACATATTTATGAGTACCCTGTAATAGCAGTGGATAGCATATTTTTTTTGAAAGAAAAATAAAGACAATTAAACTCAATTGCAGTAGCAGGTGGCTTTAAAAATTATGAAGGAAAATGATTTCTTTGGATTGAAATAAAGTTTAATTTCTTTAGAAACTGCACCCTTGGGGGGGGGGTTGGAATACTTTTAGTAGACATATTTTAAAAATGATTCTTTAGTCATCAGTGAGGTGCAAGCCAATTTAGAGACACCAAGAAATCACACTTCTTTTGACTGGGAAATCTCTGTAGAAATGCAGGTATTTCCAGCATTCACTTTCAAAATACATTCACTTAAGAGGTGTGTAATGTATCTGTGCAGAACTCCTAATACCTTATTATTGTGAAGGATGTTATACAGTTAGTCAGTCTAATGAATAAAGTGAGTGTTGATGGGAACAAAAATCCTTTCATGTTCAGCAAAAAAATAATAGCAATAATTATTATAAAACATTAATCCAAACCACATATATTTTGTTAAACAGGACACAGATCCTCAAAATGTATATGAAACACACAGAAAGATCTGAAGACATTTCTTTCTTTTGGGAGCAGGCGGGCCACTTCTATTGGTCTTTAATTTGTCTATTTTCATCCATCTTTGTTCTTTGGCCCATGTGGGCCTCCCATCGCAGTGGCCCCTCTAGTTGCAGAGCACCAGCTCTGGGTGCATGCGCTCCAGAGCTCCGGCCTGGTAATTGGACACATCGGTCCAGCCGCACTGCGGCACGTGGGATCTTCCCAGGCCAGAGATCGAACCAGCGCCCCTCGCACTGCAAGGTGGTGTCCTTACCCACTGGACCACCAGGGGAGCCCCCTGAAGACATTTCTTGTCTAATGCAAATTATTACATTTCTAATACTGAGAGAGAGAGAGAGAGGTATGTTGCTGCTTTTTTACCAATATCTATTCCTTCAACATTTTTCATTCTTTCACTACTATCCTTATTTCATTATGTGATGATGAACAATACTTCATTAAAAATTATAATATATAATTTTTTGACTAAAGACGAGTTCTTACTAAAGTTGACCTTTTTTAATTTTAATTTTAATTTTTATTGGGGTATATTTGTTTTACAATGTCACATTAGCTTCAGCTGTACAGCCAAATCATTGCTATGTGATTTTATAGAGCTTTCTTGTTTACAGGTATACATAATCCCCGATCTTACTTTTATGACAAAAAAATCCATGGTTTTAGAAGTGTGAAACCAATATAGATAACCAAGAATTGAGTAATATACAAAATGAAAGAGTTTATTTCATTGTAAGAAACTGGCCCTAAAATAAAAGCCTGTAAACCAATAAATTTGGCCAAAAGAATATTGATATTTCTTAAAAGGACAATAAAGAGTGTGATTATTAAGGTCAATACGTTTTCTGTCTACCACTTACAATGTAGAGGATCAAATAAATGATGAAAAGACCTCCTTTGCACCTAGGGCAGAGGTTCAAACATAGTGGGTGCTATGAGTGTATTTTGTTGAGGATAAATGACTCAACATATCTATAAATAGTGTATAAGTATGTAAAAAAAATGTAGATCAACCAATATTTGTTCTTTAAGAAAAAATTATGCCACACGAATCTGTATTTCATTCTAGTAGGTGTTACTGACTACACAATGGCTTGCATTTATAAAGGAGAAACTCAAGTTAGAAAATTTTACAATTAACTAGATTTCAATGTTTGAAAAATTAAAATTTTGTTTGGTCTGGTGTCAGACTTTGCTTGAGATAGTTGCTAGTGGACCTTACAGTTTCCTACTAAATTGCATCATAGGTGAAAATAAAAAAGGTAAGGTCATCATATATGTGATTAATATTGAGTAAGAAGGAGTTATTATGTAGACTGGTAGATTTATGTTTAAGGTGTTTTTAACAGACTAAAATAATAGGAAGATAGTTTAAGCTTAATGAAGTAAAGTTTATGAAATTGATTTAAAGACTTAATCATACAGATTGGGTATGGGAAGAATGCAATTATTAGAACTTCATATAAAAAATTAGTGGAAATTGAATTGAAGCTATATAAGCAGCATTAATGTAGTTTCATTATAAATCCAATGCAAGGTTAGTTTTTCCTTAATATATAAAGCCTATAATATTGGTAAGTTTGTATATAAGATTGACACTTAAGTCTGCATATGATATCAGTCTTCCACAAACATTCAATATGAGACTATTTGTCATGTTTCTTAGACTTCACAATTCTTTATTTTAATAAGTAATAGGTTTAGGAGATACTTCCATGGAAAACCAAGTTTGTTTTTCCCCAATATATTTCTAGTTATCTCACATTTTATACATATTAATGTAAGTGCCAAACTAGACAATTTCAAATACAGACCAATACAAATCATAGCTAAAACATGGAAAAACTTACTTTGGGATTGTTTTATTACATTAACAAATGTTATAGTTTAACTTAATATATGAATAACTGAAATTAGTTACTAAAGTGAGTTACTAAAATCATATTTAGATGCTCCTTAAGTATGTTTTCAAACTATTCCACTTAATTCGATTCTAGGATGAAAATATGAACAATGAGTACTATACATAAGTAATTACTACATAAGTAATATACATAATGAGTAATATATATACATAATATACATAAGTATATTCATATACATGTTTGTGTAAATGTTTTTATAGTATCTGAGCTATATGCCATAGATATGTTTAGGTAGAATCTTAGAAGCAATGAAATATGTTTAACATGTAATATCAGGGACTTCACTGGTTGTCCAGTGGGTAAGGACACCGCCTTGCAGTACAAGGGGCACCCCGTGCAGTTCGAAATCCCTAGAAGACCAGAGATCAGTTTCTGTGTAATGACAGGGACAAACACTTGATCTTTCAAGAAAGAGTACATAGGAGGATTGCTAGTGGACCTTACAGTTTCCTACTAAATTGCATCATAGGTGAAAATAAAAAAGGTAAGGTCATCATATATGTGATTAATATTGAGTAAGAAGGAGTTATTATGTAGACTGGTAGATTTATGTTTAAGGTGTTTTTAACAGACTAAAATAATAGGAAGATAGTTTAAGCTTAATGAAGTAAAGTTTATGAAATTGATTTAAAGACTTAATCATACAGATTGGGTATGGGAAGAATGCAATTATTAGAACTTCATATAAAAAATTAGTGGAAATTGAATTGAAGCTATATAAGCAGCATTAATGTAGTTTCATTATAAATCCAATGCAAGGTTAGTTTTTCCTTAATATATAAAGCCTATAATATTGGTAAGTTTGTATATAAGATTGACACTTAAGTCTGCATATGATATCAGTCTTCCACAAACATTCAATATGAGACTATTTGTCATGTTTCTTAGACTTCACAATTCTTTATTTTAATAAGTAATAGGTTTAGGAGATACTTCCATGGAAAACCAAGTTTTTTTTTCCCCCAATATATTTCTAGTTATCTCACATTTTATACATATTAATGTAAGTGCCAAACTAGACAATTTCAAATACAGACCAATACAAATCATAGCTAAAACATGGAAAAACTTACTTTGGGATTGTTTTATTACATTAACAAATGTTATAGTTTAACTTAATATATGAATAACTGAAATTAGTTACTAAAGTGAGTTACTAAAATCATATTTAGATGCTCCTTAAGTATGTTTTCAAACTATTCCACTTAATTCGATTCTAGGATGAAAATATGAACAATGAGTACTATACATAAGTAATTACTACATAAGTAATATACATAATGAGTAATATATATACATAATATACATAAGTATATTCATATACATGTTTGTGTAAATGTTTTTATAGTATCTGAGCTATATGCCATAGATATGTTTAGGTAGAATCTTAGAAGCAATGAAATATGTTTAACATGTAATATCAGGGACTTCACTGGTTGTCCAGTGGGTAAGGACACCGCCTTGCAGTACAAGGGGCACCGGTTCGATCCCTGGCCTGGGAAGATCCCACGTGCAGTGGAGCAGCTGAACCGATGTGTCCAACTACACAGCTGGAGCTCTGGGTGCAAAAGATGTAGAAGACCAGAGATCAGTTTCTGTGTAATGACAGGGACAAACACTTGATCTTTCAAGAAAGAGTACATAGGAAATGGAGGAGTGAGGTAGTACTGGAGGAGGGCTTTTTAAAGGGAAGAAGTCAAAGCATGTTTGTATGCTGATCATATTGATCCAGAAAGCACAGAGAAAATTCATGATGTGGGAAAATCACTAGGGCACTGCATTTAAAATCAAGAGTAATGGATCTTGTGCAAAAAAAAAGAAGGATTGCTTTTGATCAGAACTTGGTCAATTCATCCGTAATAATATCTGAAAAGCTAGATACAACTACAAATTGTTGTTGGTTAGTCGTTAAGTCGTGTCTGACTGTCTGCGACCACATGGTGGTCACCAGGCTCCTCTGTCAATGGGATTTTCCAGGCAACAGTAATGGAGTGAGTTGTTGTTTTCTTCCTGCAGGGGATCTTCCTGACCCAGGGATCATACCTGCATCTCCTTCTTGGCAGGTGGATTCTTTACTATTGAGCCACCTGGAAAACCCTATGCCTACAAAGAAGTGAATTAATTGCTAGATGTGGTAATGAGTTTCTGAAAAACTCTCTTCTAACTCCTATTTTTTTCCACTGTGGAATAAAAAGCAAAAATATCAGTTAAGCAATGGAATTAGATTAAAAGATGATGTAAGTTTTAAGAAAGAAGAAAATAAAAGGGGAGGTATAAAATTTTCTTGGAGAGTAAGGACTAGGAAAATGACAAGTTTGTGGGACAGTGTCAACTCCAATTGGGTGATTATAAATTTAGAAGATTATAATCCAGCAGGGCCTTTTGTTTTACTCTAGTCACTTTCTGCAGGAATTCAAGTGATGTGTAGGCAGCATGAAATGAAATCACATTTGCTGCAGAAAAAGTTAGGAAAAGTATATGTTTAACATGTAATATCAGGGACTTCACTGGTTGTCCAGTGGGTAAGGACACCGCCTTGCAGTACAAGGGGCACCGGTTCGATCCCTGGCCTGGGAAGATCCCACGTGCAGTGGAGCAGCTGAACCGATGTGTCCAACTACACAGCTGGAGCTCTGGGTGCAAAAGATGTAGAAGACCAGAGATCAGTTTCTGTGTAATGACAGGGACAAACACTTGATCTTTCAAGAAAGAGTACATAGGAAATGGAGGAGTGAGGTAGTACTGGAGGAGGGCTTTTTAAAGGGAAGAAGTCAAAGCATGTTTGTATGCTGATCATATTGATCCAGAAAGCACAGAGAAAATTCATGATGTGGGAAAATCACTAGGGCACTGCATTTAAAATCAAGAGTAATGGATCTTGTGCAAAAAAAAAGAAGGATTGCTTTTGATCAGAACTTGGTCAATTCATCCGTAATAATATCTGAAAAGCTAGATACAACTACAAATTGTTGTTGGTTAGTCGTTAAGTCGTGTCTGACTGTCTGCGACCACATGGTGGTCACCAGGCTCCTCTGTCAATGGGATTTTCCAGGCAACAGTAATGGAGTGAGTTGTTGTTTTCTTCCTGCAGGGGATCTTCCTGACCCAGGGATCATACCTGCATCTCCTTCTTGGCAGGTGGATTCTTTACTATTGAGCCACCTGGAAAACCCTATGCCTACAAAGAAGTGAATTAATTGCTAGATGTGGTAATGAGTTTCTGAAAAACTCTCTTCTAACTCCTATTTTTTTCCACTGTGGAATAAAAAGCAAAAATATCAGTTAAGCAATGGAATTAGATTAAAAGATGATGTAAGTTTTAAGAAAGAAGAAAATAAAAGGGGAGGTATAAAATTTTCTTGGAGAGTAAGGACTAGGAAAATGACAAGTTTGTGGGACAGTGTCAACTCCAATTGGGTGATTATAAATTTAGAAGATTATAATCCAGCAGGGCCTTTTGTTTTACTCTAGTCACTTTCTGCAGGAATTCAAGTGATGTGTAGGCAGCATGAAATGAAATCACATTTGCTGCAGAAAAAGTTAGGAAAAGTATATATTGAGTTGAATTTAGGTTGCTAGTGAAAACACATTTTTCCAAACTATAAGAAAATCTATATAATAAAAATTGGGGGCTGTGTTAATATTTATTCTATTTTGTTCTATCAAGAAACATGGCATCAATTCATGCAATAGAAGACAGTGTAGTGCAGTATAGAACAGAAGAAAGAAGTGAAATAACAGAGTTATGAACATATGCTGGGCAGTTAAATCCAGAGCGAATCATGGCTTCTAAATTATTCTGGGAACATGGATACTTAATTTCTCTCATTCTCAGTTTCTTTAGTTTTTTTCTTTTTTTAACTTTAGGTTTGACGTGAAAATATAATGAAATGATATATATGAAATATTTAGCAATGCTTTGGCTAAGATTAAATCATCAACTATATATAGAATTTCACAATTAGGATTATTTCTTCACAATCCCACGTTTCTCTGCTTTCACCCGTCTTACTATGTATTTTCCTGGTCACCATGGATCTTCAACTACAAAGTTGCCTTGGTTAACATTTCACCTATAACTTCATAATATACCATTATCTGCCCCTTGCTCTTTTCACATTTTTAGTTAAGTTCATTCTAGGGGAATTCAGATGTTATTTTCCAATACTGAAACAAAGGTTAGAGGACTTTTTTCTGATTTAGGTATTTTAAAATATAAAATACCACTTAAAAAAAAAATTCTCAAAAACCACATCAAAGTAAATATTTTCTGTACATTTTAAGTAAATTATTATTAAATGAATTTGTCTCATACAGAGTTCGAATCTTTTCATTTCTAATAAAAATGAATATGACTAATTTCAGGTATAAAATTCTATGAAATCATTGATTAAACTTTTGAAAGATGTCAGTAAAGTTATCATTCATTGATAAAGTCAATCTATATGTTAAGAAAAGTATCGCTGATGGCCTACCCACTGAAAGTGATATTTGTAGATTTTAACAAATGGGGTATTAATTTTACTTAAAGCATATTGTCATCTTGCAGAATATTCTGAATAATTTGAATACCATCAGAATAATCACTAAACTAAATTAAAAGACATTTGATTTTTTTAGTTACCAATGAGGCTGGATAAAATCAATTTTATTTATTTTTTTCTACAAGAATATTCTGACTCTGTGGTCTTGGGCTTCCCCGGTAGCTCAGTGGTAAAGAGTTCACCTGCCAATGCAGAAGACATGGTTCGATTCCTGACCTGGGAAGATCCCACATGCTGCAGAGCAACTAAGCCTGTGAGCCAAAACTATTGAGCCTGTGCTCTAGGGCCTCAGAGCCACAGCTGCTGAGTCCATGTGCTGTAACTGTTGAAGCCTGGGTGCCCTAGAGCCCGAGTTCCACAAGGGCAGTCACTGCAACAAGAAGCCAGCTCATCTCAACTAGAGAGTAGCCCCCACTCCCTGCAACTACAGTAGAGCCTGTGGGAGCAGTGAAAACCTAGAATGGCCACAAAAAAAAAAGACTCTGTGATCTTGACAGAGGAGTCTCTTCTATCAGCTCTGTCTGAGCCCGTATCATATCCAAGAGTGATACTGAGCATCATCTGCTCCCTCTCCAGTGTATTGTGAGAGGAGATTAAGTATCCAAAGCTCTGTACTTTGGTAGAACTACAAAGTTGCCTTAACTTCCTATAACTTCATAATATACCATTATCTGCCCCTTGCTCTTTTCACATTTTTAGTTAAGTTCATTCTAGGGGAATTCAGATGTTATTTTCCAATACTGAAACAAAGGTTAGAGGACTTTTTTCTGATTTAGGTATTTTAAAATATAAAATACCACTTAAAAAAAAAATTCTCAAAAACCACATCAAAGTAAATATTTTCTGTACATTTTAAGTAAATTATTATTAAATGAATTTGTCTCATACAGAGTTCGAATCTTTTCATTTCTAATAAAAATGAATATGACTAATTTCAGGTATAAAATTCTATGAAATCATTGATTAAACTTTTGAAAGATGTCAGTAAAGTTATCATTCATTGATAAAGTCAATCTATATGTTAAGAAAAGTATCGCTGATGGCCTACCCACTGAAAGTGATATTTGTAGATTTTAACAAATGGGGTATTAATTTTACTTAAAGCATATTGTCATCTTGCAGAATATTCTGAATAATTTGAATACCATCAGAATAATCACTAAACTAAATTAAAAGACATTTGATTTTTTTAGTTACCAATGAGGCTGGATAAAATCAATTTTATTTATTTTTTTCTACAAGAATATTCTGACTCTGTGGTCTTGGGCTTCCCCGGTAGCTCAGTGGTAAAGAGTTCACCTGCCAATGCAGAAGACATGGTTCGATTCCTGACCTGGGAAGATCCCACATGCTGCAGAGCAACTAAGCCTGTGAGCCAAAACTATTGAGCCTGTGCTCTAGGGCCTCAGAGCCACAGCTGCTGAGTCCATGTGCTGTAACTGTTGAAGCCTGGGTGCCCTAGAGCCCGAGTTCCACAAGGGCAGTCACTGCAACAAGAAGCCAGCTCATCTCAACTAGAGAGTAGCCCCCACTCCCTGCAACTACAGTAGAGCCTGTGGGAGCAGTGAAAACCTAGAATGGCCACAAAAAAAAAAGACTCTGTGATCTTGACAGAGGAGTCTCTTCTATCAGCTCTGTCTGAGCCCGTATCATATCCAAGAGTGATACTGAGCATCATCTGCTCCCTCTCCAGTGTATTGTGAGAGGAGATTAAGTATCCCAAAGCTCTGGTACTTGAGGTAGATACTGGCACAGGACATTTCCTAGTATAAACGATAGGAGGATGATCAGAAGCAGACAGATGCAGGGTAGATTCATCCTCATCAACCGCACAGAGTAACACAGGCCAAAAAAGGAGAGTCAGTCTTTCATCTTATCCCCTTGAGAAAGCCAAGCAGATTGAACAAGGATACCTACAGGGTCATGCATGCATGTAATGTGATTTCTGGGAAAACAGATACCTTTTCCCTAAAAAAACAAATACTCACTCTCCAAAACCAAACCTCTACTCTCAGATGCTTGCAATAAATTTTTAGTTAAAATATAAGATCTTTAAAAAAAAGTTATGTCAGAAATAAAATGCTTAACCTTCAAAATTTCCATTTTTGAAAATCCTGTTTTAATTTGAAGGGGATGGTGGGGTGTGGAAGATGCTGCTATAAATGGAAATGCAAAGATTATGTGCTGTGTGGGAGATGGCCACTTGGGAAAGATGCTGTGAGCTGCATAATCTTCCTTAGATCTCATTTGTTTGTCTCTATGCTGATAAAAAAAAAAAAAAAAAAAAAACAAAACATGACAGAAGACTTTCAAGTCTGCCTAACTGCCCAGAAGTTCAGCTTCATGGGAGCTCTGTCTATAAGTATCTACAAAGTAATTAAACTGTAACAAATTGTCACTCTTGTGAAAATCTATAATGTTTACAAACTCCTTCTCCTGAGGGTACTTAAAATGCTTTATTAAGTATGCTATTGAGACCGATAATTCTGAAATTAAGAAACACTTAGTACATACTTCAAAATCATTAGAAAATCATTATTCAGGGCACTTTCTGACTTCTTTAAAACTTTCTAAGACCTTTTTTTTTTTAGTGCTCTTAAAAATATACTTGATACATAATCCTTTATTATAAAAAATTGTTATGACAATTTTTTTCTTTTTTGAAATTTACTTATTTTTTTAATTGAAGGACTATTGCTTTACAGAATTTTGTTGTTTTTCTGCCAAACATCAACATGAATCATTAATAGATATATATATATATATGTCCCTTCCCTTGAACCTCCTTCACATATCCCTCCCCATTCCACACGTCCACATTGTTGTGCTCACTCAGTCATGTCCAATTCTTTGTGACTCCATGGATTGCAGTCCACCAGACTCCCCAGTCCATGGGATTTTTCCAGGCAAGAATACTGGAGTAGGTTGCCATGTCCTACCCCAGATTGTTACAGAGCCCCTGTTTCACAGGCCAAAAAAGGAGAGTCAGTCTTTCATCTTATCCCCTTGAGAAAGCCAAGCAGATTGAACAAGGATACCTACAGGGTCATGCATGCATGTAATGTGATTTCTGGGAAAACAGATACCTTTTCCCTAAAAAAACAAATACTCACTCTCCAAAACCAAACCTCTACTCTCAGATGCTTGCAATAAATTTTTAGTTAAAATATAAGATCTTTAAAAAAAAGTTATGTCAGAAATAAAATGCTTAACCTTCAAAATTTCCATTTTTGAAAATCCTGTTTTAATTTGAAGGGGATGGTGGGGTGTGGAAGATGCTGCTATAAATGGAAATGCAAAGATTATGTGCTGTGTGGGAGATGGCCACTTGGGAAAGATGCTGTGAGCTGCATAATCTTCCTTAGATCTCATTTGTTTGTCTCTATGCTGATAAAAAAAAAAAAAAAAAAAACAAAACATGACAGAAGACTTTCAAGTCTGCCTAACTGCCCAGAAGTTCAGCTTCATGGGAGCTCTGTCTATAAGTATCTACAAAGTAATTAAACTGTAACAAATTGTCACTCTTGTGAAAATCTATAATGTTTACAAACTCCTTCTCCTGAGGGTACTTAAAATGCTTTATTAAGTATGCTATTGAGACCGATAATTCTGAAATTAAGAAACACTTAGTACATACTTCAAAATCATTAGAAAATCATTATTCAGGGCACTTTCTGACTTCTTTAAAACTTTCTAAGACCTTTTTTTAGTGCTCTTAAAAATATACTTGATACATAATCCTTTATTATAAAAAATTGTTATGACAATTTTTTTCTTTTTTGAAATTTACTTATTTTTTTAATTGAAGGACTATTGCTTTACAGAATTTTGTTGTTTTTCTGCCAAACATCAACATGAATCATTAATAGATATATATATATATATGTCCCTTCCCTTGAACCTCCTTCACATATCCCTCCCCATTCCACACGTCCACATTGTTGTGCTCACTCAGTCATGTCCAATTCTTTGTGACTCCATGGATTGCAGTCCACCAGACTCCCCAGTCCATGGGATTTTTCCAGGCAAGAATACTGGAGTAGGTTGCCATGTCCTACCCCAGATTGTTACAGAGCCCCTGTTTGAGTAAAATAGATAGCCAATAGGAATTTGCCAGATGACTCAGGGAACTCAAACAGGGGCTCTGTCATAATTTAATTTTGGACAGTTACTTTAATTCAAAACATTCATGCAAAAATACAAATGTGTCAAAAATAGTTCTCCTTTTTATATTTCAAATAAATCTTTTTCAAAGCCTCCACTGATCAACATTGCACTTGACACAATTTTAAAGTTGGGTTATTGTTCTGTATTATTCAATTGAATTTACCCATCCATTGGCTTAAAATAAAGTTTGTGTCCACTTCTGTATGTCCAAACTCATGATTTTCCACAGACCTGTTTTTCTTTGACAATACACACGTTTTCATTCCAGGCCCAAGTCTAGGCCAAGCCATTTGGAACTGCCCTGGAGCGTCTACATTCTCACTTCAGGCCACTTCTTCTTCTTTGCAAAGTGTGTGTCCAGGTGTAGTGCTCTCAGTTATGCCCATTGGGAAGACTTTCCACTCCAGTATCTCTCAAGGTCACACATGAATATGATCATGAGGCAGTTGCACATTTTCAGTTTGCTCACCCATACCAAGCTAAGCTCAACATAGCTTGGGCTTTTCTTTCTTCTTCAGCTAATTAGATGAAACACCCTAGATGGCAGTAAGTTCAAGCCCTGGATGCAGCTGTGTGGAGGTGACTACCAATTCATGCAGCTTACTTATGCCCTCTTCTATTGATGTTTGATCCCAGTTGTACTGTTTCCATCTTCAACTGACTCATTAGATGTTATAACTTGCCAGGCCATCAGTACCCAGTGCAGAATGGGTCATCCATAAGCACAGTCATTTGGTGTCCCATGGTCAAGTGTTATATCTACAAAGGTCACACTTTGCAGTTATTGGTGAGGTACTGCCAGTCTCATAAACTGGAATGATTCCTCAGAGTTTCCTTATCTTTTGTGATCTTTATATTTCTGAAGAGCATAAGTCATTTATATTATAGGATGTTCCTCATTGACATTAACATTTCTTCATGATTATATTTAGGTTGTAGCACTTAGGCAGGAATAGTATTAACATGATGTGTTCTTCTCAGTGTATCACATTAGGAGGCAAGTGATACTTATTGATCCCCAACATCAATGATGCTAATTATAATCACTTGGTTAAGATTTTCCACTGTCATTCTTTAGCACTTTACTTTCTCTGTACCCACATTGGTCCTGGCTTCACTGTATTCTTAAAGGATCCCTGTTTCCTTTCAGAGTTGAATGGTATTCAAAGAGCAAGATCTGCATGTTATGTATGATCGTCTTGGGACAGCTATGCCATCGATTTCAGGCCCTCTTATCAGAAAAATCCAGCAAACAAATGGGTATTATATAGGAAACTGTGAGCTCTGAAATTTTACTCTATTTGAAAACTGAGTTAAACTAAGAAGTCAGCCCGCATGCGTTCATTGATTCAGGCAGAAAATACAAGATATCTAGATCGAAGAACTTCATGCCTCACTGCACAGCAGGAATCAAGGACTTCACATATCCATCTCCTCTTCTTGCCTCTAAGCTCCTCATGGGTGATTTGGAGCTGGGTCCAGGTGATGCTGTCCACACAGTAGGCTTAGTGCCACAACTGAGGAAACATGACCTGATGGAAACTCCCAATATTATTGGTTCCATATTTGCTGTTGTATGACCCTCAGTGAGTTATTACTCAGAAGGAGCCTAAGAGATCTATTGTTTGCCCTTTCAGAGTGAATACTATGAAAACATTCTCGAAAATATGTCTGGAACAAATGTTTTTAATCCTTTTTTCTAGGAAAATGAGTAAAACACAGGATTTCTTAATATGTCTGTCTTATCTCTGTTATCAACTTTCTTTTCTGCTTGTTCTTCAAACTTTTTGGTACATATAATTCAGAATAATGCTAAGTAAACAATCAAACATATACACACACATTTTAACATATTAAAATTTTCTCTGAATAAAGAAATAAGCAAAAGACCTATGAAAGTAAAAGGAAAACATTTATAAGTGTGATTGAAAGAATCAGGAAAGACACTGCAGAGTAGCTGGCAATAGGAGATACATCTTGATGGGCACAGACATTTTTACACGTGTGAACAAAACATGCTTGACGAGCCCTCCATCTATCAATAATAGAACAAAAGCCTCCACTTCTTAAGACAGTGTAATGTCATAGATTTGTGTGCAGCTAATTAAATAGCCATTATTTTTTTCACCAAGCACTTTTACTTGAAAGTTTTGCCATGTCTCTAATTAGGTTCACCCATCAGCTCATTATGCTCCAGAATGGGGATGTGGGGGCAGGGAGGAATCTATCAATCAAACTGCTTTACTTAGTATATTTCTTCCCTCAATGAATTAAAATTGTGTTAACTATAGAAACAACTAACCATTGTTTCATAATTCATTGTTTTCAGAGTGCTTTATACACACAGCCTTATAACGATTGTGTTACTGATCTTAAATAAACAGATTTTCATTTTGAAAAGCAAGAGATGAAGAAAAAAAAGTGAAAATGTTAAGTGAAAGTAAGAAAGTTTTTGAAAGCCATTAAGAAGATACATCCACAATGAATTGCTAAACTTTAATTTTAAACACTAGTGAATCTGAAATGCTACTTTTATGATAGGCTCCTTGCAGGTTTCTATTTCCAATGACAGATCTACTTCAGTAATCATGTAACTATCTGCTCCTTCCATAAAGCTCCTGCTTAGCCATGATCACATGCTGTTTCAATTCTCTAGCACAAAATCAGACAAAATGTTCTGTTCAGTCATTTACAATATTCTTATTCAGGACCATAAGAATCAGAAAGTAGATAGGCTTGAAAAGGGTAAACCTAAGGCATAGATTATTTTATTAAACAAAACATTTAAGCCATTTTAATCCATTTCTCATTATTTTTGAGTAAAACACAGGATTTCTTAATATGTCTGTCTTATCTCTGTTATCAACTTTCTTTTCTGCTTGTTCTTCAAACTTTTTGGTACATATAATTCAGAATAATGCTAAGTAAACAATCAAACATATACACACACATTTTAACATATTAAAATTTTCTCTGAATAAAGAAATAAGCAAAAGACCTATGAAAGTAAAAGGAAAACATTTATAAGTGTGATTGAAAGAATCAGGAAAGACACTGCAGAGTAGCTGGCAATAGGAGATACATCTTGATGGGCACAGACATTTTTACACGTGTGAACAAAACATGCTTGACGAGCCCTCCATCTATCAATAATAGAACAAAAGCCTCCACTTCTTAAGACAGTGTAATGTCATAGATTTGTGTGCAGCTAATTAAATAGCCATTATTTTTTTCACCAAGCACTTTTACTTGAAAGTTTTGCCATGTCTCTAATTAGGTTCACCCATCAGCTCATTATGCTCCAGAATGGGGATGTGGGGGCAGGGAGGAATCTATCAATCAAACTGCTTTACTTAGTATATTTCTTCCCTCAATGAATTAAATTTGTGTTAACTATAGAAACAACTAACCATTGTTTCATAATTCATTGTTTTCAGAGTGCTTTATACACACAGCCTTATAACGATTGTGTTACTGATCTTAAATAAACAGATTTTCATTTTGAAAAGCAAGAGATGAAGAAAAAAAAGTGAAAATGTTAAGTGAAAGTAAGAAAGTTTTTGAAAGCCATTAAGAAGATACATCCACAATGAATTGCTAAACTTTAATTTTAAACACTAGTGAATCTGAAATGCTACTTTTATGATAGGCTCCTTGCAGGTTTCTATTTCCAATGACAGATCTACTTCAGTAATCATGTAACTATCTGCTCCTTCCATAAAGCTCCTGCTTAGCCATGATCACATGCTGTTTCAATTCTCTAGCACAAAATCAGACAAAATGTTCTGTTCAGTCATTTACAATATTCTTATTCAGGACCATAAGAATCAGAAAGTAGATAGGCTTGAAAAGGGTAAACCTAAGGCATAGATTATTTTATTAAACAAAACTAATTTGAAGCCATTTTAAATCCATTTCCTCTATTATGCTGACTTTTCAAAGTTAACTGGCAATAGCCCTACATTTTATGGCATAATTGAAGCAACTATTGAAATATTAAAAGTGATGATATCTATAGAACATTTTCCACTTATGTGTAATAATTTAATAACCTTCTAAATACCAATATGAAACACTAGCCATTATTTTATTTCTGGATGCATTAAATATTTGTATATATTCAAAGTTATATAATTTAGGCAGAAATAAAATGCATGCATATGTTTGAAGTTTGAAAAACTGAAATAAATAAGTGAAATAAACTAATCTTTAGAAAAACCAATACATGATACAGCATAATTTAAGAAATGAATATGTGAGTATATATGGAAATATTCACAAATAAATTGGTTTAAACAATGTGATAATCCCACTAGAATGTAAGGAATAACCTCCAATGTACAGGATTGAAAGAAACATGTTGGAAGTATTTATGCAAACTTTCAGCTGTTCTGGGGCACTGTCTAAACAGAGTATCTTCCTTAGTTCCAGGCCTTGACCCATAAGCATTTGAAGTGGCACAAATCACACAGTGTGCTATTGGTCCAATCCAACTCATGCTCATTTCTCTGTATATACCCCTGTGACAATCTCTTGACTTCTTTACCTAAGTGAGTTTTTTCACAAGATAGTGAGAGTTAAAGAGAACCTTTCCTCAGTCTCAGTTCTTAAGTAAGGATACAAAGAAAAGAAGCTGAGGTCTTACCTGTGGTAAAAACAAGTTTATTGAAGAAAGAACAGAAATGATACCTCAAGGGAGAGGTAGGCCAAGCCAAGCAAGGCACTGGCACCAGAATGATGAATTATGGCGTTTTCAAGACAAAACTTTGGCATATTCATCTAGGTGGATGTGGACTGACAATTTTGATTGACAGTTACAAGTTCCAGAACAACAGGCTCCTTGCAGGTTTCTATTTCCAATGACAGATCTACTTCAGTCATGTAACTATCTGCTCCTTCCATAAAGCTCCTGCTTAGCCATGATCACATGCTGTTTCAATTCTCTAGCACAAAATCAGACAAAATGTTCTGTTCAGTCATTTACAATATTCTTATTCAGGACCATAAGAATCAGAAAGTAGATAGGCTTGAAAAGGGTAAACCTAAGGCATAGATTATTTTATTAAACAAAACTAATTTGAAGCCATTTTAAATCCATTTCCTCTATTATGCTGACTTTTCAAAGTTAACTGGCAATAGCCCTACATTTTATGGCATAATTGAAGCAACTATTGAAATATTAAAAGTGATGATATCTATAGAACATTTTCCACTTATGTGTAATAATTTAATAACCTTCTAAATACCAATATGAAACACTAGCCATTATTTTATTTCTGGATGCATTAAATATTTGTATATATTCAAAGTTATATAATTTAGGCAGAAATAAAATGCATGCATATGTTTGAAGTTTGAAAAACTGAAATAAATAAGTGAAATAAACTAATCTTTAGAAAAACCAATACATGATACAGCATAATTTAAGAAATGAATATGTGAGTATATATGGAAATATTCACAAATAAATTGGTTTAAACAATGTGATAATCCCACTAGAATGTAAGGAATAACCTCCAATGTACAGGATTGAAAGAAACATGTTGGAAGTATTTATGCAAACTTTCAGCTGTTCTGGGGCACTGTCTAAACAGAGTATCTTCCTTAGTTCCAGGCCTTGACCCATAAGCATTTGAAGTGACACAAATCACACAGTGTGCTATTGGTCCAATCCAACTCATGCTCATTTCTCTGTATATACCCCTGTGACAATCTCTTGACTTCTTTACCTAAGTGAGTTTTTTCACAAGATAGTGAGAGTTAAAGAGAACCTTTCCTCAGTCTCAGTTCTTAAGTAAGGATACAAAGAAAAGAAGCTGAGGTCTTACCTGTGGTAAAAACAAGTTTATTGAAGAAAGAACAGAAATGATACCTCAAGGGAGAGGTAGGCCAAGCCAAGCAAGGCACTGGCACCAGAATGATGAATTATGGCGTTTTCAAGACAAAACTTTGGCATATTCATCTAGGTGGATGTGGACTGACAATTTTGATTGACAGTTACAAGTTCCAGAACAACAGGCTGTATTGCACATGCCTTTCCCATAATGCAGTCTCTTATAATCAGATGTATGTATGTACAGAATATTTATGAATGCTTAATGAGCTCCCTGCTGCCTATGCTCAGTTGAGGACACAACTGTGCATCAACTATGCAAGTTCTGGAGTTGGAGAAGTCTCTGTGGTTATTTTGTAGCATATCTATGAGCTCTCTGGGGACATATTGGGGTATGTCTGCAATAGGGGTTAGAGATTAGCTTGAATGTTTTTTACCTAGGCCCTTTCTGGTTGCTCATGCCTAACTTCCTATGCATTATTTTAAATTTTCTTCTGCCTATTTGCTTCTTATATTCCCCTTTCTGTTTCTGGATTAATTGTTCTTGTATCACATTAAAAAAAAAATTACTTCTATCTCTTAACCTCCCATTCCTGTTTTTCTTCTGCCAATAGAGCATTACCTTCTCTGGGTCAGTACTAGCACCTGTCTTCTTTGCTAATTAAAGAACCCACTTTTTGATTTCCATAAGAGGCAGACAGTAAAATTCTGGAAATATTAAGAAAGTTCTTTTGCATTGCTCCAAATATTAACCTGTCCTAGATGACTGCATTCACGTTTATATGTTAATTATATATTCAGTTTTTTTTTTTTTTATATTAGTTCAATTTCTTTATTCATTAATTCCAGGCCTTGACCCATAAGCATTTGAAGTGGCACAAATCACACAGTGTGCTATTGGTCCAATCCAACTCATGCTCATTTCTCTGTATATACCCCTGTGACAATCTCTTGACTTCTTTACCTAAGTGAGTTTTTTCACAAGATAGTGAGAGTTAAAGAGAACCTTTCCTCAGTCTCAGTTCTTAAGTAAGGATACAAAGAAAAGAAGCTGAGGTCTTACCTGTGGTAAAAACAAGTTTATTGAAGAAAGAACAGAAATGATACCTCAAGGGAGAGGTAGGCCAAGCCAAGCAAGGCACTGGCACCAGAATGATGAATTATGGCGTTTTCAAGACAAAACTTTGGCATATTCATCTAGGTGGATGTGGACTGACAATTTTGATTGACAGTTACAAGTTCCAGAACAACAGGCTGTATTGCACATGCCTTTCCCATAATGCAGTCTCTTATAATCAGATGTATGTATGTACAGAATATTTATGAATGCTTAATGAGCTCCCTGCTGCCTATGCTCAGTTGAGGACACAACTGTGCATCAACTATGCAAGTTCTGGAGTTGGAGAAGTCTCTGTGGTTATTTTGTAGCATATCTATGAGCTCTCTGGGGACATATTGGGGTATGTCTGCAATAGGGGTTAGAGATTAGCTTGAATGTTTTTTACCTAGGCCCTTTCTGGTTGCTCATGCCTAACTTCCTATGCATTATTTTAAATTTTCTTCTGCCTATTTGCTTCTTATATTCCCCTTTCTGTTTCTGGATTAATTGTTCTTGTATCACATTAAAAAAAAAATTACTTCTATCTCTTAACCTCCCATTCCTGTTTTTCTTCTGCCAATAGAGCATTACCTTCTCTGGGTCAGTACTAGCACCTGTCTTCTTTGCTAATTAAAGAACCCACTTTTTGATTTCCATAAGAGGCAGACAGTAAAATTCTGGAAATATTAAGAAAGTTCTTTTGCATTGCTCCAAATATTAACCTGTCCTAGATGACTGCATTCACGTTTATATGTTAATTATATATTCAGTTACCACCTCTTTCTTCCTTCTCCTTTTTATTCTTAAATTTTAAGTCATTATTAGTTCACAAATATTCTCCTGAATATCTTTGACTTGGATTCCTAATAATTATTGATACCTGTGAGCAATACCAACAAACTGCATTAATTTATATATAGTTACAATAAGTTGTTTAAGTATATATTCATAGGAAGTGAATATAGTTTGCTTAGCATAATTTGAAAGCTTATCTGGATATTTAAGCAAATTTACTTTATTATTAAAATACTATGAAATTCTTAGAAATCCAGAGAGTGGGAAAAATTCTGATCTTGTTTTTTTTAAAATCATTGATGAGAAAGAAATGAACTCAGCCTTATAAAGTGGCTAATAATTTGGCAACAGTTAGCATATATTATTTAGATGACTTCAAAAAGCTGAAATAATGTAGACACTGACTTTGGTGCCAAGCTTGCAGTAGTCAGGAAGCAGCTCATTTACTTTTATTAAACTCTGTGGCCAAGTATTGGGGTACTGAAATGATAAACTAGTAAAGCAGATATGTTCAGGAATTTGCAGGGAATTGACCTGTTTTTTCCATTAATTAGGATGTACTCAATGCAGAAAACTTAATAAAAAATTATTGGTGCATTATAATGGATATTACAATACTCTCTTAATAAAATAGAGACAATAAATGTGTGTAGTTGAGAAAAAAGTACAAGAAGTCAGAAGAGAAGTTTCATTTTTGTTGAGTATTGGTCAAATCACTGTCCAAGTTTCCACTTTTTCAATTTTAACATTAAAATACTAATATCAGGAAGTTTCCCAGGTCATATTCACCATAAAGAATCTGTCTCCCAATGTAATAAACTTAAGAGATGTGAGCTCAGGCTCGGGGTCAGGACATCCCCTGGAGGAAGAAACAGTGACCCACTCTGACATTCTTGCCTGGAGAATACAATGAACAGAGGAGCCTGGCAGTCTATATGCATGGGAATTGTAAAGATTCAGACACAACTGAGCATTTGATAAGAGCAAAGAAAATTAAAAGAAAGTTCTTTTGCATTGCTCCAAATATTAACCTGTCCTAGATGACTGCATTCACGTTTATATGTTAATTATATATTCAGTTACCACCTCTTTCTTCCTTCTCCTTTTTATTCTTAAATTTTAAGTCATTATTAGTTCACAAATATTCTCCTGAATATCTTTGACTTGGATTCCTAATAATTATTGATACCTGTGAGCAATACCAACAAACTGCATTAATTTATATATAGTTACAATAAGTTGTTTAAGTATATATTCATAGGAAGTGAATATAGTTTGCTTAGCATAATTTGAAAGCTTATCTGGATATTTAAGCAAATTTACTTTATTATATAAAATACTATGAAATTCTTAGAAATCCAGAGAGTGGGAAAAATTCTGATCTTGTTTTTTTTAAAATCATTGATGAGAAAGAAATGAACTCAGCCTTATAAAGTGGCTAATAATTTGGCAACAGTTAGCATATATTATTTAGATGACTTCAAAAAGCTGAAATAATGTAGACACTGACTTTGGTGCCAAGCTTGCAGTAGTCAGGAAGCAGCTCATTTACTTTTATTAAACTCTGTGGCCAAGTATTGGGGTACTGAAATGATAAACTAGTAAAGCAGATATGTTCAGGAATTTGCAGGGAATTGACCTGTTTTTTCCATTAATTAGGATGTACTCAATGCAGAAAACTTAATAAAAAATTATTGGTGCATTATAATGGATATTACAATACTCTCTTAATAAAATAGAGACAATAAATGTGTGTAGTTGAGAAAAAAGTACAAGAAGTCAGAAGAGAAGTTTCATTTTTGTTGAGTATTGGTCAAATCACTGTCCAAGTTTCCACTTTTTCAATTTTAACATTAAAATACTAATATCAGGAAGTTTCCCAGGTCATATTCACCATAAAGAATCTGTCTCCCAATGTAATAAACTTAAGAGATGTGAGCTCAGGCTCGGGGTCAGGACATCCCCTGGAGGAAGAAACAGTGACCCACTCTGACATTCTTGCCTGGAGAATACAATGAACAGAGGAGCCTGGCAGTCTATATGCATGGGAATTGTAAAGATTCAGACACAACTGAGCATTTGAACTTAATATTAGTAAGTTCTGATTACTTTACAGATGTGTGTATGTGTATAAATCATTCAGTCATATCCAACTCTTTGTGACTTTATAGATATGTGTCATATGTATGCATGCTTTTTATGTAAAACTACTAAAAACAATAGAACACTATGTGGAAGGAGGGCATTTCAATGGTCTACAACTGGTTGTAGATCACAGAGACTACTAACCTTTCCTTCTTCTAGTGAATCAGCACCCAAAGTATTTCCACAAATGAATAAAAGTCAAACAGAGTAATATATGTGAATAACAAAATATGAACAGATGATTCAAAACCAAGAAAAAAGCAAGGCTTCCAAGCATTAGATGTTTAACATCATCTACTATGAAGAAATATAAATTAAAAATATGAGTTTCCTTTTAACCTACTAATTATGCAAAATCAGTAATCTTGAAAATGCCTAACACTGTGAGAACACAGAAAAATAAAGTCTTACATTGCTTATGAAATGTGTGACTCAACATAAGTCAGGGATCCCACCATTTAAATAATTGTGCAAGAAACTGAATTATCCTCAGGAATCTGAGCTAGATTCAGTAATAGAAGAATTTCATTCTTCCTTTAATACATGCATGTGTCATTTTATAATAAAATAATATTTTAATTAGAAAAAGGTTGGTGATATAAATATCTGAAATTCCTATAATGTAACATTTTGGTTTGTTTCCTTTTCTTCTTCTTCTTCTTCTTCTTTTTTAAAGATTTATTTATTTATTTATTTATTTTGGGCAGGGGTCGGGTTGGAGAGGGAGGGGAGCAGGCGGGCCACTTCTATTGGTCTTTCATTTCTCTATTTTCATCCGTCTTTGTTCTTTGGCTCCTGTGGGCCTCCCATCGCAGTGGCGTCAGTTGTTGCAGAGCGCTGGCTCTGGGCGCATGCGCTCCAGAGCTCCGGCTCAGTAATTGGACACATCGGTCCAGCCGCTCCGCGGCACGTGGGATCTTCCCAGGCCAGGGATCAAACCAGCGCCCCTTGCACTGCAAGGCAGTGTCCTTACCCACTGGACCACCAGGGGAAGCCCCTTTTGTTCTTAATAGAATATATGCAGGCCATCCTACTTCGTTTATTTGATCTAATTCACCATGTGGTTATTTTCTCTGAGTCTAGTCCCATTAAATTGAGTTTAATAGCAATCATCTCCTCCTACTTTTATTACTGGTCATTTTGAACCTCACTGTTGGTTTTGATGAATTCTGCCCAAGAGGAAGATGATTCTAGCACTAGGTTTAATTCCCACTCAATGGGGAAAATACCACAGTTCTGACAAGAAGCAATTATAAGTGATACTATCAATTGCCTTAATTAGCATATCTGTTGCGTGCTGTGATACAAATTAGAGGTATAAATTCTAGAAACATGCTGACTCTATCTTCACTGATTCTTCACATGTTAAGATGAATTCAGATAACAAAATATCCATGGATCAATGAAAACATAATTTATTAGATGCATTTGATCCCACTTAAAATCATGCATAATTTGGCAAATAACTCTAATCACAATTCTCTACTAACTTCACTATGATTAGTCTAAAATCTAAGTTACATAACTGCACAATAAGTTGCTTTCCTCTAAGTTACTGGGTGTTTTGCCTGCTCCTTTTAAAACTGGTTAATGAAAATTATCTTTTTATTTTCTCTCAATTTAAGGACATTTCTGCATACCAATGAGCAAGACAAGGAAGTCATCCTTACTGAATAAAATGTTGTGAACCATAAGGGAGCATACAACTTTTCTTATGCTTCATTAATATGGGTCTTGAGCAGTTTTATTTATTTTCATGTCAAGCTTCTGAGTCAACACAGTTATTTATATACTTTGAAAGCAATATGCTTATATAAAAATGTTAAAATATACTAAAACAACATTTATCTGTCCTAAGGATTTAGAGTAGATGCTGTCAGTGATTAGCATATGTCCCCTTGTTTCTTATTATTTCTGGGGATATGGGCTGGATTTCCAACTGGTGGCAGCTGCATACCTTTGGCTGAAGGATTTTTTTCTGGCATTTAGACCCAACTTGTTCCTCAAGCGGCAAGCCAAAATTGCTGCAGAATTAACACCATACTATCCAACAAATAACAGACAAGAAATGGTAAATAAATACCCTGGCTTCTTTGGGTGAAATAACTGAAAAATGTGTTCTATGCTGGCTTTCCAAGTTTCTGATGGGATTAAGCTTTTGTTGTCCCAAACAGTAACTTGCTTAGTAATGCGAACTTATTAATGATCTTCCTCCCTCACCCAATCACAATCTCACGCTTGTGTCAGGGTTTCCAGAGATCATCTCTGAACCCAATTATTTATAGTTTTTTTTAAACACCCCAAGATTTAGACTATTTTTGACTCAGTTGTCAGAAAATCAATGATTCAAGGAGACTAAGGTTTCTACAAATGGAATATTAGTAAAGTACAGAATATTAAAAAGTGTCCCAAGGAATAAATAGAGAGGACCCAATTAATCAGTTCAGTCTTTAACATCGTTAAAGCTTGTGACTTCCAGTCTGCTGTAAAAAGGACCAGATCACAACTTCATGAGGAAAAACCCACTGCTTCATACTTCACTGTACATAATTGTTGTTGCCAGTAATTCCTCTTTTTCTTTTTATGATATCTTGCAGAGAAATGGAAATTTAAAAAAATAATGAAATGCTTGAAGAAAATGGAAGAGAACATAAGATGAACAAGAAAGTTGCATGAAGTGTATGCAGTATTCTGGCCTAAACTGGTCTTTAGATCATTTTGTTAGAGTAAGACTTCATTTAAATCATATGTGCAAATATACCACTTTTCAAACTAGACAGTTTGTAGTGAAAAAGCTCATATTTCCTTTCTAAGGTACTCCTGGATGATTGATTTTGAATTATTTTTATGGTCTAGGTTTTTGTTCATCTATACATCTTTCCTATAATTTCAGCTTATTGAGGTACATGTTACTGGATATTCAATGTCACAGGCAGAAAAAACAAAACAAAACATGAGCCATTGCTCTACCCTTACCGTTTATATATATTTCCATTTGTTTAAACTAAAATAACTTTCTTCAGCTGTTTAATGAAGCGAGGGATGGCACTAGTCAATTGTGACTATTTAGTAGAAAGACAATACAAAGTAACATACAAGAATCTGAAATCCTGTGGTGTTATTTCAACTATAAAACTAAGCTTATTATAAGAAGTGCTATTGAAGTCTTCTAAGAAATTATATTTACCCCAAAAGACTGAAAATGAAAATATGTGAAAAATACAAATTGCTTCAAGAATGGGTTTTTCTGCACTGTTCTATACAGAGATCCATCTCTACATACGGCTGCTCACTCCACTCCCTGTTGAGATAGAAAGCAAAGTTATGGGTAATAGTGTTCCTGGTGTTCAAGAGTACAAAATGTTTTGCAGGAATTGTAAGAGGAATGATGACCTTGTAACATCCTGCTGTTTAGTCTTCCCATGCTTGTTAACTCCTTTTCAAGAATCAAGGACTTTGCTTAATGTTAATCAGATAGCCTTTTCATTAAATGCAAGGTAGCCATATAGTTTTTTAAACCCCCGATAATTTTGACTCAGTTGTCAGAAAATCAATGATTCAAGGAGACTAAGGTTTCTACAAATGGAATATTAGTAAAGTACAGAATATTAAAAAGTGTCCCAAGGAATAAATAGAGAGGACCCAATTAATCAGTTCAGTCTTTAACATCGTTAAAGCTTGTGACTTCCAGTCTGCTGTAAAAAGGACCAGATCACAACTTCATGAGGAAAAACCCACTGCTTCATACTTCACTGTACATAATTGTTGTTGCCAGTAATTCCTCTTTTTCTTTTTATGATATCTTGCAGAGAAATGGAAATTTAAAAAAATAATGAAATGCTTGAAGAAAATGGAAGAGAACATAAGATGAACAAGAAAGTTGCATGAAGTGTATGCAGTATTCTGGCCTAAACTGGTCTTTAGATCATTTTGTTAGAGTAAGACTTCATTTAAATCATATGTGCAAATATACCACTTTTCAAACTAGACAGTTTGTAGTGAAAAAGCTCATATTTCCTTTCTAAGGTACTCCTGGATGATTGATTTTGAATTATTTTTATGGTCTAGGTTTTTGTTCATCTATACATCTTTCCTATAATTTCAGCTTATTGAGGTACATGTTACTGGATATTCAATGTCACAGGCAGAAAAAAACAAAAACAAAACATGAGCCATTGCTCTACCCTTACCGTTTATATATATTTCCATTTGTTTAAACTAAAATAACTTTCTTCAGCTGTTTAATGAAGCGAGGGATGGCACTAGTCAATTGTGACTATTTAGTAGAAAGACAATACAAAGTAACATACAAGAATCTGAAATCCTGTGGTGTTATTTCAACTATAAAACTAAGCTTATTATAAGAAGTGCTATTGAAGTCTTCTAAGAAATTATATTTACCCCAAAAGACTGAAAATGAAAATATGTGAAAAATACAAATTGCTTCAAGAATGGGTTTTTCTGCACTGTTCTATACAGAGATCCATCTCTACATACGGCTGCTCACTCCACTCCCTGTTGAGATAGAAAGCAAAGTTATGGGTAATAGTGTTCCTGGTGTTCAAGAGTACAAAATGTTTTGCAGGAATTGTAAGAGGGAATGATGACCTTGTAACATCCTGCTGTTTAGTCTTCCCATGCTTGTTAACTCCTTTTTCAAGAATCAAGGACTTTGCTTAATGTTAATCAGATAGCCTTTTCAATGGTAAAAGCCTGCAAAGAGTAATGTGTTTCCATAGAAAATTACAGAAGAGTAGCAAACTGTTTAGGAAAAGCCTTTGTAAACTAAAATTTCAAAGTGGCAGAGTGATTAGTTCCAAGTCATATACCTAACTAGATAGCCTAGAGATGAGCATCTTTACCATATGTGCTCAGTGCTCAGTCTTGCCCAACTCTTTGTGGCCCCATTGACGGTAGCCCTCCAAGCTCCTTTGTCCATGGAATTCTCCAGGCAAGAATACTGGAGTTTTCTACTCCAAAAGATATTCCTGACCCAGGGGTCAAACCCATGTCTCTTGTGTCTCCTGCTTTGGCAAGCAGATTCTTCACCAAAAGCACCACCTAGGAAGCCCTTACTATAGCTGTAGTTTGTGACAAAGAGATGACTGAAATAAAACCTTGAGAGCTGAAGATCTTAGGCTCCATTAGTTTCCAATATAATGACTGTGGTTCATTTTGGAGAGAAGACTGTGTTCTTATTTCTTAAACTTCTAGTCTATAGGAATAAAATTACAGCTCGTGTTGATTTAAAAAACCCGTGCATGGATGACTACAAATTTACAGTGAGAGAACCAAATGCATTTCTATGTAAGTTAATATAGAAGAAATTCAACGGGAAATAGGAAGGGCAATTTGATTCAGTATAAACAGGAAAAAACTCAGAGAAAAAAGGTAGTAATTATGTAATTGAAAATCTAATTGTTTTATATATCACAACTCCACAATTGTACTCTAGCTTTTAAAGAGAGAAAGTAGATCTGGTTACAGCACCACTTGGATCCGTAAGCATATGAGAAACACCTGGGCAAGCATTGTGATAATTTTCTCCAGCTCATGAGAGAAACATCATTTACCCACACAAAACAACAAAGGATACTTTCCTATTTCTCTCTATAAACAAGAAAAGCACTTAACAATAATTATAAGGATGCTACATTATTATTTTTCAATATTTGATAATTATATTCAGTTTCAAGGAATGAATGGAAATGTACCCTCATAATTTAGTGAAGTCAGATTACAGTAATTAGGGTTTTAAACCAAAAAAAAATATATAGTATCAGGAAAGGGAAGAAAGCAATCATTATTGGAGTAATGGAGGTTGATTTCTTAGCAAATCAAATATGTAGTAAATCATGTTCCAAAACATTTTAACTCAAATTTTTTTCTGGTTCAATTCTAAATTTTGGCATATTGACATACCTTAGGCATCTACAGTTTTGTTATACATCTTTGAAAGTGGAATCTAATATTTGGACTTAATAAAAGTCTAATGTTTCTATATCAGATTTTTCCTATTTTATAAAATTTAAGAAGGGTATTATAATGAATTCTAATCATTGACTGCTCTTCTTGAATATACCATATTGTTTATCTATATTAATGTTAGCAGTTTCTAAGATGCTGATGTTGATGAGATATAGTAGTATATTTTAGAGAAGCTTTAGAAAGTGTAAAGTGTCATTACACTTTCACTCATTTCTAACGATTTAAAGATAATTTCTCAACAACTGTTTATACTTCCCTACATTTTGCCAATTCTAGACAGTGTTCAGAACCTCTGCCTCAAGGTGCTCTCAGCATAATGGGAAATATAAAAAATACACACATTTATGTGCATGCATGTTTGGATGTATGTATATACGTGTACATTTATACATAGAATCCATGAAGGATGTTGCAATGGAATCCTCTACCAAAGGAAAGAAATGAATATGGAATGGATCACAGGGGAAACAGGGTTTCCCAGGGTTGAAATAGGAAAAGTGAGAAACAGCCAGACTTTAAAGAGGTTATGTGCTCATGGGTTTTTATTTCATTTATAGGTGATAAGCAGAAGTGGAATGGTTTTAAGAAGAATGACAATAAAATTAGATTTGTGTTTTACTGAGGAAGAGAGTATGGAATGGAGTGGAAGATACCCATAGGAAGGTCTATTCAAACAGTGTACCTAGGTTGAAACTTTTTTTTTTGAACAAAATTTTAATCTGACCTAAAATAATGATGGTTGATGAGAATTGTACAGAAAGGCTTCAGGGAACATGGATACCTTTGTATGCACGAAATGATACTGAAAAAAGGACAGCACAGTGGTGGGGTGGGATGGTGGGAATGCTTCACTAGTTACACAGCTTTATTACTTTACTTTCTCATCCTTCTTCTAGATAATGCCAAGCAAACCCTGTTCTCCCTTGCTCCCTCTTTCTTTGTCTCTCTCTGATCCTCTCTGTTCCCTTTCGCTGTCTCTGACTCTTGTTTTTTGGTCTAAGGAAGAAAGCAAAAAAGAAATCTCAAAGTTGAAACAGGGGAAAATATGTGAGCTTTAATGTTCCTGCTGCATTTATAAAAGCACTACTAAATACCCTATTACTTCACATTGGTTTTGGTTTATTACATTTCTTGATTAGTTTTTCTTGTAGAATCAAGATTCATATTATTTTTATTTATGTGGACCCACGTTTCTCTATATGTGTTTACTCAGTATGTGAAGTCATTCAACAATAAATATCAAAATGAGACTCACTGTATCATTTAGATGCAAAATTTGGTAGGGTGTCCTATGAATAAATAAATGTTCAGAAGTTCAAATGAAGGCATTGTACATCTCATATTGGACTCAAAAACTGAGCTAGAAGTTATTTTACTGTCATGATAGTGAAATTATTTTCTTTTTTTTTCCGTTAATATACTACAAAATTAATGGAATTCCATTTGTGCATGCATGTTTGGATGTATGTATATACGTGTACATTTATACATAGAATCCATGAAGGATGTTGCAATGGAATCCTCTACCAAAGGAAAGAAATGAATATGGAATGGATCACAGGGGAAACAGGGTTTCCCAGGGTTGAAATAGGAAAAGTGAGAAACAGCCAGACTTTAAAGAGGTTATGTGCTCATGGGTTTTTATTTCATTTATAGGTGATAAGCAGAAGTGGAATGTTTTTAAGTAGAATGACAATAAAATTAGATTTGTGTTTTACTGAGGAAGAGAGTATGGAATGGAGTGGAAGATACCCATAGGAAGGTCTATTCAAACAGTGTACCTAGGTTGAAACTTTTTTTTTTGAACAAAATTTTAATCTGACCTAAAATAATGATGGTTGATGAGAATTGTACAGAAAGGCTTCAGGGAACATGGATACCTTTGTATGCACGAAATGATACTGAAAAAAGGACAGCACAGTGGTGGGGTGGGATGGTGGGAATGCTTCACTAGTTACACAGCTTTATTACTTTACTTTCTCATCCTTCTTCTAGATAATGCCAAGCAAACCCTGTTCTCCCTTGCTCCCTCTTTCTTTGTCTCTCTCTGATCCTCTCTGTTCCCTTTCGCTGTCTCTGACTCTTGTTTTTTGGTCTAAGGAAGAAAGCAAAAAAGAAATCTCAAAGTTGAAACAGGGGAAAATATGTGAGCTTTAATGTTCCTGCTGCATTTATAAAAGCACTACTAAATACCCTATTACTTCACATTGGTTTTGGTTTATTACATTTCTTGATTAGTTTTTCTTGTAGAATCAAGATTCATATTATTTTTATTTATGTGGACCCACGTTTCTCTATATGTGTTTACTCAGTATGTGAAGTCATTCAACAATAAATATCAAAATGAGACTCACTGTATCATTTAGATGCAAAATTTGGTAGGGTGTCCTATGAATAAATAAATGTTCAGAAGTTCAAATGAAGGCATTGTACATCTCATATTGGACTCAAAAACTGAGCTAGAAGTTATTTTACTGTCATGATAGTGAAATACGTTATTATCTCCTTGGATTTAAATCAATAGGTCTAGAAGAGATTTGGGAACTATCACTTAGAATTTCCTCTTATTCAAAAATTCCTGCTCTGGGCTGGCTGTTGCCAGCTGCCTCATCAACTGCAATTTGCAGCTTGGGATGGCACTGCTGCTTCTGTGGCAGTTGTTCCATCAAAGCTGGCGGAAGCATTTCTGTATGTGTCTGTGCATGTGTATATATGTGCGTGTGTATATATGAATATGTATATGCATATGTGTATATATATATGTATATATACATAGTCAAAACCAGAATTAATTTTTTTAATTTAATTGGAATTACTTTATAATGCTGTTAGTTTCCTAATATATATTTAATCAGACCATTTAAAAATGTTAAAGGTTTGCCTAATTACAAAAATTACCATTTGTTTTATTTCAATTTCACAGAAAGGTGATTTTGTCCAATTAAAATAAATTTATTAAATTAATAAAAGCATATGTTTGCAAAAATAATTGGTTATATATGTGTGTATATATATATATGTATATATACATATACATATATGTATATATGTCTAATTAAAATGGGTATATATGTGTGTGTATATATATATGTATACATATATATACACACATATATACCCATTTTAATTTTTATATAAACTCAGTGAGAAAGAGAAACCCAAGAATAGGAAAGATCCAACTGAAGTACTGTATAAAATTTGATGTTGTGTGTGTACTCATGCATCTCTGTGTTAACAATTTTCTTATCTCTTTTCTGTGGATGGAGTTTTATATTTTTTGAATCAAATTATATTATGAGACTGCTGCAGGGTTCTTTCTTGTATATGTCTCTTTGCTCATGTGAACAAGTGTTTCTCCAGTGTTTATTTAGGAATTACGGAGTCATAGATATGGGTATTCAAATTTCTATTGTATCATTTTAAATTACTCAATAAAACTATTCCAATTTACTTTCTTACTAGAAATGAATGTATAGTATACATTTTCTGTGCCCTAATGTAATGCTGGGTTAAGAATATTTTTCTTTTATTCTAGAGTCATAAATGTTCAAATCTGGCTTTACATCTCATATTGGACTCAAAAACTGAGCTAGAAGTTATTTTACTGTCATGATAGTGAAATACGTTATTATCTCCTTGGATTTAAATCAATAGGTCTAGAAGAGATTTGGGAACTATCACTTAGAATTTCCTCTTATTCAAAAATTCCTGCTCTGGGCTGGCTGTTGCCAGCTGCCTCATCAACTGCAATTTGCAGCTTGGGATGGCACTGCTGCTTCTGTGGCAGTTGTTCCATCAAAGCTGGCGGAAGCATTTCTGTATGTGTCTGTGCATGTGTATATATGTGCGTGTGTATATATGAATATGTATATGCATATGTGTATATATATATGTATATATACATAGTCAAAACCAGAATTAATTTTTTTAATTTAATTGGAATTACTTTATAATGCTGTTAGTTTCCTAATATATATTTAATCAGACCATTTAAAAATGTTAAAGGTTTGCCTAATTACAAAAATTACCATTTGTTTTATTTCAATTTCACAGAAAGGTGATTTTGTCCAATTAAAATAAATTTATTAAATTAATAAAAGCATATGTTTGCAAAAATAATTGGTTATATATGTGTGTATATATATATATGTATATATACATATACATATATGTATATATGTCTAATTAAAATGGGTATATATGTGTGTGTATATATATATGTATACATATATATACACACATATATACCCATTTTAATTTTTATATAAACTCAGTGAGAAAGAGAAACCCAAGAATAGGAAAGATCCAACTGAAGTACTGTATAAAATTTGATGTTGTGTGTGTACTCATGCATCTCTGTGTTAACAATTTTCTTATCTCTTTTCTGTGGATGGAGTTTTATATTTTTTGAATCAAATTATATTATGAGACTGCTGCAGGGTTCTTTCTTGTATATGTCTCTTTGCTCATGTGAACAAGTGTTTCTCCAGTGTTTATTTAGGAATTACGGAGTCATAGATATGGGTATTCAAATTTCTATTGTATCATTTTAAATTACTCAATAAAACTATTCCAATTTACTTTCTTACTAGAAATGAATGTATAGTATACATTTTCTGTGCCCTAATGTAATGCTGGGTTAAGAATATTTTTCTTTTATTCTAGAGTCATCTTTCAATTCCTGTTCTGATGTAAATGCTTTACAAGTTACAGCTATATTATTTTAGTCATTGGTCTTGGTTACAGGTATATTTTTAACCAAGTCTGATATCATTTATATCTTTAGTCAAGTCCTGAATAAGACAAGATATTCTCATTTGATTCTTGTTCAGATTTTCACTTCCATCTGAAAAGCTTATTCCTAAATTCTGTAGTAGTATTTTGTCTAGAACTTTAATTATGACTGTATTAAGCACACATATGCATGTTTACTATCACATCACAATTATATTTCTAGGATTGGCCAGAATGTCCTATTCGTTTACTTTTTCATTATATTTTATTGCAAATTTTGAGTTCTTTTTTTTCTCTTTGCAATACATTGCTTATACCTTTCCCCTACATATTTTGGACTTCACATTTTTCATTTAACAGACCTAATAGTAGTAAATTTCCTGAAAGTTACGTATACCTTATTTTTAATTTATTAGTTTGTCTAATTTCAATTTTCCCTTAGAATTTTGAGGCTGTTACTCACTGAAATTTGTCATTTGTTGTTCTTAATAGTTAGTCTTCTCTCAGTTTATAACTGTTTCCTTAGCAATACTTTTTTTTGTAGGATTGTTCCTTAATGAATTTCAGTTTTACAGCAATGTGTGTCATAATTGTGCCAAGTGGTATTTTTCATTTCAAGAATTCAGACCTTTCTACATTCTAGGAAATTTCCTGATATAATCTAAAACCAACACTTCCTCTAGTAGATTCAAAAGAAAATCCTAAAAGTGGGGCCTAAGTACCCATTGATGTGCTCTGTGTTAACAATTTTCTTATCTCTTTTCTGTGGATGGAGTTTTATATTTTTTGAATCAAATTATATTATGAGACTGCTGCAGGGTTCTTTCTTGTATATGTCTCTTTGCTCATGTGAACAAGTGTTTCTCCAGTGTTTATTTAGGAATTACGGAGTCATAGATATGGGTATTCAAATTTCTATTGTATCATTTTAAATTACTCAATAAAACTATTCCAATTTACTTTCTTACTAGAAATGAATGTATAGTATACATTTTCTGTGCCCTAATGTAATGCTGGGTTAAGAATATTTTTCTTTTATTCTAGAGTCATCTTTCAATTCCTGTTCTGATGTAAATGCTTTACAAGTTACAGCTATATTATTTTAGTCATTGGTCTTGGTTACAGGTATATTTTTAACCAAGTCTGATATCATTTATATCTTTAGTCAAGTCCTGAATAAGACAAGATATTCTCATTTGATTCTTGTTCAGATTTTCACTTCCATCTGAAAAGCTTATTCCTAAATTCTGTAGTAGTATTTTGTCTAGAACTTTAATTATGACTGTATTAAGCACACATATGCATGTTTACTATCACATCACAATTATATTTCTAGGATTGGCCAGAATGTCCTATTCGTTTACTTTTTCATTATATTTTATTGCAAATTTTGAGTTCTTTTTTTTCTCTTTGCAATACATTGCTTATACCTTTCCCCTACATATTTTGGACTTCACATTTTTCATTTAACAGATCTAATAGTAGTAAATTTCCTGAAAGTTACGTATACCTTATTTTTAATTTATTAGTTTGTCTAATTTCAATTTTCCCTTAGAATTTTGAGGCTGTTACTCACTGAAATTTGTCATTTGTTGTTCTTAATAGTTAGTCTTCTCTCAGTTTATAACTGTTTCCTTAGCAATACTTTTTTTTGTAGGATTGTTCCTTAATGAATTTCAGTTTTACAGCAATGTGTGTCATAATTGTGCCAAGTGGTATTTTTCATTTCAAGAATTCAGACCTTTCTACATTCTAGGAAATTTCCTGATATAATCTAAAACCAACACTTCCTCATAGATTAGCATTTAAACAATTAATGAAAGCAACATTCCTAAAAGCACTATTAACAATGATCAACATCTGGGAGCAACCTAAGTACCCATTGATGTGCGATAAAGAAGATGTGGAATATATATACACAATAGAATATTACTTAGTCATAAAAATAATGAAATTTGCAGCAACATGGATGAAACTAAAGATTATCATACTAAATAAATCAGTCAAAGAAAGACGAATATCATATGATAGATGATATTCCTTACATATAGAATCTAAAAAATGATATAAATGAACTGATTTATAAAATAGAAAGAGACTCACAGATATAGAAAACAAACTACAGATTACCAAAAGGGGAGGTGGGTGATGAATCAGGAGTTTGTGTTTAAAATATAAACATTGCTATATACAAAGTGGATAACTAACAAGGACCTACTTTATAGCACAGGGAACTATACTCATTATCTTGTAATAGAAAAGAACCTAAAAAAGAATACAATTTTTTTAAAAAAGAAATATATACATACATATATTTTCAAAAAAATTTTTAAAAATGTAAATGAAAAGTGAAGGCTCAAAACAAAAGGATAATTTATTTAATCCAAAATTATTCTTACTAAAGAGATGCATACAATTTTAGTTTACCTAGAAGCTTAATATTTATTACAGTTATAGCAGATATTTCATTCATACTTAATAATTAAACTGTTATTGCAGATACTTTAAAATTTCACATCTATTTAACACTTGCTAGTAAAACTATGCCATGAAAATTTTTTGAAGAATAGGAGAACCAGTATACAATTTATTAGAGTGTCTTAGTTTATTTCAGGAATCTGAATCTGAATCTAGGTGTTATACAGACATGTAATTCATTTGAGAAATTGATCCAAGAGACAAAGAATGGAAATACTGAAAAGAATGAAACAGAGAAGAAAAGCCATCTGAAAGGTGAATAACGAGTTAATTTCTTCTGTGAGAAATGGGAGATCAGTGTTGCTGGGAACAGCCTAAGTAAGCTTTTATAATGTTTTTCAGAATTGTTCTTCTGAGACAAAAATGAGGGGGATATATACCCATTGGCTTTGCAGCTCATTAATCTAAACTTGTCCCAGAACTGTTACATTTTTCCCACTTCCAGGCTGAAGAATGCAAAGATTTCCCCAGTTTCGATATTTGAATAGATTCAACAGACACCACAGAGCACACTCATTTAAGAATCCTCTACCCTGTAAGGATCTCATTCAAAATTGATGGAGAAATCAAAAGCTTTACAAACAAGCAAAAATTGAAAGAATTCAGTAACACCAAACCAGCCTTAGAACAAGTGTTAAAGGGACTTCTATAGACAACAAGTATAAGAGAAGAAGGCGGCGATCTACAAACCAAAGCCAACATAACATCTAAGAAGATGACAAGAGGATCATTGTATCAATAATTACTTTAAATATAAATGAACTAAATTCCAGAACCAAAAGACACACACTGGCTGAATGGATGCAAAAACAAGACCCATACATAGGCTGCCTACAAGAAACTCACTTCAGACCTAGAGTAATAGAAAAGAACCTAAAAAAGAATACAATTTTTTTAAAAAAGAAATATATACATACATATATTTTCAAAAAAATTTTTAAAAATGTAAATGAAAAGTGAAGGCTCAAAACAAAAGGATAATTTATTTAATCCAAAATTATTCTTACTAAAGAGATGCATACAATTTTAGTTTACCTAGAAGCTTAATATTTATTACAGTTATAGCAGATATTTCATTCATACTTAATAATTAAACTGTTATTGCAGATACTTTAAAATTTCACATCTATTTAACACTTGCTAGTAAAACTATGCCATGAAAATTTTTTGAAGAATAGGAGAACCAGTATACAATTTATTAGAGTGTCTTAGTTTATTTCAGGAATCTGAATCTGAATCTAGGTGTTATACAGACATGTAATTCATTTGAGAAATTGATCCAAGAGACAAAGAATGGAAATACTGAAAAGAATGAAACAGAGAAGAAAAGCCATCTGAAAGGTGAATAACGAGTTAATTTCTTCTGTGAGAAATGGGAGATCAGTGTTGCTGGGAACAGCCTAAGTAAGCTTTTATAATGTTTTTCAGAATTGTTCTTCTGAGACAAAAATGAGGGGGATATATACCCATTGGCTTTGCAGCTCATTAATCTAAACTTGTCCCAGAACTGTTACATTTTTCCCACTTCCAGGCTGAAGAATGCAAAGATTTCCCCAGTTTCGATATTTGAATAGATTCAACAGACACCACAGAGCACACTCATTTAAGAATCCTCTACCCTGTAAGGATCTCATTCAAAATTGATGGAGAAATCAAAAGCTTTACAAACAAGCAAAAATTGAAAGAATTCAGCAACACCAAACCAGCCTTAGAACAAGTGTTAAAGGGACTTCTATAGACAACAAGTATAAGAGAAGAAGGCGGCAATCTACAAACCAAAGCCAACATAACATCTAAGAAGATGACAAGAGGATCATTGTATCAATAATTACTTTAAATATAAATGAACTAAATTCCAGAACCAAAAGACACACACTGGCTGAATGGATGCAAAAACAAGACCCATACATAGGCTGCCTACAAGAAACTCACTTCAGACCTAGAGACATTCATAGACTGAAAGTGAGAGAAAGGAAAGAGGTATTCCATGCAAATGGAAATAAATCGAAAGAAAGCTGGAGTAGCAATCCTCATATCAGACAAAATAGACCTTAAAATAAAGAAGATTATAGTGGACAGGGCAGGACACTACATAATGATCAAGGGATCTATCCAAGAGGAAGACATAACAATCATAAATTTCTATGCACCCAACACAGGAGCACCCCAATACATAAGACAAAAACTTTCAGACATAAAAGAAGAAATTGACAGTAACACAATCATAGTAGAAGACTTTAACATTCCTCTCACACCAATGGACAGATCATCAAAATAGAAAATTAATAAAGAAACACAGCCTTAAAAGACACACTAGAAGAAATGGACCTCATGGATATCTTTAAGGACCTTCCATCCAAAAGCAGAATACACTTTCTTTTCAAGTACTCATGGAACACTCTCCAGGATAGGCCACATCTTGGGCCACAAACTAAACTCAGTAAATTCAAGAAAATTGAAATTATATCAACCGTCTTCTCTGACCACAATGCAATGAGACTAGAGATCAATGGCAGGAAAAAAACAAAAACTGCTAAAAACACAAGGATATGGAGATTAAACAATGAATACCTAAAAACCCAACTGATTACTGAGCAAATCAAAGGAGAAATTTAAATTCCTACAGGAAAATGACAATGAACACACAACAGTGCAAAACCTGTGGGATACAACAAAATCAGTTCTAAAGATCCTCTACCCTGTAAGGATCTCATTCAAAATTGATGGAGAAATCAAAAGCTTTACAAACAAGCAAAAATTGAAAGAATTCAGCAACACCAAACCAGCCTTAGAACAAGTGTTAAAGGGACTTCTATAGACAACAAGTATAAGAGAAGAAGGCGGCAATCTACAAACCAAAGCCAACATAACATCTAAGAAGATGACAAGAGGATCATTGTATCAATAATTACTTTAAATATAAATGAACTAAATTCCAGAACCAAAAGACACACACTGGCTGAATGGATGCAAAAACAAGACCCATACATAGGCTGCCTACAAGAAACTCACTTCAGACCTAGAGACATTCATAGACTGAAAGTGAGAGAAAGGAAAGAGGTATTCCATGCAAATGGAAATAAATCGAAAGAAAGCTGGAGTAGCAATCCTCATATCAGACAAAATAGACCTTAAAATAAAGAAGATTATAGTGGACAGGGCAGGACACTACATAATGATCAAGGGATCTATCCAAGAGGAAGACATAACAATCATAAATTTCTATGCACCCAACACAGGAGCACCCCAATACATAAGACAAAAACTTTCAGACATAAAAGAAGAAATTGACAGTAACACAATCATAGTAGAAGACTTTAACATTCCTCTCACACCAATGGACAGATCATCAAAATAGAAAATTAATAAAGAAACACAGCCTTAAAAGACACACTAGAAGAAATGGACCTCATGGATATCTTTAAGGACCTTCCATCCAAAAGCAGAATACACTTTCTTTTCAAGTACTCATGGAACACTCTCCAGGATAGGCCACATCTTGGGCCACAAACTAAACTCAGTAAATTCAAGAAAATTGAAATTATATCAACCGTCTTCTCTGACCACAATGCAATGAGACTAGAGATCAATGGCAGGAAAAAAACAAAAACTGCTAAAAACACAAGGATATGGAGATTAAACAATGAATACCTAAAAAAACCCAACTGATTACTGAGCAAATCAAAGGAGAAATTTAAAAATTCCTACAGGAAAATGACAATGAACACACAACAGTGCAAAACCTGTGGGATACAACAAAATCAGTTCTAAGAGGGAAGTTTATAGCAATAGAATCCTATCTCAAGAAAAAAGAAAAATATCAAACAGACAACCAAACTCTTCACTTAAAACAACTGGAGAAAGAAGAACAAAAACACCCCAAAATTAGCAGAGGACAAATCATAAAGATCAGAGCAGAAATAAATGAAAAAGGAATGAAAGAAACAATAATAAAGATAACAGAACGAGAAGTTGGTTCTTTGAAAAGGTAAACAAAATCGACAAACCACTGGCCAGACTCATCAGGATAAAAAGAGAGAAGAACCAGATCAACAAAATCAAAAATGAAAAAGGAGAGATTACAATAGATAATGCAGAAATCCAAAGAATTCTAAGAGACTATTATGAAAAACTACATGACAACAAACTGGAAAACCTGGAAATAATGTACAGTTTCTTGGAGAAGACTGATCTTCCAAGACTGAATTAGGAAGAAATAGAAACTATGAAAAACCCAATCACAAGCTCAGAAATCGAATTTGTGATCAAAAACCTACCCCAAAATAAAAACCCAGGGCCAGATGACTTCACAGGTGAATTCTAAAAGCATTTAAAAAAGAGCTAATGCCTGCCCTTCTAAAACGCTTCAAAAAAATTGCACAGAAAGGAACACTTCCAAACACATTCTGCAAGGCCACCATCACCCTGATACCGAAACCAGGCAAAGACAACACAAAGAAAGAATATTATAGACCAATTTCACTGATGAACTTAGATGCCAAGATCCTCAACAAAATCCTAGCAAACAGAATTCAACAACACATCAAAAAACTCATACATCATGATCAAGTTGGGTTCATCCCAGGCATGCAAGGCTTCTTCAATATCTGTAAATCAATCAATGTGATACATCATATAAACAAATTGAGAGACAAAGGCCACATGATAATCTCAATAGACGTAGAAAAAGCCTTTGATGAAATCCAACACCCATTTATGATACAAACTCTTCAAAAAATGGACACAGAAGGAACCTATCTCAACATAGTGAAAGCCATATATGAGAAGCCCACAGGGAACATTATCCTCAATGGTGAAAACCTGAAAGCATTCCCTCTAAGATCAGGGACAAGACAAGGGTGTCCTCTTTCACCACTATTACTGAACGTAGTCCTGGAAGTTCCAGCAACAGAAATACGAGAAGAAAAACAAATAAAAGGAATCCAGATTGGAAAAGAAAATGTAAAACTCTATTTGCAGACGACTTGAGATTATACATAGAAAATCCCAAAGACACTATGAGAAAACCATTAGAGCTAATCAACGAATTCAGCAAAGTCGCTGGATAAAAAATCAATACACAGAAATCACACACACTCTTATACACAAACAATGAACAATTAGAAAATGAAATCAAAGATGCAATCCTCTTCACCATCACAACCAGAAGAATAAAATATCTAGGAATAAACCTACCCAAAGAAACAAAAGAACTATACACAGAAAATTACAAGACACTAATGACAGAAACTGAAGAAGACTTAAACAGATGGACAGATATTCCATGTTCCTGGGTCGGAAGAATCAGTATTGTGAAAATGACCATACTACCAAATATTATCTACAGATTCAATGAGATCCCTATCCAACAACCAATGACATTGACCAAAGAATCACACAGTTCATATGGAAACAAAGAAGACCTCGAATAGCCAAAGCAATCCTGAGAAAGAAAAACGGAGCTGGAGGGATCAGCCTCCCCAACTTTGGACTCTACTACAAAGCAACAGTCATCAAGACAGTATGCTACTGGCACAAAAACAGAAATATTGACCAATGGAACAAGATCGAGAACCCAGAGATAAACCCACGCACCTATGGGTACCTTATTTTTGACAAAGGAGGCTAAACTATAAAATGGGACAAAGACAGCCTCTTCAACAAGTGGTGCTGGGAAAATTGGACAGCTACATGCAAAAAAATGAAGTTGGAACATTCCCTGACCCCATACACAAAGATCAACTCAAAATGGATTAAAGACCTAAATATAAGACCAGAAACCATCAAACTCTTAGAGGAGAATATAGGCAAAACACTCAAGGACCTAAATCAAAGCAAGATCTTCTTTGACCCACCAACTAAAATAGCAGAACTAAAACAAAATGAACATGTGGAAAGACCAAAAGCATTCCCTCTAAGATCAGGGACAAGACAAGGGTGTCCTCTTTCACCACTATTACTGAACGTAGTCCTGGAAGTTCCAGCAACAGAAATACGAGAAGAAAAACAAATAAAAGGAATCCAGATTGGAAAAGAAAATGTAAAACTCTATTTGCAGACGACTTGAGATTATACATAGAAAATCCCAAAGACACTATGAGAAAACCATTAGAGCTAATCAACGAATTCAGCAAAGTCGCTGGATAAAAAATCAATACACAGAAATCACACACACTCTTATACACAAACAATGAACAATTAGAAAATGAAATCAAAGATGCAATCCTCTTCACCATCACAACCAGAAGAATAAAATATCTAGGAATAAACCTACCCAAAGAAACAAAAGAACTATACACAGAAAATTACAAGACACTAATGACAGAAACTGAAGAAGACTTAAACAGATGGACAGATATTCCATGTTCCTGGGTCGGAAGAATCAGTATTGTGAAAATGACCATACTACCAAATATTATCTACAGATTCAATGAGATCCCTATCCAACAACCAATGACATTGACCAAAGAATCACACAGTTCATATGGAAACAAAGAAGACCTCGAATAGCCAAAGCAATCCTGAGAAAGAAAAACGGAGCTGGAGGGATCAGCCTCCCCAACTTTGGACTCTACTACAAAGCAACAGTCATCAAGACAGTATGCTACTGGCACAAAAACAGAAATATTGACCAATGGAACAAGATCGAGAACCCAGAGATAAACCCACGCACCTATGGGTACCTTATTTTTGACAAAGGAGGCTAAACTATAAAATGGGACAAAGACAGCCTCTTCAACAAGTGGTGCTGGGAAAATTGGACAGCTACATGCAAAAAAATGAAGTTGGAACATTCCCTGACCCCATACACAAAGATCAACTCAAAATGGATTAAAGACCTAAATATAAGACCAGAAACCATCAAACTCTTAGAGGAGAATATAGGCAAAACACTCAAGGACCTAAATCAAAGCAAGATCTTCTTTGACCCACCAACTAAAATAGCAGAACTAAAAACAAAAATGAACATGTGGGACCTAATGAAACTCAAAAGCTTTTGTACAGCAAAAGAAATTACAAAAAGGCTGGACAGACAGCCCACAGAATGGGAGAAAATCATAGCAAATGAAACAACAGACAAAGAATTAATCTCCAAAATCTACAAGCAACTCAGACACCTCAACATCGGAAAAATGAACCACTCAAACAAAAAATGAAAAAATGACCTAAACAGACACCTCTCTAAAGAAGACACACGGATGGCCAAAAAACACACGAAACGATGCTCAACCTCACTTATTATTAGAGCAATGCAAATCAAAACTACAATGAGATATCACCTCACACCCGTCAGAATGGCCATCATCCACAAATCAACAGACAGTAAATGCTGGAGAGGGTGTGGAAAAAAGGGAACACTCTTGCTTTGCTGGTGGAAATGTAAATTGATACAGCCACTATGGAAGACAGCATGGAGATTCCTTAAGAAAGTAAAAATAGAAGCACCATACAACCCAGCAATCCACTCTTAGGCTTATACCCTGATGAAATCAAAACTGAAAGAAGCACCTGCACTTCAATGTTCATTGCAGCTCTCTATACAATAGCTGGAACATGGAAGAAACCTAGACGTCCATCGACGATTGAGTGGATAAAGCTCTGGTACATATATACACTGGAATATTACACAAATGTACAAAGAAATGCAGAAGAATCAGTCCTAATGAAGTGGTTGGATCTAGCACCTATCATAAAAAGTGAAGTAAGCCAAAAAGAGAAAGACAAGTATAGTGCACTAACACATATATATGGAATCTAGTAAGATGATAATGATAACACACTCAGTGAAGCGATGCAAAAACAAACATAGAGAACAGACTTGTGGACATTGTGGGTAATGAACAGGGGGTGGAAGGCGTTGAGGGAGTAACATGGAAACCTATACTATCATATGTGAATAAAATAGCTATTGTCATTGCGCTGTGAGAAAAGGGGACCCTTCAGGGGCACTGTGCGACGGCCTCAGAAATCAAACTCTTAGAGGAGAATATAGGCAAAACACTCAAGGACCTAAATCAAAGCAAGATCTTCTTTGACCCACCAACTAAAATAGCAGAACTAAAAACAAAAATGAACATGTGGGACCTAATGAAACTCAAAAGCTTTTGTACAGCAAAAGAAATTACAAAAAGGCTGGACAGACAGCCCACAGAATGGGAGAAAATCATAGCAAATGAAACAACAGACAAAGAATTAATCTCCAAAATCTACAAGCAACTCAGACACCTCAACATCGGAAAAATGAACCACTCAAACAAAAAATGAAAAAATGACCTAAACAGACACCTCTCTAAAGAAGACACATGGATGGCCAAAAAACACACGAAACGATGCTCAACCTCACTTATTATTAGAGCAATGCAAATCAAAACTACAATGAGATATCACCTCACACCCGTCAGAATGGCCATCATCCACAAATCAACAGACAGTAAATGCTGGAGAGGGTGTGGAAAAAAGGGAACACTCTTGCTTTGCTGGTGGAAATGTAAATTGATACAGCCACTATGGAAGACAGCATGGAGATTCCTTAAGAAAGTAAAAATAGAAGCACCATACAACCCAGCAATCCACTCTTAGGCTTATACCCTGATGAAATCAAAACTGAAAGAAGCACCTGCACTTCAATGTTCATTGCAGCTCTCTATACAATAGCTGGAACATGGAAGAAACCTAGACGTCCATCGACGATTGAGTGGATAAAGCTCTGGTACATATATACACTGGAATATTACACAAATGTACAAAGAAATGCAGAAGAATCAGTCCTAATGAAGTGGTTGGATCTAGCACCTATCATAAAAAGTGAAGTAAGCCAAAAAGAGAAAGACAAGTATAGTGCACTAACACATATATATGGAATCTAGTAAGATGATAATGATAACACACTCAGTGAAGCGATGCAAAAACAAACATAGAGAACAGACTTGTGGACATTGTGGGTAATGAACAGGGGGTGGAAGGCGTTGAGGGAGTAACATGGAAACCTATACTATCATATGTGAATAAAATAGCTATTGTCATTGCGCTGTGAGAAAAGGGGACCCTTCAGGGGCACTGTGCGACGGCCTGGATGGGTGAGATGGGAGAGGTATACAGATGACTAATCTGGGATCATATATATCTGTAAACAACAAAACTCTGTAAAAGTAAAAATAAAATTAAAAAAAGGAAAACATATCCAGGGGGAGAAAAATTAACAAAAGATACCAAGAGTCAATGAATATGTGGGGGAAAACTATTGTAGAACTTGTAGACTTCTGGTATTAACACAGATTGGTGTAGCCATTATAGAAAACAATATGGAGTATCCTCAAATAACTGAAAATACAGCTACAACATTGATAGAGCCAATGGGAAAAGAATCTATGTCCATCAATAGACAGATGCATCAAGCAAAAGTGGTATGTGTATATAGTGAAATGTTATTCTTTTAAAAATAAGGAAATCTTGCCCTTTGTGATAACATGTATTGACCTGGAGAATACTGTGCTAGTAACATAAGTCAGACACCTCTACGCACCAAAAAAAAAAAAAAAACCTGTATTGTTTCATTTCATTTTTATGTGGAATTTTAAGAAACAGGGAGTAGAATACTCTACTCCCTGTTGGGAGGTATACGAAGTCAGTGTATGTTAATCCAAGGGTACAAAGTTATAGATATGCAGGATGAATAAGGCTAGAGGTCTAGTTAATAAAAGTGTATTGAATACTGGAAATTTTCTAAAGGAGTAAATTTCAAGTACTTTCTCCATAAAGAAAGTAAACTACATGAGATGTGTTGATTAGCTTGACTCTAGCCATTATTAGCTATATGTGTGTGTGTGTGTTTATGATTATATATATATATATATATATATATATATATATATAATTTATTATGTTATGGTCTTAAACATATATAAATCTTATTAAAAATAAAACATTAAAGAGCCATTGTACTTAGAATAAAATACAAAAGGCCAACAATAAATGAATCAAAGGAAAAATGCTCAAACTATAATAGAAATTAGGGAAATACCAGTTAAAGCTAAAATATGGTACAAATTGAAACATAACATATTCTTCAAACTAAAAAACTTAAAACCCTTCAAACTAAACTGCAAGAATACCTGAGCCAAAAATTTCCAGATGTACAAGCTGGATTTTAAAAAGGCAGAGGAACCAGATATCAAAATGCCAACATCTGTTGGATCATAAAAAAAGCAACAGAATTCCAGGAACATTCACAGAAACTAGCTTGAATGTGTCCTTGGAAGGAAAACTATGACCAACCTAGACAGTGTATTAAAAAGCAGCCTTCTCTTTGCCAACAAACGTCCATATAGACAAAGATATGTTTTCTCCAGTAGTCATATACAGATGTGAGAGGGGCATCATAAAGAAGGCTGCTGAAGAATTGATGTTTTAAAATTGTGGTGCTGGAGAAGACTCTTGAGAGTTCCTTTGACTGCAAGGAGATAAAACCAGTCCACCCTAAAGGAAATCAGCCCTGAATATTCATTGGAAGGACTGATGCTGAAGATGAAGCTTGCATACTTTGGCCACCTGATGTGAAGAGCTGACTCCCTGGGAAAAGCTCTGACGCTGGGTAAGGTTGTAGGCAGGGGGAAAATAAGGGGTAACAGAAGATGAGATGGTTGGCTGTCATCAGTTACTCAATGGACATGAGTTTTAGCAAACTCGGGGTGATAGTGACGCATAGGGAAGGCTGGTGTGCTGCAGTTCATGGGGCCTCAAAGAGTTGGACATGACTGAGCAACTGAGCAATTAAAAACTTAGAATGTTGATGAAATGGTTTAGCCAAGTTAACTGACATGAAGTTTTTACAGCAGACTTATACATTGATATAATCCTCCTGTAATTTGACATTATCCAGAATATGTGTTTTCAAATCTACGATTTAGTAGCTCAGATATATGTTACTCTGAATCCTCCAAAATCTGACATTAAAACAGGATTTAACAATGAAGAATTTTTAGGGCAAATGCCTATTTGATACAAAGTATGAAATCTTTGAGTCAACTTTGACCATTTGAAGAATACCAACTCTTCCAGAAATGTCTTGTATGAATTTCCCTGCTGACTCCATCACTGACTGGAATAGTTATGTAGTCTCTAAGTAAACAGGTTAACAAAGTCTAGAGTAACCCCACTTGGTCAACTACATTCCCTGCGGCTGGGGCTGTAAGGGTATTTTAAGAGCTGCTAAGACTCTCTCTTGTGCCAACAAAACTGGTACTCCCTGCAGGGTCATGGTAGTATAGTTCCTCAATAGTATCCATGTGACTCTTGGCCTGAATGAAGTTAGAAAGTTGAACTTTAGCCCCCATCATTTTAGCTGATTTCTAGACCACAGTTCATCATTTTCCCCAAACACTAATTTCTCCTTACTTTAAACTCTGGCTGAGATAGGTCATGGTAGTGCAGAGTCTGCTCAGATTGGGTAAATTCACAGGTAAAATGGATCACAAGAGTAACAAGAGGCATGACTGCCTAGGCTGCAAACATATTCCTTTTTGTCTCTATTGTGTAAAAGCAGCTCTACCTCCTTCTGTTGACTACAACTACTAGTATGGTGACTTTTAACCTGCAAGTCCTGGGCATAGAGTTCAAAATGTATTGGCAACAATCTTAACAGTTAATTCAATAATATTCTTTTTATATCTCCTGGCAAGAGTACATTCCTGTTTTGTAGTTTTCCACACATGAAATTCATCTATAATTTGTTAAGTTAAACCTCAAAATTTCATTTTTGTTTCTTAAGTTTAAAATGTCATTGTTCATTCTGATATAGACTTTTGTATATTAACTATATTCTTTGTTTCCTGTGATAATAATGATTCCAGGAAATATTTTGAGATTCTTTGGGGTTTTCTAATTAGGCAATCTCATCATCTGATAATAGACTTTTGTTTCTTCCTTTCAACACACACACACACACACACACACACACACACACACACACACACACACACATATATATATATATATATATATATATATTTATGATCTAGTCGCTCACTAAAACTTCCAGTAGAGTTTGAATAGTTGTGGTAAAATAAGACATTCTAGCCTTGTGCTTAAGAGAAAAAATATTCAACCTCCACCATTAGCTATAACGTTATGTATGGGCTTTTTATAAATGTTGTTTATCAACTTAAGGAAGTTACCTATTATTATTTTCTAAAGATCTGTATCACATATAGGTGTTGGATATTGCCAATGGTCATTCTACATCACTTGCTATTATCATATTATTTTTCTCTTTAGAGTGTTGATATAGTGGATTATACAAATCAATTTTCAAATGTTGGACTAAACTTGCCTAGATGTAATAAATGCCACTTGCTGGTGGTGTACAAATCTCTTTAAGTATTGGTATATTTGGTTTGTACACTACAAAGATTATTATGTTCATTAAAGATGTTGGACTGTAGCTATTTCTTCCTAAAATGATTTTTTGTTTGTTTTACTATTAGGGTAATACTGGCCTCAAGAATAAGCTAGGAAGTGTCTTTCTGTTTCTGTTTTCTGGAAGTTATTATGAAGAACAGGTATTACTACTAGTGACTCAGATTATAAAGAATTTGCCTGCAATGCAAGATACCCCAGTTGGGATCTCTGGGTCAAGAAAAAAACCCAAAGAAGACGATGGCTACCCACTCCAGTGTTCTTACCCGGAGAATTCCATGAACAGTGGAGCCTGGTGTACTGCAGTCCATGAGGTTAAAAAGAGTCAGATACAACCGAGCCACTAAGCACACACTAGTTTGAATAGTAGGATTCACCAGTGACATTACCTTGGGTCCGTCCACCTGTTTGCAAAGGTTATTAATTATTGATTCAATTTGTTTTATAGATATGAGATTACATGGTAATTGTTTTTCTATTCTTACTTTAACTTGTATATCTATATTTTAAATGGATTTCTTGTTAAATAGGATATGTTTGGGTATTGTTTTTGATGATTTCTTTTACTATTATTCTACCTACCCTATTTACTTTTTTTTTAAAGATTTATTTATTTATTTATTTTGGGCGGGGCTCGGGTTGGAGACAGAGGGGAGCAGGCGGGCCACTTCTATTCGTCTTTCGTTTCTCTCTGTTCATCCGTCTTTGTTCTTTGGCTCCTGTGGGCCTCCCATCGCGGTGGCGTCTGTCATTGCAGAGCGCCGGCTCTGGGCGCATGCGCTCCAGAGCTCATTAGCTATAACGTTATGTATGGGCTTTTTATAAATGTTGTTTATCAACTTAAGGAAGTTACCTATTATTATTTTCTAAAGATCTGTATCACATATAGGTGTTGGATATTGCCAATGGTCATTCTACATCACTTGCTATTATCATATTATTTTTCTCTTTAGAGTGTTGATATAGTGGATTATACAAATCAATTTTCAAATGTTGGACTAAACTTGCCTAGATGTAATAAATGCCACTTGCTGGTGGTGTACAAATCTCTTTAAGTATTGGTATATTTGGTTTGTACACTACAAAGATTATTATGTTCATTAAAGATGTTGGACTGTAGCTATTTCTTCCTAAAATGATTTTTTGTTTGTTTTACTATTAGGGTAATACTGGCCTCAAGAATAAGCTAGGAAGTGTCTTTCTGTTTCTGTTTTCTGGAAGTTATTATGAAGAACAGGTATTACTACTAGTGACTCAGATTATAAAGAATTTGCCTGCAATGCAAGATACCCCAGTTGGGATCTCTGGGTCAAGAAAAAAACCCAAAGAAGACGATGGCTACCCACTCCAGTGTTCTTACCCGGAGAATTCCATGAACAGTGGAGCCTGGTGTACTGCAGTCCATGAGGTTAAAAAGAGTCAGATACAACCGAGCCACTAAGCACACACTAGTTTGAATAGTAGGATTCACCAGTGACATTACCTTGGGTCCGTCCACCTGTTTGCAAAGGTTATTAATTATTGATTCAATTTGTTTTATAGATATGAGATTACATGGTAATTGTTTTTCTATTCTTACTTTAACTTGTATATCTATATTTTAAATGGATTTCTTGTTAAATAGGATATGTTTGGGTATTGTTTTTGATGATTTCTTTTACTATTATTCTACCTACCCTATTTACTTTTTTTTTAAAGATTTATTTATTTATTTATTTTGGGCGGGGCTCGGGTTGGAGACAGAGGGGAGCAGGCGGGCCACTTCTATTCGTCTTTCGTTTCTCTCTGTTCATCCGTCTTTGTTCTTTGGCTCCTGTGGGCCTCCCATCGCGGTGGCGTCTGTCATTGCAGAGCGCCGGCTCTGAGCGCATGCGCTCCAGAGCTCTGGCTCGGTAATTGGACACATCAGTCCAGCCCCTCCATGGCATGTGGATCTTCCCAGGCCAGGGATCGAACCGGTGCCCCTTGCACTGCAAGGCGGTGTCCTTACCCACTAGATCACCAGGGGAAGACCCCCTATTTACTTTTAAAGAGATCACATCATTTTGTTAGCTGTTTTCTACTTGTTCAATTTTATTTTATTTTTCTACCGTCTTTGGGTTTGGTTGATAAATTTTTACTATTCTATCTTGTCTAATGATTTATTGTTTATATCTATGCTTAAGACCTTTTCGTAGTTGCCTTACATTTTATAATATATGTTTTAGATTTCCCTAAGGCTACCTTTAAATAATAGTAAACTATTTCACATGTGGTGTAAGAATGTTATAGTCCAAAATCCTAATTTCTACCACTTGTGTTTATTTTCCTACACATTGCTATAAAACATACCACATTGTTATTTCAGGTACCTCTAGTACTACTTTGTTTTTGTCTTTCCATTTATGTTAGGATCTTACATCTCTGTCACTCTCTAGGAAAAATATCTGCCTCTTGTAGCCTCACTAGCAGTATTTCATTGTCATCTTTGTTAAAAGTTCATCATATTTATGTTGCAGGTGGGGCAGGAACCCTGTTCAATTGGATCCAAACTTCCTAGGTACTCAGGGCCTGGTCATCAAATGTCTGCCTTTTTCAAGCATCTCTGTCTGTCTTCCCATGTACAATACTGCATCCAGAAAATATTCTTTTCCCTTTCCCAACGACAGTGGACATTAACTCTACACTCAGGTTACATTTGTTGTGTGTGTGTTTTTTACTTTCCTTTGCAGATTCAGGCTTTACGCAATAAACAGATAGGCAGATGCATTCAGGCAGATTTTATTCTATGCATATCATTTGGAAATATTCATAAAAGAAGAATGTTTAATTTGTAACATAAATGCTTTCTAGCCATTAAATTAAAAGTGTATGTTACAGTACTAAGTACAGGGCTATTTTATGAATCTATAAATCTAGGCATAAATAAACAAGATAATGTTTACTGCTAATGGTTAATTAGCATATTATTTTCCCTACCTAGTTAAATGGCTAAAACAAATGTAATTCAGCCTGTTGCTTTCTATTCTTATAAAACTGTAATAATCTCTAAAGAAAGTCATTAAAGCAGAAATAAATCCTTCACTTGTATAACTTTTCAGTTTCATGGTATTTTAGTTAAGAATTAACTAATAACACAGATTGTCTTGTTATGAGAAAAAAAAAATATTCCCCAAAATTCTAGTCAGGAATGAAATGATGAACCTTAATACACATATAATGATGGCCCTTAATACCTGTATAATGCATAACTTGATATATAACCCTATTCCGTTATTTCAAAAAACTCAGTTATCTTTCTAATTTTACAGAAATTAAGAAATTTGCAATTTTCTAAACATTGATACAATTAGACTGACTATAGAATTTATTCTATTGTAAAAGAAGACTGCTGTTATACGTAACAGACTACTTAGGATATCCTGGAAGAAAAACATACGGCAAAATGGCAATATATGTCAACAGAGGACACTTATTTTCAAGACCGAGTTGAACTAACTAGGTAAAATACTTAACAGTTTAAAGAGCAACTGTAGAAGACCGGCGGAGAGATTTATTTTTTCCCCTGTTGGAAAAAGGTTTTATCAAAATCCTGAATAATGAGGATAGGCTTTTGCCTTTTCATTTTTGGAGGAAGAAGCACTGATTTTTGTAAGTACCTTAAAGTTGATGGAAATGGCAATTTAAACATGAACTTATATATGAATCCAAATGCTTCTAGCATTTTTTTTTCACTGTTTCATGATCTTTTATGACTTCTGGTGACTTTGTTAAGCCTTATTCACAACCTGACTGTTCAGAAAGAGACAACAACAATGAAATGGTATGTAAACTATTGATGTTCTAATAATTGTAACAGAATAAAAGGGAACTGTCTTGCCATTAAATTAAAAGTGTATGTTACAGTACTAAGTACAGGGCTATTTTATGAATCTATAAATCTAGGCATAAATAAACAAGATAATGTTTACTGCTAATGGTTAATTAGCATATTATTTTCCCTACCTAGTTAAATGGCTAAAACAAATGTAATTCAGCCTGTTGCTTTCTATTCTTATAAAACTGTAATAATCTCTAAAGAAAGTCATTAAAGCAGAAATAAATCCTTCACTTGTATAACTTTTCAGTTTCATGGTATTTTAGTTAAGAATTAACTAATAACACAGATTGTCTTGTTATGAGAAAAAAAAATATTCCCCAAAATTCTAGTCAGGAATGAAATGATGAACCTTAATACACATATAATGATGGCCCTTAATACCTGTATAATGCATAACTTGATATATAACCCTATTCCGTTATTTCAAAAAACTCAGTTATCTTTCTAATTTTACAGAAATTAAGAAATTTGCAATTTTCTAAACATTGATACAATTAGACTGACTATAGAATTTATTCTATTGTAAAAGAAGACTGCTGTTATACGTAACAGACTACTTAGGATATCCTGGAAGAAAAACATACGGCAAAATGGCAATATATGTCAACAGAGGACACTTATTTTCAAGACCGAGTTGAACTAACTAGGTAAAATACTTAACAGTTTAAAGAGCAACTGTAGAAGACCGGTGGAGAGATTTATTTTTTCCCCTGTTGGAAAAAGGTTTTATCAAAATCCTGAATAATGAGGATAGGCTTTTGCCTTTTCATTTTTGGAGGAAGAAGCACTGATTTTTGTAAGTACCTTAAAGTTGATGGAAATGGCAATTTAAACATGAACTTATATATGAATCCAAATGCTTCTAGCATTTTTTTTTCACTGTTTCATGATCTTTTATGACTTCTGGTGACTTTGTTAAGCCTTATTCACAACCTGACTGTGCAGAAAGAGACAACAACAATGAAATGGTATGTAAACTATTGATGTTCTAATAATTGTAACAGAATAAAAAGGGAACTGTCTTGCCTAGTAGGATTAGATGTCTATTTGAAAAGGAATATTGGACAAAGAAACACTATCGTATTCTATTCTACCTTAATAAATGTAGCAATCCTTACATAATAAAAGCTTATTTTCAGAAAACACGATATTTTTGCCTAGGGTATTAGAAAACTGATGCTTATACTAAAGAATTTGCAGTGTCTTGCAAAACAACATACTAAATGATCTGATTCCTAAAGCAGCTCATTTCCTTTATGTGACAGGCTGAGATCACCATATATTAAATACTCTTCTTAACAAGTCTTTCTGTTGCTCATCTTTACAATTTTCTGCTCTGTTTACTCTATTTACAAGTTGACAAAGAGTTTCATGAGTGATCATCATGTGATGTCAACATGAGCAGCTGCTGTAAAGTACCTAAAAATGTGCTTTCAAGTAAAGCTACTGTAATTTTTTAAAGTTGGATTTTGTCTATTTAGTCTAAGGTATAAAATAGTGGTTTTAGTAAAATAATGAAAGTATATTGTCTGAAATTTTTCAGTTGAGACATGAGATAATCAAATATGTATTTAACTTTCATATAATTTCACTGTTCTTTTTCCATTTATAATATTTTCTGTAATTTTATTATGTATAATGAGAAGCAAGATATCTTCTCCAAATGTTTATTTTTAAATAAAAAAGAGGTACTCAGAAACAGGGCTTCCCTAGTGGCTCAATGGTAAAGAATCCCCCAGCCAATGCAGGAGATTCTGTTTGATCCTTTGGTTGGGAAGATCTCCTGGAGAAGAAAATGGTAACCCCCCTCCAGTATTCTTGCTTGGGAAATCCCATGGACAGTGGAGCCTGTCAGGCTAGTTCATGGGGTCACAAAAGAGTGGGACACAACTTACAGTCAAAACAGAAGCAGCAGCAAACTCAGAAAAAAGAAGAATTTGATAGTACATATCTCTCTTACTACCCTTACATTTTTCATAGTTTGAATATGTAAAACATGACTCCCTCTAACTTTTTAAAAAAAGCAGAAGAAAGAACTGAATTTTTTAAAAAATATAGACAAAAACATATATTCAGAAATAAGGATACTTTTTTTTTTTGGAAAAATCAGATTTCATTCTGTACTGTGATTCCTCCCATGATGTTTGAAATGTGGTAAGAGATCTAAAGTAATTAGCCTAAAATGCAGGAAACTGACAGTGAAGGCACCCTGCAAGATGACAGACACCTTGAGTAAATACAGAATGACCCTTTCCCAGGCATATCCAATATATATTAAAATTTTTGATACAATTAAAAAAATTATCAAACTCAAAAAAAGTAAAACATAAGAAAGAACACTTAACTTTTAGAACTGAAGAAAAATGCAAAAATTCTGAGGAAAGAGCAATGCCATGTAAGATATAATTTAGGTTTCAGGCATTGCTTTTTAATCTGAGGACAAAGACTTATCAGTTATTACTGAAAACAGTCCAGTGTGTTGTGTCAGGGAAAAAAAATCTGAATATTAAAGTTAGGTGGAAATATTACTTAGATTACTATTAGTGGAGTAATTGGGTTGAACTTTTATTGAGGTTCTATTTACAAGACCATTTTCTAATGGCATATATGCAGATTTTTATTTAGTAAAGATGGAAATTTATTACACTAGATAAAATAAAACCAAGAGTTGCAGTTTATTTCTGTGTAGGTAATTAACCAGTGTATATCTCACCTTGAGATTTTATCTGAGCATTCATCCATGAAATTTCATATTTATGCTTTTTATTCTCATTTTAACCTGTCTTAATGGATTACTAGTGCCTTTATAAATAGGTTAAATAATATGTTTTATTTGAATAATTTTTGTTCCAACTTTCGGAAATTATATTTGAAGAGCTGTGAGTAAATTGAATCAGAATAATTTTCTTATGATCAAGAAAAGTTTTATTTTTGGGAATTTGTTCGTGTGTGTGTGTATGCGTACTAGACTGCAATAAAAATGAACAGTTCTTACTATTTATAGGGTTTGTATTGTTATTTTCCATCAAAATAATTTTTAAAAATTTAGTGATAGATGTTGGGGCTTCCCCTGGTGGTCCAGTGGGTAAGGACACCGCCTTGAAGTGCAAGGGACGCCAGTTCAATCCCTGGCCTGGGAAGATCCCACGTGCCGCGAAGCGGCTGGACCGATGTGTCCAATTACCGAGCCAGAGCTCTGGATCGCATGCGCCCAGAGCCGGCGCTCTGCGACTACAGAGGCCACCGCGATGGGAGGCCCACAGGAGCCAAAGAACAAAGACGGATGAAAATGGAGAAATGAAAGACGAATAGAAGTGGCCCACCTGCTTCCCTCTTTCCCCAACCCGACCCCCGCCCAAAAATAATAAAATAAATAAATCTTTAAAAATTTAGTGATAGATGTTGAGAGTCCTTTGTCAAAAGCTAGAAACATGAAAAAGCTTTACTTTTTTGTGAACTAGACCTAGAAAAAACAATTTCTGGACCAATAAGGGAGAAATGAACTTTTTCATTCATTCAGGGAAAAATAAGTCATCAAAGAAAAATGTTAAACACACACAAATTATGACAATGTATGGTCATAATTTATGTTCTACATGTATACTCTATGGTTATGTAAGAGCCCCTATCCGGAAAAAGTCATCATCCATTGAAATAAAATGTATAATAAAGGAGGGGCCAGCCCTTCCAGGCCTCAATCACCAGGAGGAAATGGCAATTTCAGGCAAAATACATGATTAAAATTTGCCCTAGCCTAATTGCAGCATTGTCAGTAGAAAGGTCTACAAAAACCTAGAAAAACTCAACTCTAAATATGAAAGACCCACATATAAGTTTAGTACTGGAGAACGTAGTATTCACTGTCACAACTGGACAAATCACTGAGAAACTAATAACCAATTTTTTCTTTGAAAAAGAATGCAAAGTTTAATATTTGACTTTAAAGATAATATTCTCCAACTGCAACTGTTACTAACTTTTTAATGTTGCGGCAAGTAACAGTTCTCTTTAGAAATAATACTAGATTCACAACATAAAAATAAAGCATTGTTTTACAGAAAAATCTCTGGAATTAGAATGATATTAATCTGTATCATTTTGTGTCATCATCATAGGATGCTCTAGGAAAGATTATATCTTAAATTCTAGAAAAAGGAAAAATATGCTACTCTTTAGCAATTTTATAACTGCTGTAGTGTTTAAGAGCTAGTGGTATATTTGTACTGGATTGCTTGACCCACTAAAAAGCATTTTAGGCTAATGATCTGAAGAGTAAACATATCAATATAAAATGATTAATTTATTATTTCATTTAAAACATTTTCTTTGACAATGAGGATATCTAGACTATGATGTAAGATTAATGAAATATTTTCCTGGTGTTTTTAATGTTAAAAATATTGAGAAATATTTCATGTCCCACAAACTGCACTCTGATTATTATTTTCATAGCTTAATACTAAATCTGTCAAGTTGCCTGTATCATTTTATACTTTTTCTTACAGTTATGTGAGAAACATGTGGTAGGATTTTGGTTTCCCTGCATTGAATGCTCTCCAGATTTTGGTGCTATGAAGTTATAATTTCACATATCATGCTAATTCACTGAAATATATTTTTACTCATAATAACTCAGTTTATATTGGAGGATATAACAAAATGAATATGTCATTTTATATTTATCATTTTTTTCATTATACCATATGTATAAAAAATAAAAATAATAATAATACTAAATACTATTTCTCATTTTGATAGTCAGTCCTTGATCTGACAATCAACAGTAAATACGCAGAAATGTATAAATGAATCTATTAGGTTTTTAGGGCAAAATACAGTTTTACAAATGTTAATTATAATACCCAGATTTTCTCTAAACTTCAATATCTTTAATTTAGGTATATTTTGAGAAGTGTTTCTTGTGCATGGCTATGGAATGTTTAATTTTAATTTTCTGTGAATCACCATAGCTAAAATAACAGAATCTCACTTCTGTGTTGATGCAATTTTAGTAAAATTCATCTGAAGAAATAAATCTTCTAAGACAATTACAATATGAGGCAATCCTACTCAAAATATCTAGAAGATAAAATTATTAAAATAGCTCTAAACCCTTAAGTGTTATCATCTTTTCTCAGCAAATCCTAATGAAATATTGGGATAAAGTAGCTACAAAGAGCTAAACTATGTTTGAGGTTCACTATCCTCATTGTACTATAGAGGCAGAGATGAACCTGCTTTGGATATAGGAATAGCAGCTGGTGCCAGATTTTAGCAGTCACAATAGTCTTGGGAATTATATGCAGAGTTTTCATTCTACCTGAAGAACCAACCAAGTAAAGTGTATGGTAGTAGGTATGATATCTCAGCCTTAAAATATATGGAGTGGGAAAATGGGGGATCAAGTTCAGATGATAAAATTGAATGCAAAAATCAGGTTTAATTTCTAAACATGCAAAAGTTTTACAGTAACTAATGGACAATATCTAATCAGGAAAACTTGAAGTACTTCTGCATTATCCTCAGTTGTTGCCACTGCTTCATCATTACTAGACAAGAAATAATAATACATGTTTATATTATTAATTCAGATACTGCATTTATATGTGAACTTGATTCCTGGAGAAATAACTCAAATTAAGCTTAAGAGGAGGACAATGACAAACTAAAATGCACTGATTATTGAATGAAAGTAGTATGAAGCAGAATATATAAAGGAATGATTGGTATGTTATGAACAATCCAGAAAAAGTGACCTCTTCAAGCATACCTGTTTATTTATTCATTAAATAAGTGTTTATTGAGAATCTGCTTTGTTAGGCACAAACACAGGGTCTAGTTACTTTAGGACTTATAACACCAATGGAAGACCTATATTTTGGTTTTCTGTGGCTGAACATTTACTGAAAGAATATTATGTGAAAATACTGAGTTAATCATGTCACATTTTTTTCACAGAATGGTAACAAAAAAAATTCAAAATTTTATAGAAACACAAAAGACCTTGAATAGTCAAAGCAATCTTGAGAACCCTGATGCATGACACTCCCTAAATCAGACTATACTACAAAGCTATGGTAATCAAGAAAGTATGATAATGTTATAAAAACTGACACATAGATCTTAGAACAGGATAGAAATCCCAGAAATAAACTCATACATTACTGGTCAATTAATTTATGACAAAGGAGGCAAGAATATACAATAGAGTAAAGACAGTCTCTTTAATAGGTGGTGCTGCGGAAACTGGACGCTACAAGTAATAAACATAGAATCACAAAATGAAATTAGACTATTATCTAACATCAATTACAAAAATAAATTCAAAATGGATAAACATTTAAATGTTAAGACAAGATAATATAAAACACCCAGAGGAAAAAGACAGGCAGAATACACTTTGACACAAATTAGGGTGTAACAGAATAGTGAAAAAAGCTGAATTAAAACTAAATGTTGGGCTTCCCTAGTGGTCCAGTGGGTAAGGACACCGCCTTGCAGTGCAAGGGGAGCGGGTTTGATCCCTGGCCTGGGAAGATCCCACGTGCCGCGGTGCGGCTGGACCGATGTGTCTAATTACCGAGCCGGAGCTCTGGAGCGCATGCGCCCAGAGCCGGTGCTCTGTGACAACAGAGGCCGCCACGATGGGAGGCCCACATGGGCCGAAGAACAAAGATGGATGAAAATGGACAAATGAAAGACCAATAGAAGTGGCCCGCCTGCTCCCCTCCCTCCCCACCCCACCCTCCTCAAATAAATAAATAAATCTTAAAAAAAAAAAAAAGAAACTTAATGTTTAAAAAACTAATATCATGGCCCATCACTTCATGGCAAATAGATGAAAAACAACAGAAACAGTAACAAACTGTATTTTCTTGGGATCCAAAACATTGCAGATGGTGAATGTAGCCATGAAATTAAAAGATACTTGCTCCTTGGAAGGAAAACTATGACAAAATTAGTGTAATAAAAAACAGAGACATCACTTCGCTGACAAAAGTCTGTATAGTCAAATATTTGGTTTTCCCAGTAGTCATGTATGGATGTGAGAGCTGGACCATAAAGAAGGGTGAGCATGGAAGAATTGATGCCTTTGAACTGTGGTGTGGGAGAAGACTCTTGAGAATACCTTGGACAAGGATAGCAAGGATAGTAAACCAGTCAATCCTAAAGAAAATGAACCCTGAATATTCATTGGAAGGACTGATGTTGAAGTTGAAGCCCCAATATTTTGGCCACCTAATATGTATGGTCAACTCATTGGAAAAGATCTTGATGCTGGGAAACATGGAGGGCAGGACGACAAGAGGGCGACAGAGGATGAGATGGTACCACCAATTCAATGCACCTGAGTTTGAGCAAACTCTGGGAGAGTGAAGCATAGGGAAACCTGGTGTGCTGCAGTTCATGGGGTTACAAAGAGTCAAATATGTCCTCGTGACTGAACTACAAGATAGAGCTTAAAATAAAATAAAACATTTTTTAAAAAAGTTGAAAAATTTGATAAAGATCTATATTGGTATTTCTCCAAAGAAGACACACAGATAATGAAAAAGCACATGAAAAGATTCCCAACAGCACTAACAATTGGAGAAATGCAAAGCGAAATTATGAGGTATCATTTCACACCAGTCAGAATGACCATCATTAAAAAGCCTAGAAATCATAAATTCTGGAATGGCTGCATAGAAAAAGGAACCCTCCTATACTGTTCATGGGAATGTAAACTGATATAGTCAACATGGAGAATAGTAAGGAGATTTCTTAAGAAACTAAAAATAGATCTACAAAAGGACCCAAAAATTCCACTCCTGGGTATTAGACACAGAAAACTGTAATTTGTAAAGATATTAATACATACTCATGAAGCTTCTCTGCAGCACTACTTACAATAGTCAAGACATGGAAAGCCTAAATATCTATTGATAGATGAATGGATAAAAATGATATGGTGAATATATATAAATAGTGGAATATTAGCCATAATTGAGAGCATAATTGGATCCTTTATATTGATAAAAATAGACCTGGATTCTGTCATACAGAGTGAAGTCAGAAAGAGAAAAGACAATATTATATATTAAGACATGTGTGTGGAATCTAGTGTATTTAAAATCAACTAATTACTCAATAATTTTGGTTAAGTATTTTAATAAAATTAAAAAATACTGTTCCAAAATATTTGAAGAAAAATTTGTTTTACTATATAAGAATTAAGCAAACCCAAAACTTCTATCTTTAAACTGAAGCTAATATTTAGAAATGTTTTATATTAATTAAGGTTTAGCAAAGAGAAACAATTAGAGTAAATAAAGATGTGATGAATCCTTTAAAAACAGACAGTAAAGAAAAAGGAAGTTCTACATGTTGTGGAAACATGGAGGGCAGGACGACAAGAGGGCGACAGAGGATGAGATGGTACCACCAATTCAATGCACCTGAGTTTGAGCAAACTCTGGGAGAGTGAAGCATAGGGAAACCTGGTGTGCTGCAGTTCATGGGGTTACAAAGAGTCAAATATGTCCTCGTGACTGAACTACAAGATAGAGCTTAAAATAAAATAAAACATTTTTTAAAAAAGTTGAAAAATTTGATAAAGATCTATATTGGTATTTCTCCAAAGAAGACACACAGATAATGAAAAAGCACATGAAAAGATTCCCAACAGCACTAACAATTGGAGAAATGCAAAGCGAAATTATGAGGTATCATTTCACACCAGTCAGAATGACCATCATTAAAAAGCCTAGAAATCATAAATTCTGGAATGGCTGCATAGAAAAGGAACCCTCCTATACTGTTCATGGGAATGTAAACTGATATAGTCAACATGGAGAATAGTAAGGAGATTTCTTAAGAAACTAAAAATAGATCTACAAAAGGACCCAAAAATTCCACTCCTGGGTATTAGACACAGAAAACTGTAATTTGTAAAGATATTAATACATACTCATGAAGCTTCTCTGCAGCACTACTTACAATAGTCAAGACATGGAAAGCCTAAATATCTATTGATAGATGAATGGATAAAAATGATATGGTGAATATATATAAATAGTGGAATATTAGCCATAATTGAGAACATAATTGGATCCTTTATATTGATAAAAATAGACCTGGATTCTGTCATACAGAGTGAAGTCAGAAAGAGAAAAGACAATATTATATATTAAGACATGTGTGTGGAATCTAGTGTATTTAAAATCAACTAATTACTCAATAATTTTGGTTAAGTATTTTAATAAAATTAAAAAATACTGTTCCAAAATATTTGAAGAAAAATTTGTTTTACTATATAAGAATTAAGCAAACCCAAAACTTCTATCTTTAAACTGAAGCTAATATTTAGAAATGTTTTATATTAATTAAGGTTTAGCAAAGAGAAACAATTAGAGTAAATAAAGATGTGATGAATCCTTTAAAAACAGACAGTAAAGAAAAAGGAAGTTCTACATGTTGTGATAGAATGGTATTTATGAGCTTACTCATGCAAATTTCCCAAAGAAACTTTCCACAAACTTCAGGATTCAATAACTTAAAACATATTTATTTACAAAATTAAGTCTCAACCAAGAACAAATAAAATCTTAACTATATTGAAAGTCTCCTTAATTATCTGTTTAGCTTCTTCTCTTTGGCATCTTAGGGATAAAAATTTAAATGTTTATTTTTTGGCCATTTTGCTAACATTTTATTGGAACTGAGTAAGCTCTCTCTAGTTTCTCTCTACTCCTTGTAGAAGTGTATCAATAGGAAATAGTATAAAGGCTATTAAAACTGAGTCATGTTAATAACACATGAAACTACTAAAACTTTCTTTTAATATGATAATAGTTTAAAATAAATACCTTTACAAGAATAAACTTGACTGTTTCAATGGTTCATCTGTGCTCAGTTTAAAATTTTTCTGACTTAGTTATATAAAAATTCTTCCCTGAATTTTTCTGTAGACCCCAGAATGGAACTTCTTGTCTGTCTTACTTGATTGGTGGAAAGTTCAACATAGAAAGAAATTATTTGCAAATTATGTTTCTATTTGAAAACTGCTTGTAATTGTATTAGCCTTTCAATGCATTTCAAGAAGGTCCATACAAGTACTCTAAATGGAAATGAATATGTATATTAATCTTGGCATGTCATTCAGAATACATATTTATATTTGGTATTAGTTTGATTTGGCATTTCAACCAATGTCAATCCTTAGTATGTGAAAACATCAGGAGAGTCATCTGCTGGTAAAAATAAGACCTGTGGAAGTGACTTTATTTCCACTGTTGTTTAAAGAATCATATCAGAATTTATTAACTGAGGAAGCCAAGTTTTGTGAAGCCATATTAATGCAATAGTGCTAGTAAAGCAAAGGATGTTAAGGAAATAAAAGGGATGCCTAAAGTATATACTATTTTTTCCTAATTTTAAGAGCATTACCATTTTCTTTTTCTATTCATAAACAATACATTTCTGACAACTTTTTAAATTTTTGTGCCCATGCAGTTGCCAAATCCTAAGTAGGTATTTCTTCAATTGAATATTTTATAAATTCTGTGGAAATATTGGTAATATTTAAATAAAAATTTCTAGATGTGTTCAACTTTTCCAGTTGTTATCTCAATCTAGATTTTAATAATTTAATTTATTAAAAATAGGTGATGCCTTTATTTTAATGTTAAATTAAGTCTCAACCAAGAACAAATAAAATCTTAACTATATTGAAAGTCTCCTTAATTATCTGTTTAGCTTCTTCTCTTTGGCATCTTAGGGATAAAAATTTAAATGTTTATTTTTTGGCCATTTTGCTAACATTTTATTGGAACTGAGTAAGCTCTCTCTAGTTTCTCTCTACTCCTTGTAGAAGTGTATCAATAGGAAATAGTATAAAGGCTATTAAAACTGAGTCATGTTAATAACACATGAAACTACTAAAACTTTCTTTTAATATGATAATAGTTTAAAATAAATACCTTTACAAGAATAAACTTGACTGTTTCAATGGTTCATCTGTGCTCAGTTTAAAATTTTTCTGACTTAGTTATATAAAAATTCTTCTCTGAATTTTTCTGTAGACCCCAGAATGGAACTTCTTGTCTGTCTTACTTGATTGGTGGAAAGTTCAACATAGAAAGAAATTATTTGCAAATTATGTTTCTATTTGAAAACTGCTTGTAATTGTATTAGCCTTTCAATGCATTTCAAGAAGGTCCATACAAGTACTCTAAATGGAAATGAATATGTATATTAATCTTGGCATGTCATTCAGAATACATATTTATATTTGGTATTAGTTTGATTTGGCATTTCAACCAATGTCAATCCTTAGTATGTGAAAACATCAGGAGAGTCATCTGCTGGTAAAAATAAGACCTGTGGAAGTGACTTTATTTCCACTGTTGTTTAAAGAATCATATCAGAATTTATTAACTGAGGAAGCCAAGTTTTGTGAAGCCATATTAATGCAATAGTGCTAGTAAAGCAAAGGATGTTAAGGAAATAAAAGGGATGCCTAAAGTATATACTATTTTTTCCTAATTTTAAGAGCATTACCATTTTCTTTTTCTATTCATAAACAATACATTTCTGACAACTTTTTAAATTTTTGTGCCCATGCAGTTGCCAAATCCTAAGTAGGTATTTCTTCAATTGAATATTTTATAAATTCTGTGGAAATATTGGTAATATTTAAATAAAAATTTCTAGATGTGTTCAACTTTTCCAGTTGTTATCTCAATCTAGATTTTAATAATTTAATTTATTAAAAAATAGGTGATGCCTTTATTTTAATGTTAAATTAACAGTCACTGTTGAAAATATTTTTTTGAACATTCAATACCAGCACATCCAACTTATAGCAAAATGCTAATTTATTTGCACAATTCTTTCCATCACCAGTTTCAGAAGAACTGGACAGCAGTATTTATTTTGCTATTGTTTGTTTGTTTTAGGAATCGATTAATAATCAGTAGCAGGAATGTTTTATCTTGTATACCTTCCAAACCCATGATAATAGTTCTACTTAAAATAATCTTTCAAAATTCCAGCCACTAGTTGTTAAAATTAATGAAAAAATTTAAGAAAAGGGATAATTTATAGATACAATTTGAATCCCGCTAGGAAAATAAGACATGTAAAAATGTCACACTGTTAGCAGACTTCTGCAATATTACTCCAGAGAACAGATGAATTGAATGACTTTGCTTGGTAGAATAGCAAATTTGAATTTTATGGAGAAAACTGTATTGTGTTTTCTGAGTTTGAGAATTAGATTATGTAAAGAATATATGAACAACAGTCTGCCATTTTAATTGATACTTATATGTTTAATTTGTCTTTATGTATACATATTGCTGATTCATTCTGTTGTACAGCAGAAACTACCATAATGTTGCAAAAGTAATTCGACCCCAGTTTAAAAGAAAAATAACGAAGCATATGGCCAAACAAGCAGAAGCAGCCACTGATGACGTGTCGGATGCATTTTTTAAGTATTTACTAAAGCACAACTGATTTAAAAAACTGATATTTTGATGAAATTTAAAATAGAACTGAAAATTATATGATAATTATGGAGCCATATACATTTCAATAGACCAATAAAGACTGAACTATGCATCATAAGCCTTAACTATAAATACTACATCAATAAATAGACATATACTATTTTTCCTAATTTTAAGAGCATTACCATTTTCTTTTTCTATTCATAAACAATACATTTCTGACAACTTTTTAAATTTTTGTGCCCATGCAGTTGCCAAATCCTAAGTAGGTATTTCTTCAATTGAATATTTTATAAATTCTGTGGAAATATTGGTAATATTTAAATAAAAATTTCTAGATGTGTTCAACTTTTCCAGTTGTTATCTCAATCTAGATTTTAATAATTTAATTTATTAAAAAATAGGTGATGCCTTTATTTTAATGTTAAATTAACAGTCACTGTTGAAAATATTTTTTTGAACATTCAATACCAGCACATCCAACTTATAGCAAAATGCTAATTTATTTGCACAATTCTTTCCATCACCAGTTTCAGAAGAACTGGACAGCAGTATTTATTTTGCTATTGTTTGTTTGTTTTAGGAATCGATTAATAATCAGTAGCAGGAATGTTTTATCTTGTATACCTTCCAAACCCATGATAATAGTTCTACTTAAAATAATCTTTCAAAATTCCAGCCACTAGTTGTTAAAATTAATGAAAAAATTTAAGAAAAGGGATAATTTATAGATACAATTTGAATCCCGCTAGGAAAATAAGACATGTAAAAATGTCACACTGTTAGCAGACTTCTGCAATATTACTCCAGAGAACAGATGAATTGAATGACTTTGCTTGGTAGAATAGCAAATTTGAATTTTATGGAGAAAACTGTATTGTGTTTTCTGAGTTTGAGAATTAGATTATGTAAAGAATATATGAACAACAGTCTGCCATTTTAATTGATACTTATATGTTTAATTTGTCTTTATGTATACATATTGCTGATTCATTCTGTTGTACAGCAGAAACTACCATAATGTTGCAAAGTAATTCGACCCCAGTTTAAAAAGAAAAAATAACGAAGCATATGGCCAAACAAGCAGAAGCAGCCACTGATGACGTGTCGGATGCATTTTTTAAGTATTTACTAAAGCACAACTGATTTAAAAAACTGATATTTTGATGAAATTTAAAATAGAACTGAAAATTATATGATAATTATGGAGCCATATACATTTCAATAGACCAATAAAGACTGAACTATGCATCATAAGCCTTAACTATAAATACTACATCAATAAATAGACATATACTTATTTCAAAAATAAATATATTGCTAAGTAGAATGAGAGCAAGCCAAGAATTCATATTGCTGTGACAAATCAGTGTCATGGAAAGCATCAAACCAGTGTACCAGGAAATGCCTGCAAGCAGAAATTCTAGATGCTCATATTAGGAGAGTTACCGCAGGTGACATCTATTCCACACTCAAATATCATAAAGACAGTGGTGCAAAGGGAGAGTCAGTCCTGGGTCAGCAGCTACTGAAAAGTAGATTTAGAAGATGTCAGCCTAAATGTAGTAGTAAAACTCAAGAGCATGAATGATGGTGCCCTCAGGAAGCATACAAATAGAAACACATTCAAATGGAATTCGGAATGATCCCTGTGTGACTCCCTGAATGACCTAAGTAATACTAGCTTAATACAATCACAAACACCTTGAGAAAAATACAATTGGTTATAGGATATGGCCATAAAATTTTCATATTCAAAGCACATACTTTCAATTCAATACAGATATAGAAACAACTATGCCTGACATTTATGGTGGGAAATGAGTTTTCCAATTCAAAAGAAAAGGTCTTGTTTGTTTCTATTTCATGTATTATATTTAATCAGTATTTTTATTTTATTTTATTTTATTTTTTTAAAGATTTATTTATTTATTTATTTTGGGGGTTTGGGGTGAGGAGGGAGGGGAGCAGGCAGACTAATCAGTATTTTTATAGCATTTGTCATATAATAAGCATTGTTCCAATTGTTTCATAGATGTTAACACATTTAATGCATATAATAAACAGATATGTGTTACTGAGGAGGAAACTGAGAGATTTTATAATCTATCCAGTCTCACAACTAATCAGTGAAGGTACTGGACTAAAAACTTGGGGTCTTGTTATCCTCTGCAGAAGAGGGTAGAAAATTATACAATTACTAGTACTCAATGGTAAAATAAAAGTCAAAACAGTGAATAACAATTTATTTCAAAAGTAGTCCTCATAATGTTCTCCATGGAAATAAATGAGAACCAAGGATGAATCTCTCATGAACTTGTATGTAATTTTTTTTAACAGCAGCTAAAAGTTTTGGAATATCATTTTGTTGCTTTGGCACAGGATAGGTGTAAAGAAGAAACAATAAGCCACTCTATTTGAAGCTCCCATCATTTTACCATGTTAAAAAAAAAATCGGGCTTCCCCTGGTGGCCCAGTGGGTAAGGACACCGCCTTGCAGTGCAAGGGGCACCGGTTCGAGCCCTGGCCTGGGAAGATCCCACGTGCCGCGGAGCAACTGATGTGTCCAATTACCGAGCCGGAACTCTGGAGCGCATGCGCCCAGAGCTGGCACTCTGCAACGACAGACGCCACCGCACAGATGCCACCGCGATGGGAGGCCCACAAGAGCCAAAGAACAAAGACGGATGAACATAGAGAAATGAAAGACCAATAGAAGTGGCCCGTCTGCTCCCCTCCCTCCCCAACCCGACCCCCGCCCAAAATAAATAATAAATAAATAAATCTTAAAAAAATAACCAACATGTTAGTGGACTTTACTTTAGGATAACCAATTCATCTCAGTTTTCCAAGGATATTACTGATTTGTAGCACTAAAAATCCAGTATCCTGAGAGCTTCACAGATCCAGGCATATAGGTTTAGTTCACCATTCTCTCTGTAGTAAAAGGGAACAGACACTGGCTATGTACCACTTGCTGGTAAAAGCAATATTATATAGCCATCAAGACATATGCGTCTGTTACCAAATTTTGCAGATGTTTGTCTCTTTCATTTTAGAAACAAATTTGGTGGCATCTCTGCTGTAGGACAGAATGGAATATTTTGTGGATCCCTCACATAAACTAAGGAAGCTATATTAAGGGAACATATTTAGAGACATCAAATAAATACAGAAGCCTCTGACAGAAAAGTAGACATGTTTCTTGTGAGGGAAAAACTATATTAGGATAAAATCAGTGAAGGTACTGGACTAAAAACTTTTTGGGGTCTTTGGGTTTATCCTCTGCAGAAGAGGGTAGAAAATTATACAATTACTAGTACTCAATGGTAAAATAAAAGTCAAAACAGTGAATAACAATTTATTTCAAAAGTAGTCCTCATAATGTTCTCCATGGAAATAAATGAGAACCAAGGATGAATCTCTCATGAACTTGTATGTAATTTTTTTTAACAGCAGCTAAAAGTTTTGGAATATCATTTTGTTGCTTTGGCACAGGATAGGTGTAAAGAAGAAACAATAAGCCACTCTATTTGAAGCTCCCATCATTTTACCATGTTAAAAAAAAAATCGGGCTTCCCCTGGTGGCCCAGTGGGTAAGGACACCGCCTTGCAGTGCAAGGGGCACCGGTTCGAGCCCTGGCCTGGGAAGATCCCACGTGCCGCGGAGCAACTGATGTGTCCAATTACCGAGCCGGAACTCTGGAGCGCATGCGCCCAGAGCTGGCACTCTGCAACGACAGACGCCACCGCACAGATGCCACCGCGATGGGAGGCCCACAAGAGCCAAAGAACAAAGACGGATGAACATAGAGAAATGAAAGACCAATAGAAGTGGCCCGTCTGCTCCCCTCCCTCCCCAACCCGACCCCCGCCCAAAATAAATAATAAATAAATAAATCTTAAAAAAATAACCAACATGTTAGTGGACTTTACTTTAGGATAACCAATTCATCTCAGTTTTCCAAGGATATTACTGATTTGTAGCACTAAAAATCCAGTATCCTGAGAGCTTCACAGATCCAGGCATATAGGTTTAGTTCACCATTCTCTCTGTAGTAAAAGGGAACAGACACTGGCTATGTACCACTTGCTGGTAAAAGCAATATTATATAGCCATCAAGACATATGCGTCTGTTACCAAATTTTGCAGATGTTTGTCTCTTTCATTTTAGAAACAAATTTGGTGGCATCTCTGCTGTAGGACAGAATGGAATATTTTGTGGATCCCTCACATAAACTAAGGAAGCTATATTAAGGGAACATATTTAGAGACATCAAATAAATACAGAAGCCTCTGACAGAAAAGGAGTCATGTTTCTTGTGAGGGGAGTATAACATAATGCCAGAATGATGTTCTGAACTTGTCAGGGCAAGTAAAGGCATGTTCACTTCTTACAGAAAAGATTAAGAAAAGATATCCAGGCTGAGCAGACAAATGTCTCCTCACATTAAGGATAGGTGTTGCCTGTAAGCTTCGCCTCTCTGAGACCAATACACGGCACAAAGGTTCCTCCTCTTACCCGCTTTTTAATGATAATGAAACACTTTAGGGCAACTCAGAGCGCCCTTTGTAACTTAAGAATTGTAAGAATGTTTCTCCTCAAGAGCAAAGGTGTTGGTGGGGGAGAAAGGGCTCTGATGATGACCTCTTTTACATCTCTGGAGAAACAAAAAGCTTCTTCATGATTATTAATTAGCTTGAGATTTCTAGTTGGAAAAAATATAAAAAGGATGAAGGAAGATTGTGAGGGAGGCTTGCTCATGGAGATCAGCTGCACCGATGTGAGACCGAGACTCTCCGGCTCTGGGGTAAGAACATGTTTGCATTTGATTGAGTTCTGATTATTTCTGATTATTTGTGCTTGCCTTTCTTTGATGATTAATAAACCCACTCTTGGTTTGACAATACTTGAGACCACGACACTTTATTGTTGAAGTCCGAGGCTCACACCCTGAGGGGACTACACCGTGTTCTTGAAAAGGTCTCTGAGCTATTTAATATAGTGTCTCTTAGCGAGAACTAGTGAGAAGAGTAATCAGAGTAAGCTCCGACACAGTGCCTGCGACAAACTTCACAGGGCTCCTTGCCAATCTGAGTCTAAGATATAAGATGCAGAGTCTAAATTTTTTCTGGCAAAGAACCTCCCACATGATTGCATGCTAAGTCACTTCATTCATGTCCTAGGATCTTCTGTACATGGGATTTTATTAGCAAGAATACTGGAGTGGATTGTTATTTCCTTCTCCACGGGATCTTCCCAACTCAGGGATCAAACTCACATCTCTAGTGGCTCCTGCCACTGAGCCACCAGGAAAATCCAAAGGACCTCCCTACCTTTACCCAAATCAGGAAAGATACATGTATTCTTTGGTGGCCAGAGTACAAAATTGCTGAATGAGATCCACAATCCTGATGAGAAGAGATGGAAAACATAATCTGAAAATAAGACTATTGTATTAATATATAATAAGATATAAGCCTCTGCGGGTCTTTTAAGTATAACATAATGCCAGAATGATGTTCTGAACTTGTCAGGGCAAGTAAAGGCATGTTCACTTCTTACAGAAAAGATTAAGAAAAGATATCCAGGCTGAGCAGACAAATGTCTCCTCACATTAAGGATAGGTGTTGCCTGTAAGCCTCGCCTCTCTGAGACCAATACACGGCACAAAGGTTCCTCCTCTTACCCGCTTTTTAATGATAATGAAACACTTTAGGGCAACTCAGAGCGCCCTTTGTAACTTAAGAATTGTAAGAATGTTTCTCCTCAAGAGCAAAGGTGTTGGTGGGGGAGAAAGGGCTCTGATGATGACCTCTTTTACATCTCTGGAGAAACAAAAAGCTTCTTCATGATTATTAATTAGCTTGAGATTTCTAGTTGGAAAAAATATAAAAAGGATGAAGGAAGATTGTGAGGGAGGCTTGCTCATGGAGATCAGCTGCACCGATGTGAGACCGAGACTCTCCGGCTCTGGGGTAAGAACATGTTTGCATTTGATTGAGTTCTGATTATTTCTGATTATTTGTGCTTGCCTTTCTTTGATGATTAATAAACCCACTCTTGGTTTGACAATACTTGAGACCACGACACTTTATTGTTGAAGTCCGAGGCTCACACCCTGAGGGGACTACACCGTGTTCTTGAAAAGGTCTCTGAGCTATTTAATATAGTGTCTCTTAGCGAGAACTAGTGAGAAGAGTAATCAGAGTAAGCTCCGACACAGTGCCTGCGACAAACTTCACAGGGCTCCTTGCCAATCTGAGTCTAAGATATAAGATGCAGAGTCTAAATTTTTTCTGGCAAAGAACCTCCCCACATGATTGCATGCTAAGTCACTTCATTCATGTCCTAGGATCTTCTGTCCATGGGATTTTATTAGCAAGAATACTGGAGTGGAGTTGCCATTTCCTCCTCCAGGGGATCTTCCCAACTCAGGGATCAAACCCACATCTCTAGTGGCTCCTGCCACTGAGCCACCAGGAAAATCCAAAGGACCTCCCTACCTTTACCCAAATCAGGAAAGATACATGTATTCTTTGGTGGCCAGAGTACAAAATTGCTGAATGAGATCCACAATCCTGATGAGAAGAGATGGAAAACATAATCTGAAAATAAGACTATTGTATTAATATATAATAAGATATAGTGATATATTATAAATATATTAATATTAATCAGATAAATATTATATATAGTTATTATATCTGTATAATTGTAAGATTGCAAAGAGTTAGGTCTTAAACACCCTAGCAAAAAGCCTCTGGAAGACAATTCATAGCATTTCTGCAATCTTACCAAGCTGAGGAGGAAAGGATTAAAGATTCATAGCCCTCTATGTTAAAACATGGAGAAGCATGCCTTAGGAGTAGCTCATTAGAGATAAAACCTAACCAAATATGAGAAACCCATGGAAAAATGTCTTCCAACAACCATTTTGAAATACAGTAGTAAATGCCATTCATATGCTGCAGCTTCAGAGGAGTGGTTCCTATTACATCATTTTTTGGGGGTCAAAAAAATGAAAAGAAATTAAGGAATTTGCAGTGTATTGAGGAAAATAAACATATGCCAAGAATCCTAAGAAAGTTCACTCATAAACTAGGTGTACTTGTTTTCCTGTCTAGAATTTAGATGGCTCCCTAATTCACAACAGCTACACATACCGATTACTATAAACTCACCACATTGAATTCTAGTGTAAAATCTACACAACATTGTTAACCTTAAAACAGTATATAGTTAGAAAAGCTCTCTTTTGCTTTTCTTATTGTTATAGACGGTTTTGATTTTCTTCCCAAGTAAGTCTCTGTGGGATTTATGTTTGGAGTGAAAATTTCTGTGCTGCATTCACACTGAAGTCATTACTCAGTATTCCTTAGACAGTGAGCCATTATTCCATGCTTACTTATTATTTCTAGGCTTAAGAAATTGATATTTTTGTAGATATTAAGTCCATTATTACGAATAATATAACTAGTCCCAAGCTACCCAAAATTTCTGTTTTTAATATGATGCTTATATATTTTTAAACTATGTTGTAAAATAGTATTTACCTTATTAATTCAGTTAAATAAATATTTATGAGTAAATTCTACGTATCAGGAAATTTTAAGGGATAGTTTCTGTTTTTAACAAGATCATTTATATAATAATGATTGCTGCTTTTTTGTAAACCCTTCTGCAAACTGATAGCTGAAGCCAGCATTGTTCCTTCATAAAATATGCTTCCATTTTCTCTCTTTGAGTCTTTTCTCTTTTGAAATGCATCACCTCTTCACGGCTATTGGCACCCAGCTCCCATTACTTCCTAGGAAAATCAATATGGTGGCTAAAACAAATGTTATGATGGGATACTTCACTGTACTGTGAAAGACAACCAACACACAACCTGATCCTATTGATCTGATAGGGAAAACTGCTTTGAAAACAAAAGTGAAGCAAATTGTTTCTTACCTCATCATGGATGGTAAAATGAGCTCTTCAGTGTTCCCACCTCAGGGCCCCAGGAGTTGATTCTCTTTTAAATGGGAAGTTAGAACTTGGATGAAAGCCTCTGCCTGTGACACACATTAACCAGAAACATATTTCAGGACTTAGTTTCCATTAAAAGTTTTGTGACAATTTAAGCACCAGAAATCAATAACTTAGTGTCTTGGAGCAGTGCGATGACATTTTTTTTTTCTCTTAGAGATTGGTTTTAAGAACAACAATTCATAACTGGAACAAGCACTGCTTGAATCATAGTCAATTATCAAGTAAGAGGATTATTTGCATCGAATCTCCAGGAAGCTGTAGTTCATTCATCACTCTAAGATCACTGATGTGTCAACAATCATTTTCTCTGGAATCTCAACTGTGTCTTTAAAATTTGTGAAATATTATTGCAATATAATCCTCAGAGATATTTTGAAACCAAAAGCTACCCTGGAAACAAAAATGATTACAATATTACTATATTAACATGAAAGTGAAAGTGTTAGTCTCTCAATCATGTCTGATTTTTTGTGACCCCCATGGACTGTAGACTGACAGGTTTCTCTGTACATGGAATATTCCAAGCAAGAATACTAGAATGGGTTGTCATTCCCTTCTCCAAGGGAACTTTGTAACTCAGGAATTTAACCCAGGGCTCCTGCATTGCAGGTAGATTTCTTGAAAATTTTCAGAATACCATCCTTCTTAATATTTGAAATCTACTTTGAGAACATCAAATATTAGATGTTTTGCTTTTTGTAAACCCTTCTGCAAACTGATAGCTGAAGCCAGCATTGTTCCTTCATAAAATATGCTTCCATTTCTCTCTTTGAGTCTTTTCTCTTTTGAAATGCATCACCTCTTCACGGCTATTGGCACCCAGCTCCCATTACTTCCTAGGAAAATCAATATGGCGGCTAAAACAAATGTTATGATGGGATACTTCACTGTACTGTGAAAGACAACCAACACACAACCTGATCCTATTGATCTGATAGGGAAAACTGCTTTGAAAACAAAAGTGAAGCAAATTGTTTCTTACCTCATCATGGATGGTAAAATGAGCTCTTCAGTGTTCCCACCTCAGGGCCCCAGGAGTTGATTCTCTTTTAAATGGGAAGTTAGAACTTGGATGAAAGCCTCTGCCTGTGACACACATTAACCAGAAACATATTTCAGGACTTAGTTTCCATTAAAAGTTTTGTGACAATTTAAGCACCAGAAATCAATAACTTAGTGTCTTGGAGCAGTGCGATGACATTTTTTTTTTCTCTTAGAGATTGGTTTTAAGAACAACAATTCATAACTGGAACAAGCACTGCTTGAATCATAGTCAATTATCAAGTAAGAGGATTATTTGCATCGAATCTCCAGGAAGCTGTAGTTCATTCATCACTCTAAGATCACTGATGTGTCAACAATCATTTTCTCTGGAATCTCAACTGTGTCTTTAAAATTTGTGAAATATTATTGCAATATAATCCTCAGAGATATTTTGAAACCAAAAGCTACCCTGGAAACAAAAATGATTACAATATTACTATATTAACATGAAAGTGAAAGTGTTAGTCTCTCAATCATGTCTGATTTTTTGTGACCCCCATGGACTGTAGACTGACAGGTTTCTCTGTACATGGAATATTCCAAGCAAGAATACTAGAATGGGTTGTCATTCCCTTCTCCAAGGGAACTTTGTAACTCAGGAATTTAACCCAGGGCTCCTGCATTGCAGGTAGATTTCTTGAAAATTTTCAGAATACCATCCTTCTTAATATTTGAAATCTACTTTGAGAACATCAAATATTAGATGTTTTGCTTTTAGAACTATTCAACTTCATGTTAATAAATAACTTTCAAATAAATAATTTTCAAATAAAAATTCACTTTTTTCATATGTATATATCATTATAAAGCATACATCATCAATTGGGAGAATGTTTGCTAAACCCAAAACTATACTCAAATGCAAATATAATTAAGTCTTTGTGTTGTAGCATTTTCTAAACTATGAAAAATGATACAATTTATATCTATTAAATTATTTTAAAATGCATATATAAAAATAAATACTAATCAAATATGGTGACTTTTTTGCTATTTAATATATCAAGCTTGCAAGTCACTATTCTGTCCCACATTTCTTTTCTACTCTCAATACTTGTGGGAGGTGCCCTCTTTTCTACTCCTAACTTATCATTCCACATCATTTTACATACAAATACCCTAGAACATTCTGACTTGATTCTCATTATATTATAAAATGAAAAGTCTCTCTTTGTCTTTGTTATCTATTGATTCCTGAATCATCACCTATAACTCCTTGAAGGCTTCTCTATCACTCCTTCCAGCATTCTTCCTGTTATTTTTGGTTTTTAAATATCCATGAAAATGATGCTTTTAGTCTCTGTCACTTTAATTCTGTGATCTCGTCTCTTCAAAACACTATCCAACCTTGATCTTACTCTTACTTACTTCTATGATCATTTATTAGTTCTTATCATTTAAAAAAAATCCTCCTTCATCAACTCAATTTCCAGCATTCAATCGTTTGCTAAAACCTTGAAATGTCAAATTGTTCTCAATTCATTGTATCGTGACTTCAAAAACCTTTCATCTTACCAATAAGACTTTTAATCATCGATTGTCTTAACTGTTTATTGTTCCTTATAGTATTTTCATTTGCCTGTCCTTCCAATCTAAATACTCTGGGGAATCATTAGGAGAATCATTAAAGTTACTTTTGTAAGTTGACTCTTTTACAGTTTATTTATTATTATTATTTTTAAAGATTTATTTATTTATTTATTTTGGGTGGGGGTCGGGTTGGGGAGGGAGGGGAGCGAGCGGGCCACTTCCATTGGTCTTTCATTTCTCCATTTTCATCCGTCTTTGTTCTTTGGCTTCTGTGGGCCTCCCATCTCGGTGTCTTCTGTCGTTGCAGAGCACTGGCTCTGGGCGCATGCGCTCCAGAGCTCCGGCCCAGTGATTGGACACATCGGTCCAGCCGCTCCGCGGCACGTGGGATATTCCCAGGCCAGGGATCAAACCGGCGCCCCTTGCACTGCAAGGCGGTGTCCTTACCCACTGGACCACCAGGGGAAGCCCTCTTTTACACTTTAGACAGTATTCTACTTCTACGCTTGGACATGAATGAGAAACTAATACTTTAAAGATAACACATAATGGGCTTTATCTTCACTTAGATTTTCATCTTTAACTGGGGTGTATAATGCCTTATTGGTCTTCTCAGGTGGCTCAGTAGTAGAGAATCTGCCTGCCAAGCAGATGTGGTTTTGATTCCTGGGTCGAGAGGATCCCCTGGAGGAGGAAATAGCAACTGATTTTAGTATTCTTTTTGCCTGGGAAATTCAATGGAGAGAGAGAAGCCTCCAGGCAATAGTCCATGCGGTTGCAAACAGTCAGACATGACTTAGAGATTAGCAACAACATCATAATGCCTTATACTAAATGTAATTAATGCCATAACTGGCTTTAAGCCACTGGTGTACTACTGGTTAATGATTAACAAATTGGCTTTAAATCACAAATAGCCAAAACAATTAAAATTTTATTTTTCCTAGGACCATATTTCCTAACAATAACCCTGCCATCATTAATTTCTGCAAAATATCTGGGAATAAGATATTGAGATGGATAACTCTTCTGCTCCCATTTGGGAGTCTTCTTTGTAGATTCTGAGAAGCAATTACTCTTTGAATACACTCCATGTACATCCTGCCTATTATAAGAAGAAATGTACCTGAGTCTAATGCTTTGTTGAATTCCTTTACCCCTTGGTTACCCAGTTGTTTTTTGTGTTTTGGTTTTCACTGAGTACTCCTATTACCCTCAGTTTAGCTATAGCATTGCTGAGGCAGGTCTGCTATTGGTGGTTATGTATTCATCTCTTCTTATTTATTCTCTCCTTATTGAATGCGGAGATCAAACATTTACTTTTCCCCCCAAATTCTGCATAAGATTAAGGAGTTCAGAGAAGTAGGAATGATGTTTTATTTTTGTCAGCTTGATTTTAGAGAAAGTAGTAAGAGTTCAAAATTTTCACTTCACAACACTGTTCAATATTAACCTGATCCACTTTTCTTGTTGTGTGCATTTTCTACAGTAATGAGAATTTAACATCAAGAAATCTGGAAATGGCATGCACTATGTCATTTTCTATGATGACAACCAGTTTATTTTTAAATTTAGTGTAATAAAAATACCTTCTATAACTTCTCTTTCTCCTTATTTTATGGAAACTGTTAAACTCCGTTCCCCCGATGGGAGGGAGCAGAGATTTCCAGGGGGTCCCCGAGACTCAAAGACAGACCAAGAGCTGCAAAAGCAAGAGTAGTATTTTATTGAGCGAGTGCGCACTTGGGTGACAGCCTGGTCAAACAAGCTGCACACCCTCGCCGAGGATTCCGGGGTTTTTATAGGGCAAAGTTTCAAATTAACGCAAGTACATTAGGCAACATACGATTGGCTATATGTTTGGCGGGCACATCAGGCATTACACAGTTGGCTATATGATTGGCAGGAAGTCCAGTGATGAGCCCACTATCCTTGAGGTGTCCGCGGGCTGGGGGCGTGAAGTCCTTGACACTTTCCAGAGGAATCTTTATGGCCAAGGCTATCTCCTTATCGCAGGTCTAAGGAGACTCTCAGGTGCCAGCAGGCAAGCAACTGACCCCTCTGATTTAGTGCCGGGGAGTCTCTGGTCGCGGTGTTGACCCTAGCAACTGGCCTTTTCTTATGACTATTTAGAGCTGGGGAATCTCCGGCTGCTGTGTTAACCCTTTAATAGCCTACCAACCTAACATTCCAGCCTTTTGGTGATATAGGGCGCCGAACTTTGTCTGGCTACTTCCTGCTGAGTCTTCGTTTGGGCATGGGGAGGGGCTGAGGGTGATGGGCTGGCTGGGTCTAGGGCTGATGAGCTTATTTTTTTGCTTTGTTGAATTCCTTTACCCTTGGTTACCCAGTTGTTTTTTGTGTTTTGGTTTTCACTGAGTACTCCTATTACCCTCAGTTTAGCTATAGCATTGCTGAGGCAGGTCTGCTATTGGTGGTTATGTATTCATCTCTTCTTATTTATTCTCTCCTTATTGAATGCGGAGATCAAACATTTACTTTTCCCCCCAAATTCTGCATAAGATTAAGGAGTTCAGAGAAGTAGGAATGATGTTTTATTTTTGTCAGCTTGATTTTAGAGAAAGTAGTAAGAGTTCAAAATTTTCACTTCACAACACTGTTCAATATTAACCTGATCCACTTTTCTTGTTGTGTGCATTTTCTACAGTAATGAGAATTTAACATCAAGAAATCTGGAAATGGCATGCACTATGTCATTTTCTATGATGACAACCAGTTTATTTTTAAATTTAGTGTAATAAAATACCTTCTATAACTTCTCTTTCTCCTTATTTTATGGAAACTGTTAAACTCCGTTCCCCCGATGGGAGGGAGCAGAGATTTCCAGGGGGTCCCCGAGACTCAAAGACAGACCAAGAGCTGCAAAAGCAAGAGTAGTATTTTATTGAGCGAGTGCGCACTCGGGTGACAGCCTGGTCAAACAAGCTGCACACCCTCGCCGAGGATTCCGGGGTTTTTATAGGGCAAAGTTTCAAATTAACGCAAGTACATTAGGCAACATACGATTGGCTATATGTTTGGTGGGCACATCAGGCATTACACAGTTGGCTATATGATTGGCAGGAAGTCCAGTGATGAGCCCACTATCCTTGAGGTGTCCGCGGGCTGGGGGCGTGAAGTCCTTGACACTTTCCAGAGGAATCTTTATGGCCAAGGCTATCTCCTTATCGCAGGTCTAAGGAGACTCTCAGGTGCCAGCAGGCAAGCAACTGACCCCTCTGATTTAGTGCCGGGGAGTCTCTGGTCGCGGTGTTGACCCTAGCAACTGGCCTTTTCTTATGACTATTTAGAGCTGGGGAATCTCCGGCTGCTGTGTTAACCCTTTAATAGCCTACCAACCTAACATTCCAGCCTTTTTGGTGATATAGGGCGCCGAACTTTGTCTGGCTACTTCCTGCTGAGTCTTCGTTTGGGCATGGGGAGTCTAAGGCTGGTCTGAGGGTGATGGGCTGGTGGGCAGTCGGGAATAGGGCTGAAGGAGCATCTGATGAATAGCGACCTGTGAGATTTCTTTCATTCGGCTCAGTAGAAATTCCAGGGAGTGCCGTCATCGAGCGTTGGAATTTGGTGGGCGGAGGCCTCGGGAGTGCCATTCGGTGGGAGGGGGCCTCAGGGAGAATGTTTGCCTGCCTTTGGGTGGAACAACCTAGTTGGTTGAAACCAGGTTATCTGATTTTCCAGTCTTTCAAAACTCTCTTAGAAATATTTTCATAACCTGCATTAAACAGTCAATAAGCCATGTGTCTCTGCTTCATGGCCAGAATCATAATATGAAATAGTACTTAAGAAAATAGATTGTGAACCAAAGTTCTCAGCACTTATCAAGTGTGTTTTCCCTATTGTTTTCCTGAACTTGTGGAAATTTATTAATACTTTTTCAAAAATAACATAAACTTCACATTTAAAACATATCTAAGATTTGCTTACTCTTCCTTAATTGATGCTACATATAAATGAGCTGACTTTGAAGTTTAAATAGTAAATATTGGAATACTGATACAACAATTCTTTAATAACTAACAATAATTTTTAAGTTATTTGAAGTCTACTGTAAAAATTTAACATGTTAGAGTTACCACTAATTCGGCCATCTGATAAAAAGAGGAATTGCATATGTTAGAATGATGCAAGCTGTCGAGTCCATGCGTGGGTTGGAAAAGAATTTCCAGACAAGGCAGAATGAGAGAAGAATAAAGTTTATTAGAGTGGGAAATGCTATTAGAACAGTGGACCAGTTCAAGGGAGAGCCTAACACTTTCACAGGCTTGCAGCCAATTTTCACAGCCTCAAGACAAATAAAATTTTTGTTGCAATGGTGGCATTAGGCGATTGCTTAGGATGATATAGGGTGAATAACAGGGTGGATATTTGACATAATATAGCATCAGGGAATTGGTCAGTTTAGATCTGGAGGCTCATAGCAACAGTTGCTATGGGGCTTGGTCAATTACAGGAATTTTTACCCTGTGGCCTTAGTACAGGATTCTACACCTGTGACCTTGGTATAGGACTCCACACAAGCTACAATTAATAAAAAACACTGAATCCAATATACTTAGATAATAATTAGACTTGCTATATTTAGCACATCAACTACATCCCAGGGGTCTGCTTGATGAGCAATTCAATGCGTTTACGATGTGATGTTGTTTTCAGTCCCTCTGCACTGGGTTCTTGTGTATAATTGTTGCCTTCAGATTACTGATTATAGGAAAAATAGAGTCAAGATAACTCTAGATAATGATTAGATATGAGAAAAACCTATGATTGTGCACTAATCAATTACTATCAAGACAATTCTCCAAAGTGGGTGGTAGAATACCCCCTTTTAATGGGATGGATGCAGAATGAGGAGTCAACAAAGTGAACCCATAAAAATTTTATATCATGAAAATATAGAATGTGGGACATTACCTGAATATGAAAAATACAACAGAATCCTACATGATTGATAGAATTTCCTTTTCATTTGACCACTTCACTTTGTGAAAAGGCGACTGTCTTATATTGTTCATTGTGTCTAAACAATAATCCATTTGATATAATAACTGAAGGTCTAGATTAAAAATATCTTTATGTCCACCCAAAAAAAATGTTTTCTAAAGAACTTAAAAACAAGTCTCAAAAAGGTCTACTTTATCTATTACTAATTTAACCACCTAGTAGTAAAAACAAATAACAAGGCTCAACTCTCAACATTCCACAAAAGAAAACCACAAAATTCAGGATTTCTACTTGAGCACCATGTTCAGAATGCAAGAACATCAACTGCTGTACCTTTTAACAAGCATGAGATTGTGACACATAATTAAAAAATAAAACCATTAATAAAAGCCACCTCCAAGAGTGTTAATAGAAGCTCCTGTGCCTGATGCATAGTGAGGCCAAACAAATGGAAATGTTGGAATCTGAAGCAGAGATAAGATTATTGAGCAAGGAGTTGGGCTTCCCTAAAGGTTTCAGCAAATGGTTTTTTAAAGCCTGTGGTGGAGGTGACCGCAGGGTGTGTACTCAGCTCAGGAACAATTCTCTGACTAATGGTAAGGGAACAGGGCATTGTCTCAGGGGTTAACGTCATCAGCCCTTAGGCTCTATGTGCTCATGGTCATCAAGTACTTAACACTTTCCATTTGGTGTGGTTTTTCACATCTGTAAAACAGTTCAACAAATTTGCATCAAATATGTTCTAGGTGCTCCAGAGAGCAGCTAAAACAAAGGTTAATGGGTAAGGACTTAACCCAGGAAAGCTTTGTAGGGTCCTGCTCTGTGACAAGATGACCCAAGCATTGAAGGTAGTGCCTATGGGAAAAATACTAAAGTCAAGATAACTCTAGATAATGATTAGATATGAGAAAACCTATGATTGTGCACTAATCAATTACTATCAAGACAATTCTCCAAAGTGGGTGGTAGAATACCCCCTTTTAATGGGATGGATGCAGAATGAGGAGTCAACAAAGTGAACCCATAAAAATTTTATATCATGAAAATATAGAATGTGGGACATTACCTGAATATGAAAAATACAACAGAATCCTACATGATTGATAGAATTTCCTTTTCATTTGACCACTTCACTTTGTGAAAAGGCGACTGTCTTATATTGTTCATTGTGTCTAAACAATAATCCATTTGATATAATAACTGAAGGTCTAGATTAAAAATATCTTTATGTCCACCCAAAAAAAATGTTTTCTAAAGAACTTAAAAACAAGTCTCAAAAAGGTCTACTTTATCTATTACTAATTTAACCACCTAGTAGTAAAAACAAATAACAAGGCTCAACTCTCAACATTCCACAAAAGAAAACCACAAAATTCAGGATTTCTACTTGAGCACCATGTTCAGAATGCAAGAACATCAACTGCTGTACCTTTTAACAAGCATGAGATTGTGACACATAATTAAAAAATAAAACCATTAATAAAAGCCACCTCCAAGAGTGTTAATAGAAGCTCCTGTGCCTGATGCATAGTGAGGCCAAACAAATGGAAATGTTGGAATCTGAAGCAGAGATAAGATTATTGAGCAAGGAGTTGGGCTTCCCTAAAGGTTTCAGCAAATGGTTTTTTAAAGCCTGTGGTGGAGGTGACCGCAGGGTGTGTACTCAGCTCAGGAACAATTCTCTGACTAATGGTAAGGGAACAGGGCATTGTCTCAGGGGTTAACGTCATCAGCCCTTAGGCTCTATGTGCTCATGGTCATCAAGTACTTAACACTTTCCATTTGGTGTGGTTTTTCACATCTGTAAAACAGTTCAACAAATTTGCATCAAATATGTTCTAGGTGCTCCAGAGAGCAGCTAAAACAAAGGTTAATGGGTAAGGACTTAACCCAGGAAAGCTTTGTAGGGTCCTGCTCTGTGACAAGATGACCCAAGCATTGAAGGTAGTGGGAAAAGCCTCTGGAATGCCTTTTATAAATACATTCAAGGACAATGGAAATACAGGAAATATTATGAATTAAAGTAAAAATAAGAAAATATGATTTTATAACTAAAAAGTATAATAAGAATAAAAAACTGTAATAGATGTAATAGATGAAATTTGAAATGTCATCAGGAACATTCAGTAAACTGAGATAGATCAATAGAAATACTCCATCTATGTTCAGAGAGTTGGAACATAAAAAGTTCTAAGAAAGAAACATGAGCTCAGTGACCAGCTGAATATTACAAAGCCATCATATCTGCATAAAACTGAATTCTCAGAAGTAGAGAATTGGAGAAAAGTGCAAAAATATATTTAAGGAAAGAATGAGTATAAGATTCATATTTTGTAAAAATATAAATTAATATCTCTAAGAATCTCAGCAATTAACAAGTAAGATAAATCCCAAAACAAACATGTACCAGGAACATAAGAATGAAATTTTTCAAAATCAATGGTATGAAGAAAAGCTTGAAAGAATCAAGAGAAAAAGGGATGAGATACAAGTGATACAAGGGAAGATATGAATAATATGAAAGTATGAATAACAGCTGATATTTCATCAAAGATAATAAAGGTCATTGAAAGACTGGAAAATCAGATAACCTGGTTTCAACCAACTAGGTTGTTCCACCCAAAGGCAGGCAAACATTCTCCCTGAGGCCCCCTCCCACCGAATGGCACTCCCGAGGCCTCCGCCCACCAAATTCCAACGCTCGATGACGGCACTCCCTGGAATTTCTACTGAGCCGAATGAAAGAAATCTCACAGGTCGCTATTCATCAGATGCTCCTTCAGCCCTATTCCCGACTGCCCACCAGCCCATCACCCTCAGACCAGCCTTAGACTCCCCATGCCCAAACGAAGACTCAGCAGGAAGTAGCCAGACAAAGTTCGGCGCCCTATATCACCAAAAAGGCTGGAATGTTAGGTTGGTAGGCTATTAAAGGGTTAACACAGCAGCCGGAGATTCCCCAGCTCTAAATAGTCATAAGAAAAGGCCAGTTGCTAGGGTCAACACCGCGACCAGAGACTCCCCGGCACTAAATCAGAGGGGTCAGTTGCTTGCCTGCTGGCACCTGAGAGTCTCCTTAGACCTGCGATAAGGAGATAGCCTTGGCCATAAAGATTCCTCTGGAAAGTGTCAAGGACTTCACGCCCCCAGCCCGCGGACACCTCAAGGATAGTGGGCTCATCACTGGACTTCCTGCCAATCATATAGCCAACTGTGTAATGCCTGATGTGCCCACCAAACATATAGCCAATCGTATGTTGCCTAATGTACTTGCGTTAATTTGAAACTTTGCCCTATAAAAACCCCGGAATCCTCGGCGAGGGTGTGCAGCTTGTTTGACCAGGCTGTCACCCGAGTGCGCACTCGCTCAATAAAATACTACTCTTGCTTTTGCAGCTCTTGGTCTGGTCTTTGAGTCTCAGGGACCCCCTGGAAATCTCTGCTCCCTCCCATCGGGGAATGGAGTTTAACACATAAAATATAGTAATATGTTTACATCTCTAAAATAATACATCAACAGATATTTATATCCAGAAAAAATATAACTTTAAATCTTAAGGCTTAATTTTTTTTATATATCAGGAAAATAATAGTTTATTGCTAGCAGACCTGTGCTGGTTTAAAAAACTGCACAACATGAGAGCTGTGAGTTAAGTTTATATTGGAGGCAGAATGAGGACTGCAACTCAGGAGACAGCACCTCAGACAGTTTTGAGAAACTGCTCCAAAAAGACAGGATATGTGTGATTTTGGTGACGGGGGAATACATATAATCAAACACATACTTTTCTAAAAGTTCTCCTAGTTTTGTGAAGCTTTCTGTTACTCATGATGGAACAGTCATCACTATGAAGGATTTTAGTGCTTTTCTACATATGGGAGATATAAAAATTGGGTCCATAAAATCAGCTCCTGAAAACATCTATCTGAAGACCTGTCTTGCCTACTTTTTCCCAAAGACAGAGTGCCTCATTTTTGCTCTTCACCCTGAATTCTTTTCAAGGGGTTTTGAAAAGCAGCAGTTGCAGTGGCACATGATTTAATCTTTGTAGAGGTAGACGGCAAGTGCCAATTTGTAGTTGACTTGTGCACACAGGCAATGTAAAGGAAACCTCTGGGTCTAAAAACATTGACACCAAACAGAAATCTACAGCTACAAGAACCACTGAAGCTCTGCAACATGAGTAAATACTTGGGTAAATACAAAATTCTATTTTATTACTTACTTTCTTTAAAACCATATGGCAATGTAAAGCAAAATTATAATAATACTGTATTATTACATTATAGATAAATGATGCAATGTTAACTAAAAACTAGATTTTAACACATTAAAAACACAGACTGGAATCCATAGGTACAATAAAATAAAGTAATACTTAATTCAATGCAGAGGTATACATGAAACAGAATTATGCTATATTTTTATTTCTGAATCATAAATTGGGATTCTGATATTGTTACTGATGGCCCCAGCCTAGCTGAACCTCTTCCACCTCCTAAAGCAATGAAAATAAAAGCAAAAATAAATTAAAGGGACCTAATTAAAGCATTTGCACAGCAAAAGAAACCATAAACAATATGAAAAGAGTATCCACAGATTGTGAGCAAATATTTGCAAACGAATCCACCAACAAGAGATTAATCTCCAAAATACACAAACAGATCATGCAGCTCAATATGGATAGAACAAACAACCCAATCAAAAAATGGGTAGAAAATATAAATAGAAATTTTCCAAAGAAGACATACAGATGGCCAAACAATAAATGAAAAGACAATCAATGTCACTAATTATTAAAGAAATACAAATCTAATTCCAGTGAGGTATTATCTCACATTGGTCAGGATAGCAATCATCAAAAAATCTAGAAATGGTAAATCCTGGAGAGGGTGTGGAGAAAAGGAACCCTTTCACATTGTTGGTAAGAATGTAAATTGTTAGTCACCATGGAAAAGACTATGGGGATTCCTTAAAAATCTAGAAATAGAGTTACCATACGATCTTTCAATCTTGCTCCTAGGCCTATATCCAGAAAACCATAATTTGAAAAGATACTTGCATCCCAATGTCCATTGCAGCACTATGTACCATAACCAAGATATGGAAACAGTCTAACTGTTCACTAATAGAGGAATGGATAGAGGAGATGTGGTTCTTATATGCAATGAAATATTACTCAGTCATACAAGAGAACAAAATAATGCCATTTGCAACAACATGGATAGACCTAGAGATTGTCATACTGAATGAAATAAGTCAGAGAGAGAAAGACAAATACATGATATCACCTTTATGTGCAATCTAAAAAAAAAAAAGGTACAGAAGAACTTCTTTACAAAAAAGAAATAGACTTATAAATATAGAAAACATCCATGGTTATCATGAGGAAAGGGGGGTGAGATAAACTGGGAGCTTGGGATTGGCATACACACTCTATTACATATAAAATAGATAACTAATAAGGATCTACTGTATAGCATAAGCAACTCTACTCAGTACTCTACAATGGGTTATGTGGAAAAGAATCTAAAAAAGAATGGACATATCTATATATATATAACTAATTCACTTAGCTGTACAACAGAAACTAACACAATGTTTTAAATCATTTGTACTCTAATGAAACTTTTTAGAAGCAATAACATAAAATCACTGGTCAACGTGGCAGATGATAGAAAATGTGATGAGTCATAAAAGCACCATGCATGTAGATCTCACGGTAGCTCTTTAGAGAAAGGCAAACATAAAGCCTAAATGCAGAACAGCAAGAAATATCTGTGAAGAAAACTGAAGGGTATCTTTGTTCCTTATAAAAGATACAAAAAACAAGTTCTAACCCTCTGTTAAAACTTTCACCAGCTGCGGTAAGCCGAATAATTGTCCCCCAACAATGTATTAGGTCCAAATATCTCTAACATGAAAATAATTTTATAAGGAAAAACAGTGTCTCTGCACACATAATTAGATGAAGATACTGAGATTTAAAGATTCTCTGCAATTTCTAGGTCTGCCCTTTTAAAATGCAATCACAAGTCAGGGAATTAAGGCATATTCTGTGCTAGAGAGGAAAACATTGTGATAAGGAAGGCAGGTTAGAATAAGAGACATGGCCACAGTCAAAGAATACAGGCAGGTATCAGATGCTGGAAGAGGCAAGAAATGGATTTTGGGGGAATACTATTCTGCTGACATCTTGATTTCAACTCAGTGAAAATGACTATGGACATTTGCCCTCCAGAATTGTGAAAGTATACATTTCTGTTGTTTTAAGCTGCCATTTGTGGTAGGTTTTTGCAGAAGCCAAGTTTTGATTATTGTTGTGATTGTTGAGTTGCTCAGTTGTGTCCAACTCTTTTGTGACCACATGGATTGTACCTCACCGTGCTTTCCTGTCTGTGAGATTTCCCAGGCAAGAATATTGGAATGGGTTGCTAATTTCTACTCCAGGAAATCTTCCCAACCTAGAGATCAAAACCCATTCTCGGGCTTCCCTGGTGGTCCAGTGGATAAGGACACCACCTTGCAGTGCAAGGGGCGCTGATCTGATCCCTGGCCTGGGAAGATCCCACGTGCCACGGAGCGGCTGGACAGATATGTCCAATGACCGAGCTGGAGCTCTGGAGCGCATGCGCCCAGTGCCAGTGCTCTGAGACAAGAGAGGCCACTGCGATGTGAGGCCCACATGGGCCAAAGAACAAAGATGGATGAAAATAGATAAATGAAACCAACAGAAGTGGCCCGCCCGCCCCTCTTTCCCCACCCGCCCCTCCTCCCCAATAAAATAAAATAAAATAGAAAACCCATTCTATTGCATTAGTAGGTAGATTCTTTACCACTGAACCACCTGAGAAGCCCACAGAAACCAGAGGAAACTAATTTACTGACTTTTTCTAAAATACCTTTTGAAATCATTTATTTCTATGACTTTACCAAAATAATGAATATTGCATTTAACTAGGTTTTTAAAAATATTAAATGTATTTCTTTTAATTTTCATTTCATAGTATTTCATGATACTTGATGATCTTTTTCCCAGTGTAGCTTTTTCCTTATCAGTTTTTTTCCAAAGACTCAATTAAACTAAACTTGTTTTCTATCTTCAGATTACTCTAACAAAGTCAGTCGAGATATCTTGATTATGCCAATCGGGAATTAAGGCATATTCTGTGCTAGAGGAAAACATTGTGATAAGGAAGGCAGGTTAGAATAAGAGACATGGCCACAGTCAAAGAATACAGGCAGGTATCAGATGCTGGAAGAGGCAAGAAATGGATTTTGGGGGAATACTATTCTGCTGACATCTTGATTTCAACTCAGTGAAAATGACTATGGACATTTGCCCTCCAGAATTGTGAAAGTATACATTTCTGTTGTTTTAAGCTGCCATTTGTGGTGGGTTTTTTGCAGAAGCCAAGTTTTGATTATTGTTGTGATTGTTGAGTTGCTCAGTTGTGTCCAACTCTTTTGTGACCACATGGATTGTACCTCACCGTGCTTTCCTGTCTGTGAGATTTCCCAGGCAAGAATATTGGAATGGGTTGCTAATTTCTACTCCAGGAAATCTTCCCAACCTAGAGATCAAAACCCATTCTCGGGCTTCCCTGGTGGTCCAGTGGATAAGGACACCACCTTGCAGTGCAAGGGGCGCTGATCTGATCCCTGGCCTGGGAAGATCCCACGTGCCACGGAGCGGCTGGACAGATATGTCCAATGACCGAGCAGGAGCTCTGGAGCGCATGCGCCCAGTGCCAGTGCTCTGAGACAAGAGAGGCCACTGCGATGTGAGGCCCACATGGGCCAAAGAACAAAGATGGATGAAAATAGATAAATGAAACCAACAGAAGTGGCCCGCCCGCCCCCCTCTTTCCCCACCCGCCCCTCCTCCCCAATAAAATAAAATAAAATAGAAAACCCATTCTATTGCATTAGTAGGTAGATTCTTTACCACTGAACCACCTGAGAAGCCCACAGAAACCAGAGGAAACTAATTTACTGACTTTTTCTAAAATACCTTTTGAAATCATTTATTTCTATGACTTTACCAAAATAATGAATATTGCATTTAACTAGGTTTTTAAAAATATTAAATGTATTTCTTTTAATTTTCATTTCATAGTATTTCATGATACTTGATGATCTTTTTCCCAGTGTAGCTTTTTCCTTATCAGTTTTTTTCCAAAGACTCAATTAAACTAAACTTGTTTTCTATCTTCAGATTACTCTAACAAAGTCAGTCGAGATATCAAATGAACATGTAAATTTTATGCAATGAGCTGGTTCCACTTTAGCACTTTCTGAAGAATCATGTCAGTTACAAAATAATTTATTTATGAACATGTTTTTGCATACACACACACACACAAGATGATTTCAAAAGTAGATTTTTCTGTTTGAAAGATCTTTTATCACAAGAATAAAACTGTACCTATTTGAGGTGATGGATGTTTATTAAGATTTACTGTAGAAAAAATCTGACAACCTCTACCTATATCAAATTACTTATGTTTTACACCTTAAATTTCAACAATGTTATATATAAATTATATATTAATAAAACAGAAAAAATAGATTTTCTGAGTATTAAGATTCAATGACAGAAAAGTGATTCTATTTTACTTTAACATGAGAAATTTTAAGGTAAATTGAACATGTAAAATATGTATTCATTTTAAGACATTGATGGAAACAGTTGTTCATTTTGACTCTACTACAATATTTTTTGCAGTTTACACATGCATATGTTAACCTACAAATTTTAATATTATATATTGAGACACAATTTACATATAGTGGATTTAAGTGTATAGGTGGATGAATTTGGCAAATGTAGATGACTAAATCAGAAATATAGATCATTTCCATCGCTCTAAATACATCCCTTTACAATACCTTATAGAAAATCCCCTTTGCTCTTTCCTTAGCTCCAGACAATATTAGATAAACTTTCTAACACTGTAGATTAATATCCTTGCACTGGGATTCCATATGCATTATATCATATGCCACATAATCATGTTTCTGGCTTCTTTTGCATGGTATTATGATGAGTTCCTTTCATATTACTAGGTTTATCGGTACTCATTCCATTTTACTAATGAATTCTATTCTATTTTGTGGAAGCACCAAGGTTTATTTTCTATTCTATGGAAGAACATGAGTTGTGTCCAATTTTTAGCTGGTAAATATTTTATGAACATTAATGGGCAAGTCTTTGACTATGCATGTTTCACTTTTTCTGGTCCAAGGCCCAGTACATGCTGTTGTGTCTGACTCTTTGCCACCCCATGGACTGTGACCTGTCAGGCTCCTTTGTCCATAGGATTCTTCAGGCAAGGATACTGGAGTGGGTTCCTATTTCCTTCTCCAGGGGATCTTCCTGACCCAGGGATCAATCCCGCATCTCCTATGTCTCCTGCATTGTAATTGTGTTCTTACCACCGATCCAAGAATGCATATACTAGGTGCCTTGACTAATGTGTATTTAATTGTATAAGAAACTAACAATCTTTTTTCTCAATTGCTATTTTACATTCTTACCATCAACATATGAGTGTTAAAAGTTTTTCTACATTATTCTCAAAAGCTAATATTGTCAGTGCTTCTAATTCCAGCTCCTCTACTGAATATGTATTGGTTTCTCATTTTATTTTAGCTGCCATTTCTCTAATAATTGAGAATATTTGGCATCTCTTCATGAGTCTATTCATTTGCTTAGTTTCCTGTCTTGTAGTGTCTCTTCAAATATTTGTCAATTATTAATTTATTTGTTTTCTTAGTATTGATTTATGAAAATTCTTTTAAGATTAAAAACATGTCTATTTCCAGAAATACACTGAAAAAAATTTCCCAGAATTTTGTTTGAAATCTAGTTTTACTAAAATGTCTTTCAAAGACACATTTTTATAAAGGAGAGTGTTCTTATTTTTTCTGGATAGTAGGTATAGGTGACTTTAGGGTTGAAGTATTAAAAAGAATTGTGTGATTCTTTATATTTTCTTATCTTGCAGAAGAAAATGCTGCAGGCATGTGTTGGTCTGGAAGCATTATTAGATGGAAATCCTCTGTTAGCCTTACCCTAGGTTCCAAGAGGACTGGAGCAAGTCCACTTGCTGCCCTGTGTAACACAAGGAATATATTGCTCTAGTGTTTTAAAAACCAGAAGTACTTTTTTATGGTATAGGAGATGTATTGATTTTGTTGCTATTTTTCCCCTACGGCATATCCTGATAAATACTGAATTTCATTCCAATTTTAATTTTCCAAGCATGTTCCACCGAGACCTGGATATCAAGTATATAGTAAATGTCTCTGTTGTTATTTAGTTACTTCACTTTCATCCTTCTTCAGGACTACTGCTCAGCTTTTTTCCCCCTGATAATCACAATTTTATTGCTGGGCTCCTTTCCTCAAGCTTGTGTCTCAACTTGACAACAATTCAGTCTTTACTGTAATTCAGGTAACTTCATTTCAGCCAAAAGCTCAGAATGAAAAGTCACAGCTCAAGCATTTTTACACTTTTGAATCTTTAGCAACTGAAATATAAGCATGGCCCATGAAAATTCTACTATAAGAATCTTTATGGATATTTCTACCACTGAATAAGTCCTCTTGCTATTGAATATTTTGGAACAGTAGAATGCTTTAAAACTCAGTATGAAATACACATAAGTGATTTATGGAGTTTCACCTTTGGCCACAGAAAGAAAGGTTACTTTCCCAGTGAGTTCCGAAGAATGCTTTGATCTGAGGAAAAATGCCCTAGAGCATTTTGATTAGGAAGTTTCCTCTCAAGAAAGGCTTCTCATCAGGCCTCATTTTTAGTTATTGAGGGCAGAGAGAACTCCTGAGGTTTTTGCTTTATGTAAAAACAAATAGACAAAGACCAACAAGCAACTTGGTCTTTAATAACAGTGTCACATTATTTGGATAATGGTAGTAAGAAACTCCCTGAATTGTTTGAAAACAGCAGCTTTCAAAACACCAAAAATTAAAGTCCATAAATCTTGTAGACCATGAACCTACTAAAACAAAGACCCTAAAAGTAGTACATTATAACTAAGAAATTTCTGAAATCTTTCTTAATAGGGCAATGAATTCCAATAATAAATTAACTATATTTTTTAAGGTTCTAAATTCTAACAGTACTTATAATTAAGGAATTAGAAAATACTGTTGCAAATTAAAAACCAAAAAGAAGAACTGAACTATCAGTTTTATAAAGCAGAAACAGACATAGAGATAATGAATAATAAATAATAAACTGAGTATGTGAATTTTAGTATGTAATCCTGTTAAATCATAGGTAATGAAATTTGAGGGGCTTCAGAATATATCATGTTATATATTGACATATTAAATAAGTTACATGCCTTTTGGCCACTTTTGTTGGTCATGTTTCATGTGATTGTTTCAGTAAGTTGGACTGCAGTTTTATAATTAGAGTTTCTACCACCTTAATCGCAAATGATTTTTATTACAAGGACAATGGTAATTACTCTATATCTTTCTATATATAGCATTGCAAAATTAAAAGCATGTAGACTTAAGATCCTCACTTGAATTAAATTCTATCCTTCAACTCCTGCCTTGGAGAAAGAGCAAATGCTTTTTCGGCACAAATAATCTTGAAATTTCAAATTTTGAAATATGATTTGTAATATGTGCATGCACATGTACATACATTTATGTGTATGTGCGTGCAGTATATATATATATGTATACACACACAGAAAGTGAGACAGGTTTGTTAATAATGTCCAAGTGTTAGAATGACATTTTCTACTTTCATCCATAAGTAATGTTACTTAAATTATTAATTTGACAACTTCAAGTGAGGGGTCTTTGCATAAACTGGGTAATAATCCTTACCAGATATGTGTCTTGTAAATATTATCCCATAATCTGTGACATGTCCTTTCAGTCCCTTAATGGTATCCAAAGCAAAGAAAAAGGTTTTAATTTTAATGAAATCAAAAATTCCAACTTTTTAACTGAAGTATGATTCTTTCATTGCTGTTTCTGAGAAACTATCATGAAAGATAAGATCACTGTGACATTCTTGTGTATTACCTTATAATTAGGATATAACACAGATTGAGTAAATTCTTATGAAGGGTAAAAATTCTGTCATGATGCATTTTTATTTTTTTGCAGGTGAATGTCTAGTTTTTCTGGTACCATTTATTGAAAAGACTGTCATTTGTCTATTGCATTGACTTTACCATGTTTGTCTACATTTTTGCCCATTCTATACTTGATTGATTACTATAGATATACAGCAAATCTTGAAGACTGCCAATCCTCTAACTTTTTCCTTTTCTTAAATATTGTAATGGGTATTTTGGGTCTTTTGCTTTTCTATGGAAACTTTAGAATCAGCTTGTATGTATCAACAAAATGACTTGCTGGGATTTTCACTAAGAATGGCACTGGAGAAATCTTGCATGTGCTGCATGCTAAGTTGCTTCAGTAGTGTCCAAATCTTTGTGATCCTATACACCATAGCCTGTCAGGCTCCCTGTCCATGACTCCCTATCTGTCTCTAGGCATGAAGACTGAAAGTGTTTGTCATGCCCTCCTCCAGGGGATTTCCTCAACCCGGTTATAGAACCAGCAAGCATCTCTTATGTCTCCTGTATTGTCAGGTGGGATCTTTGCCACTACTGCCACCTGGGAAGCCCATTGGAGAAATATTAGTTGAGTCCAAATAAATCTATTATATTCATTAACATTCAACAAATTACTTAGATAAAAAATAATATATGAAATGTGTTCTGTTTAAATTTATATCAAGTAATAAACATAATAAGATTATTATTCTCAAGCATATGTAATTTGACGTTGAGATAAGGCTTACTGTATGTTGGGAATGAATGTGTATGTATATGTGAAAAAAAAAGAGAGACATACAGATACAGAGCTATTTTTCTAACATAATTTTTTTTTAAAAGATTTATTTATTTATTTATTTTGGGCAGGGGTCAGGTTGGGGAGGGAGGGGAGCAGGCGGACCACTTTTATTGGTCTTTCATTTCTCTGTTTTCATCCGTCTTTGTTCTTTGGCTCCTGCGGGCCTCCCATCGCGGTGGTGTCTATTGTCGAAGAGCGCCAACTCTGGGCGCATGCGCTCCAGAGCTCCGGCTCGGTGATTGGACACATCAGTTCAGCCGCTCCGCGGCACGTGGGATCTTCCCAGGCCAGGGATTGAACCGGCGCCCCTTGCACTGCAAGGCGGTGTCCTTACCCACTGGACCACCAGGGGAAGCCCTAACATAACTTGTTTTAAGACGATGACCAACATTTATATTTCAATTTCTAGTATGTTACAGAGAAGACGGACAAGGGAAACAGAAAATCCTGAAGATCCCGAGGATAATAATGATTTGAAGTTAGACACCTTAAACTTTAATAATATTTTAAATACATAAGTATGATTTAAACTAAAGCCATATGAAAGATAGGTCTGTTTAGAAACACATCTTTTTAATATTCTGAAATTCAATTTCAGTGTGACTAATGGATTATGAATATTCACTAAACTTCTATAATTGAAATTAATGTTCCTAGGTCTGACACCAACAGTGATCTCAGCTTTATGTTCAAGATGCTTTTCCATTTGGTTTTGGAGCAGTGGTTAGGCAATCATCATTGCACATTTATGGTTCTAGAGAAAAATATTGTTTTAGATTTATGCCATTTAATCCTAAGAAAATATACTAAATGTTCTTTTCCTATTTTCAGCTATGTTTTTACATTTACAGAAATATTTCAGTTTCATGTTCTAAAGGTGTATGGTTCTAAGAAAGTGACTCCTGGGGCCTCCCTTGTGGTCCAGTGGGCCATTGAGATAATTTTTTCTTTTTAGATAAAAATAATATATGAAATGTGTTCTGTTTAAATTTATATCAAGTAATAAACATAATAAGATTATTATTCTCAAGCATATGTAATTTGACGTTGAGATAAGGCTTACTGTATGTTGGGAATGAATGTGTATGTATATGTGAAAAAAAAAGAGAGACATACAGATACAGAGCTATTTTTCTAACATAATTTTTTTTTAAAAGATTTATTTATTTATTTATTTTGGGCAGGGGTCAGGTTGGGGAGGGAGGGGAGCAGGCGGACCACTTTTATTGGTCTTTCATTTCTCTGTTTTCATCCGTCTTTGTTCTTTGGCTCCTGCGGGCCTCCCATCGCGGTGGTGTCTATTGTCGAAGAGCGCCAACTCTGGGCGCATGCGCTCCAGAGCTCCGGCTCGGTGATTGGACACATCAGTTCAGCCGCTCCGCGGCACGTGGGATCTTCCCAGGCCAGGGATTGAACCGGCGCCCCTTGCACTGCAAGGCGGTGTCCTTACCCACTGGACCACCAGGGGAAGCCCTAACATAACTTGTTTTAAGACGATGACCAACATTTATATTTCAATTTCTAGTATGTTACAGAGAAGACGGACAAGGGAAACAGAAAATCCTGAAGATCCCGAGGATAATAATGATTTGAAGTTAGACACCTTAAACTTTAATAATATTTTAAATACATAAGTATGATTTAAACTAAAGCCATATGAAAGATAGGTCTGTTTAGAAACACATCTTTTTAATATTCTGAAATTCAATTTCAGTGTGACTAATGGATTATGAATATTCACTAAACTTCTATAATTGAAATTAATGTTCCTAGGTCTGACACCAACAGTGATCTCAGCTTTATGTTCAAGATGCTTTTCCATTTGGTTTTGGAGCAGTGGTTAGGCAATCATTATTGCACATTTATGGTTCTAGAGAAAAATATTGTTTTAGATTTATGCCATTTAATCCTAAGAAAATATACTAAATGTTCTTTTCCTATTTTCAGCTATGTTTTTACATTTACAGAAATATTTCAGTTTCATGTTCTAAAGGTGTATGGTTCTAAGAAAGTGACTCCTGGGGCCTCCCTTGTGGTCCAGTGGGTAAGGACACCACCCTGCAGTGCAAGCAGCACCGGTTTGATCCCTGGCCCAGGAAGATCCCATGTGCCATGGAGCGGCTGGACCGGTACATCCAATTATGAACCAGCACTCTGGAGTGCATTTGCCCAGAGCCAGTGCTCTGCAATGAGAGAGGCCACTGCAATGGGAGGCCCATATAGGCCAAAGAATAAAGATGGCTGAAAATAAATAAATAAATAACCAATAAAAGAGGCCAAAATTAAAAAAAAAAAAAAAAATTTAAACCTGACTTCTGGAATATTAATGTGTTGTAAATGTTAACCTTATGTGCATTTTTTTTTACATTCATAAGTCCACAAATACTTATTTACTGATTTCTCATGAATCTCACACTGCTGGGTACTGAAAAAACATCAGTGCATATAAACCAAAGAAAGGACTTGTCCTTAGGGAGACTTTATTCTGGGAAAGAGTAAAGTGACTGACTCAAAAATGACTGGTTTTTCTAGCATCCCAAATGAATTCTAAACCATAAATTCTGTAGAATGCTTTGATTCATTGTTCTCCAAACTCCTTCTATCACTCTGGACCATGACTTTTATTTTCTTTTATTGACTCAGGAGTTAGGATTTCTTTTCCAACTTATTCTTTTTTTTTAATTTTTAAATTTATTTATTTATTTATTTTGGGGGTGAGGTGTGGCGTGGGGGGTGGTGGGAGGGGAGCAGGCGGGCCACTTCTATTGGTCTTTCATTTGTCTATTTTCATCCATCTTTGTTCTTTGGCCCGTGTGGGCCTCCCATCACGGTGGCCTCTGTTGTCGCAGAACACCGGCTCTGTTGTCGAAAATTTCTTTTTGTTGGTTAAAAGTGATCTCAGCTTTATGTTCAAGATGCTTTTCCATTTGGTTTTGGAGCAGTGGTTAGGCAATCATTATTGCACATTTATGGTTCTAGAGAAAAATATTGTTTTAGATTTATGCCATTTAATCCTAAGAAAATATACTAAATGTTCTTTTCCTATTTTCAGCTATGTTTTTACATTTACAGAAATATTTCAGTTTCATGTTCTAAAGGTGTATGGTTCTAAGAAAGTGACTCCTGGGGCCTCCCTTGTGGTCCAGTGGGTAAGGACACCACCCTGCAGTGCAAGCAGCACCGGTTTGATCCCTGGCCCAGGAAGATCCCATGTGCCATGGAGCGGCTGGACCGGTACATCCAATTATGAACCAGCACTCTGGAGTGCATTTGCCCAGAGCCAGTGCTCTGCAATGAGAGAGGCCACTGCAATGGGAGGCCCATATAGGCCAAAGAATAAAGATGGCTGAAAATAAATAAATAAATAACCAATAAAAGAGGCCAAAATTAAAAAAAAAAAAAAAATTTAAACCTGACTTCTGGAATATTAATGTGTTGTAAATGTTAACCTTATGTGCATTTTTTTTTACATTCATAAGTCCACAAATACTTATTTACTGATTTCTCATGAATCTCACACTGCTGGGTACTGAAAAAACATCAGTGCATATAAACCAAAGAAAGGACTTGTCCTTAGGGAGACTTTATTCTGGGAAAGAGTAAAGTGACTGACTCAAAAATGACTGGTTTTTCTAGCATCCCAAATGAATTCTAAACCATAAATTCTGTAGAATGCTTTGATTCATTGTTCTCCAAACTCCTTCTATCACTCTGGACCATGACTTTTATTTTCTTTTATTGACTCAGGAGTTAGGATTTCTTTTCCAACTTATTCTTTTTTTTTAATTTTTAAATTTATTTATTTATTTATTTTGGGGGTGGGGGGTGGCGTGGGGGGGGGTGGTGGGAGGGGAGCAGGCGGGCCACTTCTATTGGTCTTTCATTTGTCTATTTTCATCCATCTTTTTTTCTTTGGCCCGTGTGGGTCTCCCATCACAGCAGCCTCTGTTGTCGCAGAACACTGGCTCTGGGCGCATGCGCTCCAGAGCTCCGGCCCAGTGATTGGACACATCTGTCCAGCTGCTCCGCGGCACGTGGGATCTTCCCAGGCCAGGGATCAAACCGACGCCCCTTGCACCCACTGGATCACCAGCAAAGCCCTCCAACTTATTCTTAACTGTAATTGAACATACAAAAGGCTGGAAAACCAATCTAGTCCAATACTAGAAAGATGTTCATATAAATAAAATTGGAACTATATATTAGAAAATATATCATTTAGTTTCAGCAATACTTTGCAGAAGTGTCAGTTTAAGCTTAATTTTTGGTTAAGTGATAAGGAAGTTCATACACACACACATGGGTGTACACACAGAACTCATATACATATAAGGATGACTTTATAAACTATAGGTCCCAGCAGAAAAATAAACTGCAGAATCCCTTGAAGATAAAGCAAGGGAAAATGCTATTACACTAAAATATAAAGTGAATTTCTTTAAAATATTTAATTTGTAAAACTTAGAGTGATAGATGAGTAAAAACATACTTACAAATAGCATGTGCTACTTTCAGTCTTTTTACCATGAGAATGTGCAACCACATCTCATGCAGTGTGAATTATTTCCAAAATGACTAATTAATGTCTTTGTCCCCAGTTGTGGTTCAGCAGTAAAGAAACTGACTGCAAATCAGGAGACATGGGTTTGATCCCTGGGTGGGGAGGATCCCCTGGAGAAGGAAATGACAACCCACTCCAGCATCCTTGCCTGGAAAATCCCATGGGCAGAGGAGCCTGACAGCCTATGGTTCAGCTGGTCACAAAAGAATTGGACATGACAGAGTGACTAGCAACAAAGTCCACAACAATGACCAATTATGCTAAATATCTTTTCATGTTGCTTATAAGACATTAGAAATATTTTTGGTAGAAATTCACTAGAACAGTAGTTTGGACCTGGGTTTTGTTGGGGAGATTTTAATTTACCAGCTCAATTTTGTTAACTTTATAGATATATTCAAATATTCTATTTCTCTTTGAGACAGTTTGACAATCTGCATCCTATCAATTTGCTCTCTTCATCTATGCAATTTTGTTTATAAACAATTTTTCATAATGTTCAATTAATATCTTCTAATGTGCTTATATAATTAAATGATGGTGATATCCCCTCTTATATACTTTCTTTTTTCTTTTAAGTTTAGACAAAATTTTGTCTTTTTTACATTTCAAATAAAGTATTTTTTCATTTCATTCATTTTCTTTGATTTCTTTTTCATTTAACTTTATTACAATCTTTATTTCTGTTTTCTTTGGGTTTAGTTTGTTCTTTATATCATCGCTAGAAGTAAAAAGCTGTTAATTAATTTCATAAAGATCTTTCAAGTTACATCTGTGATTTTTTTTTTTTTTTTGGCCACTTCTATTGGTCTTTCATTTATTTATTTTCATCCATCTTTGTTCTTTGGCCTGTGTGGGCCTCCCATAGCAGTGGCCTCTCTCGTCACAGAGCACGGGTTCTGGGCACATGCACTCCAGAACTATGGCTCAGTAGTTGGACACATTGGTCCAGCCGTTCCACCGCACGTGGGATCTTCCCAGGCCATGGATCGAACTGGCACCCCTTTCACTGCAAGGTGGTGTCCTTACCCACTGAACCACCAGGAAAGTCCTACCTGTGATTTTTTAATTTGAGCGCTAAACCATTAACAAATGTATTTTAAAATTTTCAATTATTTGGAAATTTCCTAAAATTCTTTGTTATTTCTAATATTTACCTATTGTGGTCAGAAGACATACAGATTGTGACTTTATTCCTTTTTAAGTTATTGAGATTTTTTTTTTTGCCTGATATGTTTTCTTTCAGTGGACGTTTCAGATGCATTTAAAATAATGTTTTCTGCTGTTATCTATTGGCATACTCTAACTGTAAGTGAGAACAAGTTCATTGATAACTCGATTCACCTCTTCTATATAGTTACTGATTCTGTGTCTATTCCTAAGACAGAGATTTTGAAACCTTACACTGTAATTGTTGAAGCATTTATTTTTCCTTACAGTTGTTTCATTATTGTACTTAGGGGCTTCATTGTTAGTCGCAGGTACGTTTTCAATTGAGTGTGTGCTAAGTAACTTCGATCTTGTCCTAGTCTTTAGGACCTTATGGACTGTGTAGTCCGCCAGGTTCCTCTATCTGTGGCATTCTCGAGGTAAGAACACTGGAAAGAGCTATCATGCTCTCCTCTGGGGAATCTTTCCAACCCAGGGATCCACCCATGGACCTGTGGCTCCTGCACTGCAGGTGGATTCTTTACCACTGAGCCACGAGAGAAGCACCTGAACTCTTGTTTCGAAAGACACATTAGCAATTGGTAATATTACTATTTCCCTGTAAGTAAAATATTCTTTTCTTGCTGCTTTCAAGATTTTTCTTTCTCTTTCAGATTTAGTTATTTCTTTATTTGTTTGGTGTGGCTAACTGTGGATGTCTATGTCTATTAAGGTTGGTATGTTTTTCATTAAATTAGGCAAGTTATCTATCATTGTTTCTTAAAATACATTTTATTTCCTTTCCTTTCTGAACTCCATTGTCTTTACATTGGTCCACTTGTTTCATAGTTTTCTGTTACTTTTATTTCTTCTTGTTCAAAATATTGAGTAAAAATCTCAACTTTTCTGTCTTCAAGGTGCACTCAGACTTTAACTGCAGTCTGCTTCACTGTGGCTTCATATATGTGCATTCCATACAAATAAAGGCTTGTGGCAACCCCACATCAAGCAAGTTTATTGGTACCTTTATTGGTACCATTTTTGAAATACCATTTGCTTGCTTCATGTCTGTGTCCTATTATATTGTGAGAATTCCCTCATAATTATTATCATTATCTATAATCTGTGGTTTTTGATGTTACTATTGTAGTTGTTGCTGGGAACCATGAACCACATAAGACTCTGAAATTACTTTTATTTTGCTTGCAGGCCAGCTGCTTCCCCATCTCACTCATCTTGTGCCTTCTTATAGCCCGAGACACAAAAATATTGAATTTAGGGCAATTAGTCACCCTACAACAGCTTCTGAGTAAATTAAGCAAAGGAAAGAGTCAAATGTTTTTCTCTTTAAATCAAAACCTAGAAATGATTATCCTTAGTGAGAAAGCCATGCCCCAAACCAAAATAGACGGAAAGCTAAGCCTCTTACACAACACAGTTAGCCAAGGTATGAATGCAAAGGAAAAGTTCTTGGATATAAAAAAAAGTACCACTTCAGTAAATACATAAATGATAAGAAAACAAGACAACCTTATTACTGATATAGAGAAATTTTTAGTAGTCTGGATAGAAGACGGAATTAGCCACAATACTTTCTTTAGTCAAAGCCTAATTGAGAGAAAGACTGTAAAACTCCTTTCAATTCTGTGATATCTGTGAGAAGTGAAACAGCTGCAAAAATACAAATAACCACATGAAACTAGTTATTTGAAACAAAGAAACACCTGAAAACTAGAAGATTTTGGTTCATGAGGTTTGAGAAAGTAAGCTGTCTCCATAACATAAAAGAACAAGTTGAAGCACCAAGCGCTGATACAGAACCTGCAAGAAGTTATCCAGGAGATCTAGCTAAGATAACTAATGAGGCTGGCTACAGTAAACAATAAACTCAATGTAGGTAAAATGGCCTGCTATTGCAAGAAGATATCATCCAGGACTTTGATAGCTTGAGAGTTCAAGGCAAAGCCTGAACTTAAAGATTCGAAGGACAGGCTAACTCTTCTCTGAGGGGCTAATGCAACTAGTGACTTCAAATTGAAGCCAATGTTCATTTACCATTTCAGAAATCATAGAGCCCTTAAAATTATGCAAAATCTACTCTGTCTGTACCTTATAAATTGAATAGAAAACGCTGGATGACAGCACATCTACTTACAACACGATTTACTGAATATTTTAAGCCTACTGCTGAGAATTCCTGCTCAGAAAAAGAAAAGACTCATAAGATTGCTCATTGACAAAGCAATTGATTACCTTAGAGTTCTAATGGAGATGTACAATGTGATTCATGTTTTAATGCCTGCTAATTCAACATCCATTCTGCAGCCTATGGATCAAGAAGTAATTTTGACTTTCAAGTTTATTCTTTAAGAAATGCACTTCATAAGGCCATAGTGGCCTGGCTTTCTATATCTTTGTGTCTATATAGCTTTGTGTCTAGCCAATGATTTAAGCAAACACCTCTGAAAGTTTCTTTCTACTCTTGATAGTCAATCTTTGTGGGTATTGGAAAGCACATGTCAAATCAAGTTGGTTTTCATTATTCCTTGGTTTTTCTTACCACCATGTGAGCCTCCCCTGTGCATGCACCTATTTTCACAAATAGTGACAATATGACTAATAATTATAGTATAGGGAAATTTCATAATATAATTCTACCTGAATGTAACAAACTTTACACTTTATTTTTTATTTATATTATTATAGGTTAAATAATAAATGATAAATCAAATATTGTACTATTATAGGTAGTCGACAAATTCTGTGAAAGTAATTCCACATTTACTTGAATATTATTTGAATTATTTAATAAATATAAAGATCCAAACTGATCCCTGCTATATTTATACATCCAAAAATAACATAGGAACATTATAAGAATTACTTACTTATTGAATTGCATAAATTTTAAACGTTATTATCTATATTGTTACACCTAAAAGTATACTATTTACAATGTACTTATTACTAGAAGTTTAACTAAAGTTATTATAGCTTATAAGTTAATATTTCTATAAATGTTACAGATTATATGTTAAATGTTTTCTTACTTAATGTGCTTTCATAAAATGAGCTTTTTCTATCATTACTGAAGAAAAGGGCTAGATGCTACAAAAAACAGAAAGTAGGAAATTTGAAAGGAGAAAATGTGAATACAGATATTAAATGACATTAAAGGCATAATTGAATATTTTAAAATCTGTAGGCTCATAAATTAGAGAATGATTAAATATAGCTCTCACATGAATAATTTATATTTAGCAATGTAAATATTTTTGATTTTCAAGTGCACATTTAAACTTTGATTGAATTATAAATATATTAATCACTGTAAAATACTGCAAATTGTTTTTCACTTTTTCTGAAAAAGTTTACTTAAAACATTATTCAGTAGCATGTACATAAGATAGCTAAGAATATCTAAACACTTGATATCAGTAATATTGAACATTTATCATAGAAACTTTTAAGTGTACTTATGTTAAAATAGGGAGAAGGAAATGGCAACCCACTCCAGTAATCTTCCTGGTAAATTCTACGGACAGAGGAGCCTGGTGGGCTAAATGCATGAGGTCACAAAGAGTCAGACATGACTGAGGACACACACACATGTTAAAATAGGCCATATTTACAGATGCAAAAATATCCATTTTCTAGTTGTGGGTCTAATTTCCATTGTAAATCAATGAATAATCAACTCATTTAACAGGCTTGTAGATGTGCTCAAAATTGTACCTTATTCAGAAATATTAGTCTATAATATGCAGATTGATTCACTCTAATATTTATGAAACTACTAATACCTGTTACAATCATTATATCTGATTTATATCAAATGCAATTGCATGAATGATTAAAAATATTCTATTCATTTTGAACTGACAGTAAAATAGGGAAATTTTGGCAGCAGTGGTAGTATGCTTCAAATGCTTCTAGGAAATAGTGATCAAAGTTTATGCCATCTTTGTATATTTACTGCTAATTACAACCAAAAATTATAGGCATATGATGATCTTCTATGATGGCATTCAAAAATATAATAAATTGAAATCAATTTGTAAAATAGTATATCTCAGAAATTCTTTATATTAATGTAATTTCAAAACAAAAATTTGATTTAAAGTAAATTATATTCATATCTCAAATGATGTGTACTTTTTACTACTGTCACATTATGACTGATTAACTCTTCTGGAAGATATCAATGGCCCAGCCTGTTGATTTCTCACTTTTTAGCTCTGTTGCACTTCACACTTCTAAGTTTGCTATTATATTGCTTCAAAATCTATTTGTCTTTGAAGTCTAAAATACCCAACTGTCCAAAAGCAAAGGCATTTGGTAATTAATTTAATACCAAAGCAGACATGTGCCATGGCAATGGACAGAGATAATTGGATATGCATTTTCTAATAGTTGTTACACTTGAAGTACAGGCTAATAAAATTTTTTGAAAATACATAATTAAGCATTTTAAGACATGCAATCAATTTATTTTTTTAATGAAAAGTTAGATATCAGTAATATTGAACATTTATCATAGAAACTTTTAAGTGTACTTATGTTAAAATAGGGAGAAGGAAATGGCAACCCACTCCAGTAATCTTCCTGGTAAATTCTACGGACAGAGGAGCCTGGTGGGCTAAATGCATGAGGTCACAAAGAGTCAGACATGACTGAGGACACACACACATGTTAAAATAGGCCATATTTACAGATGCAAAAATATCCATTTTCTAGTTGTGGGTCTAATTTCCATTGTAAATCAATGAATAATCAACTCATTTAACAGGCTTGTAGATGTGCTCAAAATTGTACCTTATTCAGAAATATTAGTCTATAATATGCAGATTGATTCACTCTAATATTTATGAAACTACTAATACCTGTTACAATCATTATATCTGATTTATATCAAATGCAATTGCATGAATGATTAAAAATATTCTATTCATTTTGAACTGACAGTAAAATAGGGAAATTTTGGCAGCAGTGGTAGTATGCTTCAAATGCTTCTAGGAAATAGTGATCAAAGTTTATGCCATCTTTGTATATTTACTGCTAATTACAACCAAAAATTATAGGCATATGATGATCTTCTATGATGGCATTCAAAAATATAATAAATTGAAATCAATTTGTAAAATAGTATATCTCAGAAATTCTTTATATTAATGTAATTTCAAAACAAAAATTTGATTTAAAGTAAATTATATTCATATCTCAAATGATGTGTACTTTTTACTACTGTCACATTATGACTGATTAACTCTTCTGGAAGATATCAATGGCCCAGCCTGTTGATTTCTCACTTTTTAGCTCTGTTGCACTTCACACTTCTAAGTTTGCTATTATATTGCTTCAAAATCTATTTGTCTTTGAAGTCTAAAATACCCAACTGTCCAAAAGCAAAGGCATTTGGTAATTAATTTAATACCAAAGCAGACATGTGCCATGGCAATGGACAGAGATAATTGGATATGCATTTTCTAATAGTTGTTACACTTGAAGTACAGGCTAATAAAATTTTTTTGAAAAATACATAATTAAGCATTTTAAGACATGCAATCAATTTATCATGTGTTAATATCAGATGAAGGCAATTTTTTCAATGATTTTGATTGAAAATGTCAATGCCAGGATTGGCGATCAACATTTCCACTTTATGTATCCGTATACCTACAACAGATAAACACTCAAAACTCTTAAAGATTGAGAAAGAAATTCATTCCAGTGTCATTCTAAACAACTGCCTAACCTATAGGAAACAAATATTGTGAATTACTTCCTGAGTTACTTATGACCCTAGGGATTCAGATAAAAGATAGAAATTATTATGATAAACATGAGGATGCATTTATGTATTAGTTATGCCATAATCATAGTGACTCTATATAGAAAAAGGTCAAATATTTCACAATGCAAACTTCATGTCTTGCAGATTTATGCTCATTTATTATGACAAATGTAAGCTATTTATGGCAAATAACATCTGATAGCAAACTTATTATTTGAATTCTTCTTCTGTTTTCCTGTCTCTGTCCACCTCAATCTATGAAAATTCAACATGCAGAGTATATTTTCAGTGAGCTGATTCAAAGTATCCCACCCATATCAGATATAGTTATTCTTTCCTCTAGCATATAATCAAAGTTCATTATACCTCATTTTATCCCTTCATTTCATTCTGTTTGTTACCCCTCTTGTACTTGAAAGATAACCCATAGCTTTAATAAATTAAGGAAAATAAATATCATAAAAATAAAATCTATATTCATATCTCAAATGATGTGTACACATTATTTGACTGATCTTCTGGAAGATATCAATGGCCCAGCCTGTTGATTTCTCACTTTTAGCTCTGTTGCACTTCACACTTCTAAGTTTGCTATTATATTGCTTCAAAATCTATTTGTCTTTGAAGTCTAAAATACCCAACTGTCCAAAAGCAAAGGCATTTGGTAATTAATTTAATACCAAAGCAGACATGTGCCATGGCAATGGACAGAGATAATTGGATATGCATTTTCTAATAGTTGTTACACTTGAAGTACAGGCTAATAAAATTTTTTTGAAAAATACATAATTAAGCATTTTAAGACATGCAATCAATTTATCATGTGTTAATATCAGATGAAGGAAATTTTTTTCAATGATTTTGATTGAAAATGTCAATGCCAGGATTGGCGATCAACATTTCCACTTTATGTATCCGTATACCTACAACAGATAAACACTCAAAACTCTTAAAGATTGAGAAAGAAATTCATTCCAGTGTCATTCTAAACAACTGCCTAACCTATAGGAAACAAATATTGTGAATTACTTCCTGAGTTACTTATGACCCTAGGGATTCAGATAAAAGATAGAAATTATTATGATAAACATGAGGATGCATTTATGTATTAGTTATGCCATAATCATAGTGACTCTATATAGAAAAAGGTCAAATATTTCACAATGCAAACTTCATGTCTTGCAGATTTATGCTCATTTATTATGACAAATGTAAGCTATTTATGGCAAATAACATCTGATAGCAAACTTATTATTTGAATTCTTCTTCTGTTTTCCTGTCTCTGTCCACCTCAATCTATGAAAATTCAACATGCAGAGTATATTTTCAGTGAGCTGATTCAAAGTATCCCACCCATATCAGATATAGTTATTCTTTCCTCTAGCATATAATCAAAGTTCATTATACCTCATTTTATCCCTTCATTTCATTCTGTTTGTTACCCCTCTTGTACTTGAAAGATAACCCATAGCTTTAATAAATTAAGGAAAATAAATATCATAAAAATAAAATCTATATTCTCACGAAAATATCCAAGTGACTTAAAAAAGTAAAATGATTCTCTATTGTAGATTAATTTGCAAGATCACTTAAAATTTAAAACATTATTATACATATCATTGTATTAATGCAAACTTTAGAAATATGTCCATTATAGAAATATGATATTTATGTAAGTCTATTTATTACAGTTCCTCACTAGGCTTATCTGAAGTATCCTAATATTACTTGGGAAAGAAAAAATAAATCCAGATTTTTTTTTTTCTCGACATGACCGTGTTCTGAAAATGCTAAGCATTCACTTTGTGGGGGGAGAGCAGAATTCCAGAGTTTTCTCTGCCACAGGTTGTATAAGTAAATAGGAAAAAGACTTGCTACAATTTCTCTTTTATTACTCTAATATAGTTTGTGAATCTGGCACCATTCATATGTCCAGTTGTCTTGCTATTGGGTACTTCTTTTTTTTTTTAATTTTTTTTTTTTTTTTTACTTTTTTTTGTGGGGGGGGGGGTTGGGGAGGGGGGGGGCAGGTGGGCCACATCTTTTTGGTCTTTCATTTATCTGTTTGCATCCATCTTTGTTCTTTTTGTGTGGGCCTCCCATCGCGGTGGTCTCTGTAGTCGCAGAGCACAGGCTCTGGGCGCATGCGCCCCAGGGCTCCGGCTCGGCAATTGCACACATCTGTCCAGCCGCTCCGCAGCACGTGGGATCTTCCCAGGCCAGGGATCGAACCGGCGCCCCTTGCACTGCAAGGCGGTGTCCTTACCGACTGGACCACCAGGGAAGCCCTTTTTAACTTTTATTTTACTTTTAACTTTTACGGAGTTTTGTTGTTTACAGATATGTATGTTCCCAGATTAGTCATATGTATATCCTCCCCTCTACCCAGCCCTCCCGACCATCACACAGCACCCCTGAGGGATCTTCAACCTGGAAGCTTTTATAACACACACACGCAACTATTAATAAAACAATTGTTATACTATAATTACCATGTTTACTTTGATAAACTTTGTAAACTTAATTAATACTCCCCAAACTGAATGACTGTTATAACACTTTGAGATAGTAATCTTTAATTTAGAAACTATATGTAATAAAATGCTCTTAATAAATTACTTATTTAATATATGGAAATATTATTATTATGTTGCTTTAAAAAGTATTTTATTATGCATTTCTGTTATACACTAGGAATTATAATACAAAGTTGAATATAACATACATATATATATATTCCTAATATGATACCTTCTTTTAAAAAATTAGTAATTTTAGACTTAAACACATTTAAAGAAAGGTTTCAGGTATTTCAAAATTGAGAAAAATAATTCACACAGAATATTCATGTGTGAATTGTAGAAAGAAAAACAGCATAGATAAGAAGCATATTTCTCCTAAGGCATATAATCTTATACAACATATTTCTCTTATATTTTTCAATTTATATTTCTTTCTAGATTCATATGCACTTATTTTTAATAACTTCAGCTGAAAATTGTTATACTTATAAGAATGATCAAAATGAGTTATAAGAATGATAAAAAGTGAAATGTTAGACTTTTCCATATACTTTATTTTATAAAGTTTAATCAATTAATTCTTCTGAATATATAAACAGGCTTAACTACCAAATAATTCTGTCATAATGACATATCTTTCATTGAATGATGAATAACTGAAAACATTTTACCTTACATGGATGGATATAATAAATACAAATTGAAATATTTATTGTATGTGTCAAAGATTTAAAATGTCAAAAAGTTTTTAAAAACTGTGCGAGAAAAGAAACTTTAAAATACACAAACACACACATATATATATACATACACTTATTTATGAAGTATATCCTTTAATGGTCAATAATTATTAATAAATTAATAACATAATTAGTAGTATATAATTCTCAGAAATCTCTAATTACAACCATACAAATCAGCATAGCCATAAGCTTACTTGGAAAGCTGTATCATTTTTATAATTACATACATTTAATTAGCACAACTTTCTCATTAAAAATGTTATCCACAGAGCAACAGACTTTGGATGTCCTTAAATTGCTACTGTTATTGGAAAATGAAACTAATAAAATAAAAATGGGCTAATAAAAATCTTAGATTTGTTCCTCTCTGAGTTTAATAGTAACTGGCAAGTGACCTTGGCAAATCACTTAACCTTTCTGAACCTCTGTTCCCTGGACTGCAAAATGAATGGCCCTTCTGAATGAACATTACAATTACTTCCCTCTTTGAGATTTTCTATTCTGAACGGTAGGATGTAAAAAATATGATTAACTGCTAAACCTTACATTTCTATGTATTTTGTAATATGTTCATTTTCTAAAAATGTATAAACCTTATTTATACATTTCTATTACTCATATTAATTGGCTTTTCATGGTTAGAATATTCAAAAATGGCATTTTGAGCATGTATATCTTCCTAAAGCTTGAAAAGTTTCTCTCAACTTCATCTTCATCTGATTCACTGTTGCAAATAATTAAATGTCTCAAAGTGTCAAAACTAATTTATTTGCAGTAAGATGCGGCTTGGTTGTTCAGGGTTCTGAAATGGGAAAGGCTAAAAAGGTTGACAAATGGGTTTCATTGTGAAAATGAAGAAACTATGCTCTTAAATTACATGTATTTAAGGCTTTCTTGAAAAAAATAAATCACCTCTTGTTTGTGCTTTGCTGTGTTATCACTGTGAGGATACACAGGTTCTAACAGTGATTTATTAAGAAAATAAAACATACTGTTTTATATTTTCTCTTACAACATTCATGCTTTAGCTTACGTTGAATTAGAAACAATAGATAATGTTTTAAATGTTCAGCTAGTTCAATTTCATAGTAATGAAATTACACAATTGGTATCATAATAATGCTTAGAGGTAAATATAGTATAGGCAAGAAAAACCCAACTTAGACATAGACATAACTAAACAGGTCCATAATCATTTTAAAAATGACTTTTGCTTACAATAGGTCAACTACATAAATCATTACAAGTGGGAAACAAATTTTACTTTTCTGCATTTTTTACATCTTACATTCATGTTTCTCAAATTTGATCTCACATGCATGAATTAAGTGAAACTTATTGGCTCTTTTGTGTTTTTTTATCTGTGAATAATAAAATTTATTTTCTTTTATACAAAATAATATATTTATTATTTCAGAGAGTGAATTAATTGGACTTTATTAAAGCAATTTTGGGCTTCCCTGGCAGCTCAGATGGTAAAGAATCTGCCTGTAATGCAGGAGACCCAGGTTGGATCACTGGGTCAGGAAAACCCCTGGAGTAGGAAATGGCAACCAGTATTATCATCTGGAGAATTCCAGGAGAGGAGCCTGGCAGGCTACAGTCCATGGGGTTGCAAAGAGTTGGACATGACTGAATAACTAACACATTCACTTTCAAAGCAGTTTAATTCTAATGTTTTCTTCTAGTCATATCATTATGAACGTTCTATATTTCACTAGTCAAAGTAGAATATCCTTATTTGGTCATTTACGTCAGTACACTAAACACAGTTAATCTTGTGAAGACACAATTTTTAAGCAATACGAATTTCTTTTGGCCCACCTGAGCATGGACATTTACTATGTTAGTGTCAGAGGGTTTCTACCCCTTCCTGATTTCAAAACATGGATTTCATCACTCAAGGGCAAGTTAATATGTCAAATTGATTCATGAGAATATATTAAGCTGCACAATGAGCACTAGGATTCTAAACATGTCCAGTTTTTGGATATTGTCAGCAGAAATAATCAATGAGCAATCTACAAGAGAAAAAAGAAGAGTTTCATTCAAGCCAAACTGAGGACTATAGCCCTAGAGACACAGATGCATGAAGCTTGTGAATTTGGTTCCACTCAACTACAAAATGGAGGAAGGCTCATACAGACAATCTTATAAAAGTTATGTACGTTGTTTGTCAAGAATTTATCATGGGATGTGACAAGAAATAAAGGTGTTTCTTAAGTAAGGATTGATCAGGATCCTAAATAATTATATAGTTTACAAGAGGAGATTTTGAGACCTTTTCAGGTTGCATCTGGCAGCTGATATCAGATATTGTTTAGAACAGGCTGGTGGTATCCTTGATTTTAATAAAGTTCAGGAAATTTAAGTACTCAGTGATGCAGCAATATGTTTGAAATCACATTCTCAATGCCACTCAGTTCCATTTTGGATCCTTGAACTACGATTACTCCATTATTTAAAAAATGCATTATTTAATGGTTAAAGCAGATGTACAGGCATGCAATTGTTAATAGGTAAACTAGTCTTGTTAGTATAAAGTTCAAGTGAAATGACGCATATTCATTATGATTTCTCTGTTCCTCAGTATGTGAAAATTCCCTCCATCAATATCTTCATTATGCTGGGCACTATGTTAGTCATGACGTAGATATAATTTTTAATCCTCACAAGTCTTTATGCTAGATATTTCTCTTCTTTTTATTTTTCAGTCCCAAGTAGCTAAGTAATTTGCCTGAAGTCACACAACTAATTGTTGGACCACTTTCAAACTTATATTCTTGCCAACTCAAAGCCTCCTTCTATGTCCTGTTATACTAATATGTAACAACACTAAATGGAATATATTTATATTTTATGTATCTTCCTTTGTCCAGGAAAGTCTTGATTTCCATCTGTTGTTTTAGAAAAATATGAATGGAGCTTCTTCTATTATGAACAAATCTTGGTTTGCATGATAAATTATGTGATATCCCTAAATATAAAGAACAGATGATTTATACTTTAATATATAATTAACATGGAATATGTGAATATCACTATAATGTATAATCTAGAAAAGTATACTCTGTATTTTAGTAGAGTCTACTTCCTTTTCTGTGGTTCCTCAGCTGTTATTTTCTATCTCAACTATGTAAGAATGTCAATCTGTTGCACTGAGAAATTTACTACTAAAATCACAATTGTTTACTGTATTGTTCAATGAATAACTCTTTAGTGCCAAACTATCTATTGATTTCCAAGGAAGACTGCAGATTACATGCTGCTTATTCTTACAATTAAAGAGTAGGGGGAAATTTTCATTCTCTGTTTTATCAATCAGTCCATTTTATAGTTGTTATTATTGCACATTTATGGGGTTTTGTTTGGATTCTTTGTTCTTAGATACAGCTGGGTCAAAATTCAACACATTGGTAGGCTAGATGGTGTATTTTAAACTTATTTTTGCAGTGTGAGTTGAAAAATGGATCTTTCCTTGCCCAGTGCCACAAGTTTCTGAAAAGCATCACTAACTCTCACCCAACCATAACAGTTAAGGAGTAATATTGATTAATGACACAGTCACCTGCCTGATGCAGGTTATTACATGTAAACATCCATTTCTTACAAGAAGCACTTGGGAGTTCAGCTTTGTAGGCCTTTGGCCTTGAAGAGAATTTATATCTCCACATTTCTTTTGAAAATACGTAAGATCCACAATTTATCTGACTAAAAGAAAAGGTAAATGTAGAGTACAAAGAATTGGCCTGTTTTACCCCAACCAAAAGATGTCAGTCCTTCTTTTTATTTTCAGTCCCAAGTAGCTAAGTAATTTGCCTGAAGTCACACAACTAATTGTTGGACCACTTTCAAACTTATATTCTTGCCAACTCAAAGCCTCCTTCTATGTCCTGTTATACTAATATGTAACAACACTAAATGGAATATATTTATATTTTATGTATCTTCCTTTGTCCAGGAAAGTCTTGATTTCCATCTGTTGTTTTAGAAAAATATGAATGGAGCTTCTTCTATTATGAACAAATCTTGGTTTGCATGATAAATTATGTGATATCCCTAAATATAAAGAACAGATGATTTATACTTTAATATATAATTAACATGGAATATGTGAATATCACTATAATGTATAATCTAGAAAAGTATACTCTGTATTTTAGTAGAGTCTACTTCCTTTTCTGTGGTTCCTCAGCTGTTATTTTCTATCTCAACTATGTAAGAATGTCAATCTGTTGCACTGAGAAATTTACTACTAAAATCACAATTGTTTACTGTATTGTTCAATGAATAACTCTTTAGTGCCAAACTATCTATTGATTTCCAAGGAAGACTGCAGATTACATGCTGCTTATTCTTACAATTAAAGAGTAGGGGGAAATTTTCATTCTCTGTTTTATCAATCAGTCCATTTTATAGTTGTTATTATTGCACATTTATGGGGTTTTGTTTGGATTCTTTGTTCTTAGATACAGCTGGGTCAAAATTCAACACATTGGTAGGCTAGATGGTGTATTTTAAACTTATTTTTGCAGTGTGAGTTGAAAAATGGATCTTTCCTTGCCCAGTGCCACAAGTTTCTGAAAAGCATCACTAACTCTCACCCAACCATAACAGTTAAGGAGTAATATTGATTAATGACACAGTCACCTGCCTGATGCAGGTTATTACATGTAAACATCCATTTCTTACAAGAAGCACTTGGGAGTTCAGCTTTGTAGGCCTTTGGCCTTGAAGAGAATTTATATCTCCACATTTCTTTTGAAAATACGTAAGATCCACAATTTATCTGACTAAAAGAAAAGGTAAATGTAGAGTACAAAGAATTGGCTGTGACTCACAGATGTAATTGTTAATCTGTGTCCTGCCACTATTATGATGTGACCTCAGATAAATTATTTAAATCCCTTGACCTCTGAGTTCATAATATTATATGAGATTTTTGTTTATAATACACTATATTTTCTGAGGAAGATATGATACAATGAATATAGCCATTTAATTCAGTGCCTGGAACATCACAATTGCTCAATAAAATACCCATGATATAACTGTCATACATTCAGTTTTAAAATTCAAGTCTGTAACTATCCATTCATGTAAGATTACGAAAATCACAATGTACCTTAAACAGTCTGGCTATAAGGAATCCAATGTAGAGGATAAATGTAATCTAAAACATTTTATTATATATGATGATATTTATTTCATCTAACATTGTCATTAGTTATAGTCTTTGAGTAGTTGAGACAATTTTAATTAGATACATATACAGTGATTTTTTTTGGTAGTACTTTAATTCTGGGACTCCTACCTTAATTATGCTAAATACAATGTGAATGCAAGTATAAAAGTGAGATATTTGGAAGATAGAATTGATCAGACTTTAAGATTAATTGAATACTTAATTGAAATGAAATCAGAGAAAAAGGATAATAGTTATGATAGACCTTGAGGACCTAGAGAAATATGCGCCAGAAGTTTATTTTACAATGAAAACAAGGAGGAAGAACTGAAGAGTGTAAACAGGAATCTGAAATGAGTAAAAGCATGTTTGGAAATCATTTCATATAATAGTATGGAAAACAAAGTGATAGGAATTATAGCAAGACACAAAACAACATCTGTGCTTAAAAACTGCGGCAGTAAAGCAGACAATATATTTTGGAGGTTTTAGTAATGAGTAGCTTTGAAAAAAAGTGTATCAAGCACAAACAATTGGTCACTGAACCCATATAATTAAAAAGGCACTTTCTTTAGCCAAAAAAAAAAACAAACAAACAAAAAAAAAACATGGGGATGCAGAATTGTGAATATTTTCAGAATTGTGAGTATTCTGACATAATAGAGATTCTCCAGGTAAATTATAAAGGGGCACAGATTTTTGTAGGTATTATAGGGTAGAGACAGCTTTTTCCAATTACCCATCTTCTGTCTATTCACTGAAATCCATCTGACAGTAGCAAGTTGTATGAAGTATAAGCAATATTTCTAAAATTTATCTGAAAAACAAACTTTATTATCTGTTTGTCCTGGAACTAAAGAAAATAAAACTAGAGAAAACACTTGAGTATGAATGTTGACTTCTTCATATGAAAGGACATTGTTAGGTCTTTTTAATCAGGTTGTAAATGTGTCTGCACATAAAGGAATCCACAATCTGGATTCTAACACTGATCCCTTCAGTATGTAGATGATAAAAGACATTTTTTAAAGTGTCAGACAGTTGTTGATTTTAGAAAGCTTAAAAATGGCACAGCTATATTTTATGTGACACCAAAGCTCATGTTTGTTTCAGCCAACACTGACTATAGCTCCAGTGTGTTTAAAGGAAAAATAACTGAATCTTTAGACTATATTTACATATGTAGATGCCACATGCATGCTTCAACAAATCAATTTAAATACTGTTTCAGTCATAATGAAAATTTAATCTTAAAATGGCTGACTTTTAAAATGGTAAAACACTAACTCATATATATTTAGAATTTTATTTTAGATTATATAATTTAGCAAAGGCATCTAAAATTTGGCTGAGAATGACTGCATACAAATAAATAAAAACTGGTAAATACAGATATGCCCTGTTCTGCAATCCCTGATTCTCATTACAGGAATTTAGTTGCTGGTATTTTCTTCATAGCATGGAAATCATTTCTTTATAATAGTATGGAAAACAAAGTGATAGGAATTATAGCAAGACACAAAACAACATCTGTGCTTAAAAACTGCGGCAGTAAAGCAGACAATATATTTTGGAGGTTTTAGTAATGAGTAGCTTTGAAAAAAAGTGTATCAAGCACAAACAATTGGTCACTGAACCCATATAATTAAAAAGGCACTTTCTTTAGCCAAAAAAAAAAACAAACAAACAAAAAAAAAACATGGGGATGCAGAATTGTGAATATTTTCAGAATTGTGAGTATTCTGACATAATAGAGATTCTCCAGGTAAATTATAAAGGGGCACAGATTTTTGTAGGTATTATAGGGTAGAGACAGCTTTTTCCAATTACCCATCTTCTGTCTATTCACTGAAATCCATCTGACAGTAGCAAGTTGTATGAAGTATAAGCAATATTTCTAAAATTTATCTGAAAAACAAACTTTATTATCTGTTTGTCCTGGAACTAAAGAAAATAAAACTAGAGAAAACACTTGAGTATGAATGTTGACTTCTTCATATGAAAGGACATTGTTAGGTCTTTTTAATCAGGTTGTAAATGTGTCTGCACATAAAGGAATCCACAATCTGGATTCTAACACTGATCCCTTCAGTATGTAGATGATAAAAGACATTTTTTAAAGTGTCAGACAGTTGTTGATTTTAGAAAGCTTAAAAATGGCACAGCTATATTTTATGTGACACCAAAGCTCATGTTTGTTTCAGCCAACACTGACTATAGCTCCAGTGTGTTTAAAGGAAAAATAACTGAATCTTTAGACTATATTTACATATGTAGATGCCACATGCATGCTTCAACAAATCAATTTAAATACTGTTTCAGTCATAATGAAAATTTAATCTTAAAATGGCTGACTTTTAAAATGGTAAAACACTAACTCATATATATTTAGAATTTTATTTTAGATTATATAATTTAGCAAAGGCATCTAAAATTTGGCTGAGAATGACTGCATACAAATAAATAAAAACTGGTAAATACAGATATGCCCTGTTCTGCAATCCCTGATTCTCATTACAGGAATTTAGTTGCTGGTATTTTCTTCATAGCATGACATTTTTTTACTTAAAAAGATTTGTATAATTTGTGTTTTTAATTTTGTAGACTACATCTATGTTGTAATTAACAGTACTTGGAAAAATCATTAAAAAGTTATCTATTAACTTGCCTTGTCTTTTTGAAAATGCCTCAATATTTTGTACTTTGTTCAGAGCTATTGGCAAGCTGTTAGTATTTTACTGAGATATTACAATATCTTAAAAGAAACTTACTAATGAATTCAATCTTGATATGTATTTTTTTATTTCAAAGAGTTGTGCTTTACCAAAGCATATAATTATTCATTTTTTAATTTCTCAATGTCAATATACCGTTTTAGTTAAAAGGCATATGATACATCTTGAAATCGATAGGAACAAACACATGATGCTTCCAATTCATCAATTCAATTCAAGTAGATTCAGGGATGAGCAAACCTTGAAAACATAGCCATTAATTAAGAAATCTCACAAGTAAATGTGAACTCTCAATTGGGATAAATTCCCTGAAATGTAAGTATACAGTGTAATGAAGCCATATATTAGGAAATATAACTTAGGGAATGTCTGAAACACTCTCTGAGGAAATAGAAGTGTATCTCAGAAAAGTAGGTGTATAGAAAAGGAAAAGAAAAGAGTGTCAAATGGAGTGTGCGACACCTGCAAATCTCTATGGCAAATGGAGCATATACCAGTCCTGAAAGGGGGTCAGTATGCCTTGAGCTAACATGATGAAGGGAGAAAATATGGTAAAAGATGAGATTGGAATGGCAGGGAGCAGTTAGAATATTAACATTTTTAAGGCCATATTTTATTTTTTGTAATTATATGAACAAGTATGCAAAATTTAAAAAAATTTTCTTTTCTTTCAATATGGGAAAAATATTCAATAATTCTTATTACTACAGGAAGAAATATAGAATAGGAATTTTATAAGTTCTGAATTACATATAAGAAAAAGTGAATTTAAAAAATAATTCATATTTTATCAGTCTCAGTCATTTACAACACATAGAAGTTTTCTTAGAAATTTTACTCCATGAACATGGTTAGGAGATCCAGAAATGATCAAATAATTATTTTGATTATTAGTATTTTTGTGAAGAAACAAGATAAAATGGAGAGAGTATGCTTCTATTTTAGGGAATTAGTGAAGAGCAAAAACATGTGATTTATTATTTCACAGAAAAGTAAGAGATGTAGAACTGGTTTTAATAAAATAGAGGTTGTCTTTGAGAAACTCAAATACCTAAATTTTCAACAAAAATGATGGCAGGATTATAGAATGAATAAAAGTCCAATGAAAATGCTATTTTAAAACCAAATTGCAGTATGTGGGAACAGGTGAAGAAAGATTGTGATGTCTGTTGTAGCCACTGCTGAGTGGAAGTGTGGGACTGCATTTCCTGAGTACAGATTTTTGTTGTCAGGATGGCTACATTCACCAGGAAGAGGAAAAGACTTCTTCAGACTGTGAAGGAAGAAACTATCTGGAAAACATGACCAGTCTTTGCACAGAGTAAATGTATCCTACTGGCCAAAAAAAAAAAAAAAAAGGAAGTACTCTTGTGACAAAGACAATATTATCATGGAAGAAAAGCAGTAATATCATTAAAAATTCTGTTGTAATTTATGGATCAATTATAATATTTATACATTATTTTACTTGAATCAAAAAAAGCATGTAGGGCTTCCCCTGGTGGTCCAGTGGGTAAGGACACCGCCTTGCAGTGCAAGGGGCGCCGGTTCGATCCCTGGCTTGGGAAGATCCCACATGCAGTGGAGAGGCTGGACCAATGTGTCCAATTACCGAGCCGGAGCTCTGGAGTGCATGCGCCCAGAGCCGGCGCTCTGCAAGGACAGAGGCCACTGCGATGGGAGGCCCACAGGAGCCAACGAACAAAGACGGATGAAAATAGAGAAATGATAGGCCAATAGAAGTGGCCTGCCAGCTCTCCTCCCTCCCCAGCCTGACCCCCGCTCAAAATAGATAAATAAATAAATAAATAAATCTTAAAAAAAAAAAAAAAAGCATGTAAAGAATGACTTCATATGGCCTTTACAAATTAACTTACTTTCCCAAATATGTACTTTCATAATATGTACCCTGACATTAAATGCACCTCTTTATCCAGATAGCTCCTGTAAGTAAGCGTACTGTGTTCTATAAGAAGAAATCACCCAGGAAGAATATGAGACTGCTATGTCTGGAGGAAAAACACATTTTTTCCATAGATAACTTCTCAAACCTGAGAATCTCCTTGATGTCTAGAAATCCGTGTCTTAGTAAGTGTAACGCTAAGTGAAAAAATGCTTTTTATTTTAGGGATTTGGAAAATGAATAAAATTTCGTTTTAATAAAATAGAGGTTGTCTTTGAGAAACTCAAATACCTAAATTTTCAACAAAAATGATGGCAGGATTATAGAATGAATAAAAGTCCAATGAAAATGCTATTTTAAAACCAAATTGCAGTATGTGGGAACAGGTGAAGAAAGATTGTGATGTCTGTTGTAGCCACTGCTGAGTGGAAGTGTGGGACTGCATTTCCTGAGTACAGATTTTTGTTGTCAGGATGGCTACATTCACCAGGAAGAGGAAAAGACTTCTTCAGACTGTGAAGGAAGAAACTATCTGGAAAACATGACCAGTCTTTGCACAGAGTAAATGTATCCTACTGGCCAAAAAAAAAAAAAAAAAGGAAGTACTCTTGTGACAAAGACAATATTATCATGGAAGAAAAGCAGTAATATCATTAAAAATTCTGTTGTAATTTATGGATCAATTATAATATTTATACATTATTTTACTTGAATCAAAAAAAGCATGTAGGGCTTCCCCTGGTGGTCCAGTGGGTAAGGACACCGCCTTGCAGTGCAAGGGGCGCCGGTTCGATCCCTGGCTTGGGAAGATCCCACATGCAGTGGAGAGGCTGGACCAATGTGTCCAATTACCGAGCCGGAGCTCTGGAGTGCATGCGCCCAGAGCCGGCGCTCTGCAAGGACAGAGGCCACTGCGATGGGAGGCCCACAGGAGCCAACGAACAAAGACGGATGAAAATAGAGAAATGATAGGCCAATAGAAGTGGCCTGCCAGCTCTCCTCCCTCCCCAGCCTGACCCCCGCTCAAAATAGATAAATAAATAAATAAATAAATCTTAAAAAAAAAAAAAAAAGCATGTAAAGAATGACTTCATATGGCCTTTACAAATTAACTTACTTTCCCAAATATGTACTTTCATAATATGTACCCTGACATTAAATGCACCTCTTTATCCAGATAGCTCCTGTAAGTAAGCGTACTGTGTTCTATAAGAAGAAATCACCCAGGAAGAATATGAGACTGCTATGTCTGGAGGAAAAACACATTTTTTCCATAGATAACTTCTCAAACCTGAGAATCTCCTTGATGTCTAGAAATCCGTGTCTTAGTAAGTGTAACGCTAAGTGAAAAAACTCTTCTAATTATAATTTATCAAAATTTTAAAATACTCTCCAAATATTTCCCCACTTGGAATCATTTAATAATTGTACATATAGCAAATTAATTTAGGTCAGTAAATGCACCTCACTTCCAAATTTAAGAGGTATTATAAAATCGCAACTCGATCTGTGCTTCTTTTTCAATGCTATCAGTACTTGTTCAGTATGTACCATCGATTGTTTCTACTCTATCAATGTCAAGATTTTCCTGTCTCTGACTTCTTTCCCTTAGGATATAAGCAAAATCAAAATCAATCTCTGATAAAAACAACTCCTCCATCTTCTCATTTAGCTGTATCTTTTAAAATCCCTCTTCAGTTAGGTTTCCTTTAATATCTCTCATATATGCTACGTTCCAACTGGCCAGCTTTTATTTATTTATTTATTTTAAAAAAAGATTTATTTATTTATTTATTTTGGTCGGGGTAGGGTGGGGAGGGGAGCAGGCAGGCCACTTCTATTGGCCTTTCATTTGTCCATTTTCATCCATCTTTGTTCTTTGGCCCGTGTGGGTCTCCCATCACGGTGACCTCTGTTGTTGCAGAGCACTGGCTCTGGGCACATGCGCTCCAGAGCCCCGGCTCAGTAATTGGATACATCGGTCCAGCCGCTCCACGGCATGTGGAATCTTCCCAAGCCAGGGATCGAACCGGCGCCCCTTGCACTGCAAGGCAGTGTCCTTACCCACTGGACCACCAGGGAAGCCCTGGCCAGCCTTTAGATGTATCTTGAAATATTTTTCTAAACTAGCATTTTATTTAAAAAAAAAAGTAGCTAATTTTTATGAATAATAGTTAATTTATAATCTGTACTTTCATAATATGTACCCTGACATTAAATGCACCTCTTTATCCAGATAGCTCCTGTAAGTAAGCGTACTGTGTTCTATAAGAAGAAATCACCCAGGAAGAATATGAGACTGCTATGTCTGGAGGAAAAACACATTTTTTCCATAGATAACTTCTCAAACCTGAGAATCTCCTTGATGTCTAGAAATCCGTGTCTTAGTAAGTGTAACGCTAAGTGAAAAAACTCTTCTAATTATAATTTATCAAAATTTTAAAATACTCTCCAAATATTTCCCCACTTGGAATCATTTAATAATTGTACATATAGCAAATTAATTTAGGTCAGTAAATGCACCTCACTTCCAAATTTAAGAGGTATTATAAAATCGCAACTCGATCTGTGCTTCTTTTTCAATGCTATCAGTACTTGTTCAGTATGTACCATCGATTGTTTCTACTCTATCAATGTCAAGATTTTCCTGTCTCTGACTTCTTTCCCTTAGGATATAAGCAAAATCAAAATCAATCTCTGATAAAAACAACTCCTCCATCTTCTCATTTAGCTGTATCTTTTAAAATCCCTCTTCAGTTAGGTTTCCTTTAATATCTCTCATATATGCTACGTTCCAACTGGCCAGCTTTTATTTATTTATTTATTTTAAAAAAAGATTTATTTATTTATTTATTTTGGTCGGGGTAGGGTGGGGAGGGGAGCAGGCAGGCCACTTCTATTGGCCTTTCATTTGTCCATTTTCATCCACCTTTGTTCTTTGGCCCATGTGGGGAGCCCATCACGGTGACCTCTGTTGTTGCAGAGCACCGGCTCTGGGCACATGCGCTCCAGAGCTCCGGCTCAGTAATTGGACACATCAGTCCAGCTGCTCCGTGGCACGTGGGATCTTCCCAAGCCAGGGATCGAACCGGCGCCTCTTGCACTGCAAGGCGGTGTCCTTACCCACTGGACCACCAGGGAAGCCCTGGCCAGCCTTTAGATGTATCTTGAAATATTTTTCTAAACTAGCATTTTATTTAAAAAAAAAAGTAGCTAATTTTTTATGAATAATAGTTAATTTATAATATTATATTAGTTTTAGGTCAGATAATAGTGTTTTGATATTTTTAATGATTTTACTCTACTTAAAGATAACACAAAATAATGGCTATCTATGTTTCCTTGCGGTATAAAATGTATCATTGCTGCTTATCTATTTTATACACAGACATTTGTATCTCTTAATCTGATAAACCTATTTTGCCCTTCTCTTGCTTGTCTCCCTACTGGTAACCACTAGTTTTTTTTCTATATCTTTGAGCATGTTTCTGTTTTGTTACATTTTCATTTGTTTTATATTTTAGATTCAACATATAAATAACATACAATACTTGCCATTGTCTGACATACTTCACTAAATATAATACTCTCTTGGTCCATCTACTTTGTTGCAAATGATGTAATTTCATTCTACTTTTTAGGATTGAATAATATTTTATTATATTTTCATACCACATCTCTTTCATACATCCTTCTGTTGATAGATACTTGGGTGGTTTTCATGTCTTAGCTACTGTAAATAATGCTGCTGCAAACACTGGGATACATGAGTCTTTTTGAATGGGTTTCTTTTTGGAAATATTCCTAGGAGTGAAATTGCTGGGTCATATGATAGTTCTTTCTTTAGTATTTTGAGGAATTTCCATAAGGTTTTCCACAGTGGCTTCAACAAATTACATTTCCACCAACAGTATAGGTGAGTTCCTATTAGTCCCCAACATTTGTTATTTGTGATCATTTTGATGATAGCTATCAAAATGAGTGAGGTGATATTTCGCTGCTCTTTGAATTTGCATTTTTCTAATTATTAGTGATGATGAACACCTTTTCATTTGCCTGTAAGCCATCTGGATGGCTTATTTGCAAATACATCTATTCAAGTCTTCTGTTCAGTTGTTAAATTTTTTTATTTTTGTATTAGTTGTATTAACTATTTATATTTTTAACATTCAATCTTTTGTTATCAATATCATTTGCAAATATTTTCTCCTATTCATTAGGTTGTATTTTCATTTTGTGGATGGTTTCTTTTGCTGTGCAAAAGCTTATAAATTCAATTAGGTCTGAATTCTTTATTTTTGCCTTTATTTCCTTAAGGTGACAGATTCATAAAAATATTGCTAAAATTTATGTCATAAAATGCTATGTTCTAGAATTTTTATGGTTTCAGGTTGTACATAGTCCACTTTCAATTTATTTCTGTACATGGTGCTAGAGAATGTTCCCAATTTAATTCTTTTACATATAGTTTTCTAGTTCCCCTAGCACCTCTTATTGAAGAGACTATCTTTCCTCCATTGTATATTCTTGCTTTCTTTGACATGGGCTAATTGATCATAGGTACATGGCTTTATTTCTGTGTTCTTAATTCTGCTTCACTGGTCTGTGCATCTGTTTTGGGGCCTGCATTATACTGTTTTGATTACCACAAGTTTGTGCTATAGTTTGAAGTCATATAATGTGATACCTCTAGCCTTGTTCCTTTTCATCAAGATTGTTTTGGAAATTCTGGGTCTCTTGTGCTTGCATATATATAAGCTTTAGGATTTTTTATTCTAGTTTTGTAATAAATGTCATGATTGCTCCTGAAATTTTACCATGAATATATCCCTGTAATTCTAGTTATATTTAGGGGGCACATGATCCCTCTGCCCTTCTCCCCACTAAAGAAGTAGTAGTGCTAGTTGCTCAGTTGTGTCTTGCCTCTGTGACCCTATGGACTGTAGCCCACTAGGCTACTCTTCATGGAATTCTCTAGGTAAGAATACTGGCGTGGTTGTCACCCTTTTCTCCAGGAGAGCTTCCCAACAATCCCAGCACAGGAATCAAACCCAGTTCTCCTACATTGTAAGCAGATACTTTACTGGTTGAGCCAACAGGTAAGCCCACTGTAGGGGGTCTTCACTTTGGCTCATCACAAATTCATTTATCTACAAGGTCCCAATTAACACATAATCAATTAATGATCATCAAATTCTCAACTACAATCAGTATTCTGAAGGCTCTGAGTCATTATATTTTGTTTATCTACCAAGCAATGTGGTTCTCACTGTCTTTGTAGAGTTAGAGTCATTTATGTTTGACATGCTAGAGGCAAGGGATTTCTCTTTTTATATTTATGGGTCTCACTGATCAGCAAGACCCTTGCTCAAAACTGTACACAGCATGAATAATATGGAATCATATTATTCTCAGACCAGCATTGAGAGTTACCATTCAGGAATGATCATTTACATGTCTTTGTATTTGGCAGCCAACTATTCTTGGACTCTGTCTTGAGACAAACACGCTTAGATTTGATACTTAAATGGTATAGAATGTTCTTTTCATTCTGAGAAACCAAGAAACTTCAGCCTTCCAATGTCAAGTACTTTGGCCAAATACTTTAAAATGTACCAATAGTTGGACATAGGTAAACAATACTTATGATTTTCTAACTATAGAGCCATTGATACATTGACATATGTTCTCAAATAAATACCTCATGTGAACTTCAATTACAACAGCCCAATGTGTTACTTTTATTGTTTGGTTTCTATTGTTTATTTTATTAAACATCTCCCATTTATGTGAAAATATAAAATAAAACTTCATATGAATTTCTGTGTAAGCATCTGGTTCATTTTTGCAAAATGGTGAACTATGTTTCTGGATTAAAAAAAAATAAAACTTGTGCATCATCTTTATTTTTCAAGAATACTTTCAATTTCTACTTGCTCATGCTTTATTTACAAGGATTTGTTATATTTTCTATTTGTCATAATTGCTTTTTTGCATATTAGATTTATGTAGTTTTAAAATAATTTACTTTAGATTTTAATTTTCATTCAAATTCTAAAATATGGGTAATGTATGATCTCAAATTCATAAATGCAAGCAAACACCATGTGTCAAAATATCCTAATTTGAACAGAACACTTTGTTTTTAATTGCACAAGTTGTTTTTCTTAAGTAATGAATAGACAAAACTCGACATGGCAGATGGTGGGTGGGTGGACACCCTGTAGCCACAAATTATCTTGGAAAACTAGAAGACATGGAGAGGGATTCTGGATATACTGGCAATTGATTGAATAATCTGTAGACAAAAAGTGTGATGGGGAACTAAGAATTTGAATCCAATATTTATTAAAATCAGATAATGATTCTTACCAAAAGTTTACTCTGTTATGCATGATGACTGAGTCATATATTTTGCTGTATATTGACATACAGGATTAAACATAATCATATAATATCTATGATTTTATGATTAATAGTCTTAGATACAGTTATCCATATTTATATATCTTGCATCCTCTTGTTAACAAGAGGAATTCTGCAAAAGACCGGGCTTGTGCATATATTTATTTGATACAAAAAATGTTTTAAGTGTTTCAAATGTTAAAACTGTTTGGAAAATGTAGAGTTACCAATGTGCATACAAATGGAAGAGTACACAAATGCAATAATTTGAAGTAAAATAATTCAGATACCATTAAACTTTTGATCTTTAATAAGACCCATCAGGTACCATATTTTTAGTCTTAATAATTTTCAGCATCTTTCTTATAATACCAGAAAAAATATGTTGTATGTATCATATAAAATACATATACCAAACTAAATGATGTATGTAAATTCTTTGTCCAATGGTTTTCATATTATACATGCTCAACAAGTATTAGTCACAGTTACTAAGAGGAAGACCAGGTGATTAAAAGAAGTGCTACAGGGATTTCCCTAGTGGTTCAGTGGTTAAGATGCTGTGCTTGAAACATAGGGAATACCGGTTCCACACCTGGTCATGGAGCAAAGGTCACATAGGCCAAGCCATGAGGATAAAATAAATAACATTTACAAACTAATAAGTGTCAAATTAGTTTTTTCTGACTATACTGCTGAATTTAATTTAAACTATTTGAATATTAACTTTGATCATTATTTTTATGTTAAATGTTACCATAATATAAAATAACTTGGTAAAATTTTAAATATCAAAACTAGCCTCTCTTGGAAGAAAACTGTCTGATTATTTAGAGTACTGATTCTAGAACCATATGATCTTATTTCAGATCCCTGATTTGTTGCTTAACATCTGCATAAATTAACAAACTGAAGCCTTAATTAAATAGAGTTGGGAGAACAGAAAGGAGACCTCTCACACTCTGTGATGACAGCACAGTCAAACAGGAAGAACGAAGTTTCCTCTTTCTTCCTGGCAAGGACTCAGCCAAATGAAAAGCCATGGTCTCTTTATTTTAGCCATCCAAACTTTCTTTTATTCTCTTTGAAAGTATTCTCCTTCCCTTGTCATGAAGAGTCTTGAATGTGGCTTGCTATGGTTGCAGATACTAAATTGGAATACTCTGCTGATCTCAAATAAACTCATCTTTGTTGGAAAAATATCTGACAGTCTATTTGTTTCAGTTCTATATCTCATAACATTGTACATATTATTTAAACTTTCTAGGTTTCAAATCTTTCATATGTTAAATTAAGATGACATTAGTGTCTACTTCATAGTGTTATGATGATTATTCATGCAAACATACGTAAAACATGACCATGACAAAAAGCAATCACGTAATAAAGGTTATTTATAATTTAAATACAGATTATGTTCAAAAATGTCACTAAAAGATAAAAAAAAATTATATTATTTTCCAAAGTATATAGGAAGATCTGAATTGTGACTATTTGGAGGGATGCTTACAAACGAATTCACTAAAACTTTAAATATTTGCATTTAGAAGACATGTCCTCAAAGGTCTTTGACATCAATTTAATGAAAGCAATTAAAATGAACAGAAACCATTAACTAAAATTCACAAAAATTCTTCTATAATAGACTTTGAGTGGAAGAATACATAGTTACAAAATAAAATTATTAAAAAAACCGAGTGATTTCAAATATGAGATATACAATAATGTCATAAAATGTGAAGATATGTACTGACATTATATAATCTGTTTCTAACAAGGGAATGTAAAAGATCACATTTCTGGAAATAAAGAGAAGAGATTACCAAAGGTGTTTACTATTTCTTCAAGCCAATGCAATAGCAAAGTAGTTGTAAGACCATAAAGCAGTCTTGTGTAAGAATATGTTGAATTTCTATTATTGACATCTAATTTCTCTATTCTAATAATGTAGACATAATCTGAATGCTAATTTTGAAAGTGAATCCATAAATTAACAAACTGAAGCCTTAATTAAATAGAGTTGGGAGAACAGAAAGGAGACCTCTCACACTCTGTGATGACAGCACAGTCAAACAGGAAGAACGAAGTTTCCTCTTTCTTCCTGGCAAGGACTCAGCCAAATGAAAAGCCATGGTCTCTTTATTTTAGCCATCCAAACTTTCTTTTATTCTCTTTGAAAGTATTCTCCTTCCCTTGTCATGAAGAGTCTTGAATGTGGCTTGCTATGGTTGCAGATACTAAATTGGAATACTCTGCTGATCTCAAATAAACTCATCTTTGTTGGAAAAATATCTGACAGTCTATTTGTTTCAGTTCTATATCTCATAACATTGTACATATTATTTAAACTTTCTAGGTTTCAAATCTTTCATATGTTAAATTAAGATGACATTAGTGTCTACTTCATAGTGTTATGATGATTATTCATGCAAACATACGTAAAACATGACCATGACAAAAAGCAATCACGTAATAAAGGTTATTTATAATTTAAATACAGATTATGTTCAAAAATGTCACTAAAAGCTAAAAAAAAATTATATTATTTTCCAAAGTATATAGGAAGATCTGAATTGTGACTATTTGGAGGGATGCTTACAAACGAATTCACTAAAACTTTAAATATTTGCATTTAGAAGACATGTCCTCAAAGGTCTTTGACATCAATTTAATGAAAGCAATTAAAATGAACAGAAACCATTAACTAAAATTCACAAAAATTCTTCTATAATAGACTTTGAGTGGAAGAATACATAGTTACAAAATAAAATTATTAAAAAAACCGAGTGATTTCAAATATGAGATATACAATAATGTCATAAAATGTGAAGATATGTACTGACATTATATAATCTGTTTCTAACAAGGGAATGTAAAAGATCACATTTCTGGAAATAAAGAGAAGAGATTACCAAAGGTGTTTACTATTTCTTCAAGCCAATGCAATAGCAAAGTAGTTGTAAGACCATAAAGCAGTCTTGTGTAAGAATATGTTGAATTTCTATTATTGACATCTAATTTCTCTATTCTAATAATGTAGACATAATCTGAATGCTAATTTTGAAAAGTAAGATAGATCAAGGCATTATATATCAAGACTCCCAATGAAAGAAAGGTCACTGAGAACAGAATTCTTCATGGAAGAATATGCCTGCTTGAAGGTGCTTACTTCTAAATGAAATAAGTTCAAAAGGAAAAAAAAAAAAAATCTGCTTTATTTCTAGTAAATGAGCTCATTCCATTATCTTTCTAAATCCACACAACAATCTATGAGATAAACACTATCTAATTCTTGTTCATGTGTTATAAGAATTGACATATAAAAATTCAAATAGTTTACCAAAGGTCACGCAGAAAGTTTATGCCAACACACAATTGCTACTGAACTTTATATAACTGCTATTTTACACAAATAAGTAGAAAAATTTAAAGCATGTGGAAATATTTGGATAGAACTGTATAACCCAAGGAAAGAATTGAGTAGTTTTCTTTACTATCAACAATTCTCAACTAGTAACTGAAATAATGTCTTAAAAGTCAACAGCACATTGTTACTATTTTACAGTAATTATCCCCTAATTTTATATATATTAATATATTCTTATTTTAAAATACATAGTTCATTGATATTCCACCAAATTTAGTGGTAGCATTTGTCTTTCAAAATAGTTATAATTTTCAGTCATTTTAGTATACAGCAAAATACAGAATTTGATAGAAATTAATATCTCCTGTTCTCATGAACCCTAGTCAGAGTAAAGAAATTAAAATACTCAAAAACTCACTTTATGTTTCTTTGAAACTTTTTATTTTGTATTGGGGTATACCTGATTAACAATGTTGGGCTAGTTTCAAGTGAACAGCGAAGGGACTCAGTCATACATGTACATATATACAGTTATGAAAATTTAACTAAAACTGCATGGAATCTATTCCTTCTCAAGTCTTACATCTATGATTATGAATTACAAAGCCTAGTTTATGATGGACCTCGTAAACTATCAAAACTATGTCAGTTTTTAAATCATAATAAGATGGGAAACCATTAGTTTTGTTCTGAGTAGTAGTATCATTTGATATGTTTCAATGGAACTAATTTGCTATTTTATCTAGAAAATACTAAGGTGGAAAAGGGCTTCCCTGGTGGGAAGGCAGTAAAGAATCTACCTGCAATGCAGGAGAACTGGATTCAATCCCTGGGTCAAGAATATCCCCTGGACAAAGGAATGACAACCCACCCAATATTCTTCTCTAGGAAACCCCAAAGACAGAGGAACCTAATGGGCTATGGTTCTTCAGAATGCAAAGAGTGGGACACGACCAACCAACTAATCCTTTCACTTTGAAGGTGAAAATAGAAGGAGGAAGATTTACCAATTCAAAATTTATTGAAGGGGAGGGGACCAATATGGCAGAGTAATGAGAGGAGGATTTCACCAGCTCCCCAACAGAATCACTAGAACTAATCAAGAAATGAAACACCAACAAACCAGCTTCTACACGACAAAAGAAGTCCTCAGGTCTACAAGGATCAGAGAGCGAGCAGCCAGAACTCTCCCGGAGCTCCTGAACTGGCAGCCCCATACTCCAGCCCCCACACTGGATCAGGCGGAGAGTGCACTGGGAAGTGCACCCGGAGGACTGAAACCAGTGCTCAGCGTGAGAATCCCGCCAGGACAGTACAAGACGCCAGGCGCCAGGTGAGCTGAGACAATGCTAGCTGGGGCGTGTAGAAAGGAACAGGGAATCCCCAGTGGGTCGCAGTCCAGACTGCGACCAATCCGGCTGGATTGGACGAGGAAGCTCGCCCCCACTATTGGGGCTTAGTCCTGCATCAAACAGTGCACCCATGCCTGCAACTCGAACCAGCCCGTACAGTCCCATAGCTGCAGCAAAAAAGCCGGGCATCTGGGTCGAGAAACACCAGTCCTGTGGGCAGCGGAGCAGTGGTAGAAAAAATCGAGAGAACAGCAAGGATTGAAGGCAACCAGGGGGTATGCAATAGAACCAGGGAACCCCCTCCAGCACTGGGCGCAGAGGTGCAAGCCCCGCCCAATGAACTAGGAGTCACACACTGTGCCTGCCCTGGCCAGCATCTGAGCTGTCTGCAGAGCCTTTGATATGTTTCAATGGAACTAATTTGCTATTTTATCTAGTAAATACTAAGGTGGAAAAGGGCTTCCCTGGTGGGAAGGCAGTAAAGAATCTACCTGCAATGCAGGAGAACTGGATTCAATCCCTGGGTCAAGAATATCCCCTGGACAAAGGAATGACAACCCACCCAATATTCTTCTCTAGGAAACCCCAAAGACAGAGGAACCTAATGGGCTATGGTTCTTCAGAATGCAAAGAGTGGGACACGACCAACCAACTAATCCTTTCACTTTGAAGGTGAAAATAGAAGGAGGAAGATTTACCAATTCAAAATTTATTGAAGGGGAGGGGACCAATATGGCAGAGTAATGAGAGGAGGATTTCACCAGCTCCTCAACAGAATCACTAGAACTAATCAAGAAATGAAACACCAACAAACCAGCTTCTACACGACAAAAGAAGTCCTCAGGTCTACAAGGATCAGAGAGCGAGCAGCCAGAACTCTCCCGGAGCTCCTGAACTGGCAGCCCCATACTCCAGCCCCCACACTGGATCAGGCGGAGAGTGCACTGGGAAGTGCACCCGGAGGACTGAAACCAGTGCTCAGCGTGAGAATCCCGCCAGGACAGTACAAGACGCCAGGCGCCAGGTGAGCTGAGACAATGCTAGCTGGGGCGTGTAGAAAGGAACAGGGAATCCCCAGTGGGTCGCAGTCCAGACTGCGACCAATCCGGCTGGATTGGACGAGGAAGCTCGCCCCCACTATTGGGGCTTAGTCCTGCATCAAACAGTGCACCCATGCCTGCAACTCGAACCAGCCCGTACAGTCCCATAGCTGCAGCAAAAAAGCCGGGCATCTGGGTCGAGAAACACCAGTCCTGTGGGCAGCGGAGCAGTGGTAGAAAAAATCGAGAGAACAGCAAGGATTGAAGGCAACCAGGGGGTATGCAATAGAACCAGGGAACCCCCTCCAGCACTGGGCGCAGAGGTGCAAGCCCCGCCCAATGAACTAGGAGTCACACACTGTGCCTGCCCTGGCCAGCATCTGAGCTGTCTGCAGAGCCTTTGTATTGCTTTCAGCAAAGCAGAAACCAGAGCAACCAGCTTTGCAAGGATCCTGACTACAAAAAATAAAATCTGACCCTCATTGAAATCTAAGACATAAGCATCCATCCAGTCTCCACACCCGATCCCCACCAGTACAGACTAGGGAAATCTGGGACAACATCAAGAGTAAACTGGTGGAAGGTCCACATGCAGATGACAAGATAAAAACCAGGTCCACTATTAACTTTTTTAAATTGTTTTTAATTTTTAATTTTTTATTAATTTTAATTTTTTAAATGCATTTTTTTTAATTTTAAATATTTTTGCCACTGCATCCTCTCTCTATGCTCTAACTGTAAAATCTTTTTAGACCTACTACTGTCCTCTATATAAATATTTCCTATCTTCCTGTCTCTAATATTCTCTTCCAGCTGTACTAAACTCACTACACACTAATCTTTGTTACCTAACCCTACAAAACCCTTGCGACATGAATCTATTCCTTCTCATTCCCTATACACTCTCCTCCTTCTCACCCCAACACATGTCTTAGTTAAAAACTGCTTTCATTGTAATATTACCAGCCTGGACCTTGGCCTGGATCTGTTTTTCCAGGCAGTATTTTAATTAACTTAGAGCTTAACAGTCAGGCACCAACTTTGATTGCACTGCTTACCAGAAAAATGTCCTATACTTTTTGCCTTTAAGACTGTTCAGTTGTGGTTATTGATGTGTATGTATGTATATTTTTCTATGTACATTATTTGCATGATTTTATGACTGTCATCTACCAGGGATGCACCCTTTCTTCCTCAATGTGCTTATATTTGAACTAATACCACTGAATGCCATATCAAACCAGAAATAGAGCCTACACTCCCTGGCCAGAGATCAAACCAAGGAACCTTGGAATGGAAGCCCTGACTCCAAGACCCTACACTATCAATGAACACACAACGCTAGACATTATCCACCTGTAAACAAGACCCAACACCACCTAGGACACAAACCACTGAACCCTTCTACAAGAACAGAAACCAGAAGGAAGGGAAAACTCAACAACGAAGCCTGGGAAAAAGACCTCAATCACACACACAGAGAAACTAGAATTAACATAAAAATGAAAAGACAGAGAAACACCACACAAATGAAGCAACAAATCAGAGAAACACAGATACAAATGACAGAAGAGGAGATAGAAAAATTATCAGAAAGAGAATTCAGAAGAGTAATACTAGCAAGGATCCAAAACTCCAAAAACAGAATATTAGAGGAAATTAGTGCACTGAGAAGAGACATGCAAGAAATGAAAAAAAAAATAGAGACAAACAACTCAATTGTTGAACTCAAAAATACTGTAGAAGGTCTCAACAGTAGAGTACCAGAGGCGGAAGAATGGATAAGTGAGCTGGAAGACAGAATGGTGGAAATAAGTGCTGAAGAACAGAACAAAGCACAAAGAATCAAAAGAACTGAGGATAGCCTTAGAGACCTATGAGACAATATCAAACGCACCAACATTAGAATTATAGGAGTTCAGAAGAAGAAGAGGGAAAGAAAGGCTATGAAAAATTCTTGAAGAGATTATAGTTGAAAACTTCCCTAGCATGGGAAAGGAAATAGTCAACCAAGTTCAAGAAGCACAAAGAGTTCCATACAGGATAAACCCCAGAAGAAACACACCAAGGCACATTGTAATCAAGCTAACACAGACTAAATATAAAGACAGAATACTTAAAGCAGCAAGGAACACACAACAAATAACTTACAAAGGAAACCAGGAAACTGCTTATGTTTAACCACTGATCTTTCAACAGAAACCCTGCAGACCAGAAGAGAATGGCAGGACACATTTAAAGGGCTAAAAGAGAATAACCCATATACAAGAATTTTCTACCCGGCAAGTATCTCATTCAGAATTGATAGAGAAGTCAGAAGCTTCACAGACAAGGAAAAGGTGTAAAAATTCTATACCATGAAACCAGCCTTAAAACAAGTGTTAAATGCTCTGATGTAGCCAATAAATACAAGAATAGGAGAAATCCTACAAATCAAACCCCAAACATCTAAGAAGATGACAATAGAAACGTTCATATCAATAGTTACTTTGAATGTAAATGGACTGAATGCTCCAACCAAAGAGACTGGCTAAGATTCAACAACGAAGCCTGGGAAAAAGACCTCAATCACACACACAGAGAAACTAGAATTAACATAAAAATGAAAAGACAGAGAAACACCACACAAATGAAGCAACAAATCAGAGAAACACAGATACAAATGACAGAAGAGGAGATAGAAAAATTATCAGAAAGAGAATTCAGAAGAGTAATACTAGCAAGGATCCAAAACTCCAAAAACAGAATATTAGAGGAAATTAGTGCACTGAGAAGAGACATGCAAGAAATGAAAAAAAAAATAGAGACAAACAACTCAATTGTTGAACTCAAAAATACTGTAGAAGGTCTCAACAGTAGAGTACCAGAGGCGGAAGAATGGATAAGTGAGCTGGAAGACAGAATGGTGGAAATAAGTGCTGAAGAACAGAACAAAGCACAAAGAATCAAAAGAACTGAGGATAGCCTTAGAGACCTATGAGACAATATCAAACGCACCAACATTAGAATTATAGGAGTTCAGAAGAAGAAGAGGGAAAGAAAGGCTATGAAAAATTCTTGAAGAGATTATAGTTGAAAACTTCCCTAGCATGGGAAAGGAAATAGTCAACCAAGTTCAAGAAGCACAAAGAGTTCCATACAGGATAAACCCCAGAAGAAACACACCAAGGCACATTGTAATCAAGCTAACACAGACTAAATAAAAAGACAGAATACTTAAAGCAGCAAGGAACACACAACAAATAACTTACAAAGGAAACCAGGAAACTGCTTATGTTTAACCACTGATCTTTCAACAGAAACCCTGCAGACCAGAAGAGAATGGCAGGACACATTTAAAGGGCTAAAAGAGAATAACCCATATACAAGAATTTTCTACCCGGCAAGTATCTCATTCAGAATTGATAGAGAAGTCAGAAGCTTCACAGACAAGGAAAAGGTGTAAAAATTCTATACCATGAAACCAGCCTTAAAACAAGTGTTAAATGCTCTGATGTAGCCAATAAATACAAGAATAGGAGAAATCCTACAAATCAAACCCCAAACATCTAAGAAGATGACAATAGAAACGTTCATATCAATAGTTACTTTGAATGTAAATGGACTGAATGCTCCAACCAAAAGACGCAGACTGGCTGAATGGATTCAAAAGCAAGACCCATATATATGCTGTTTACAAGAAACCCACTTCAGACCTAATAAGACCCAGTCACTGAAAGTGAGAGGATGGAAAATTATACTCTATGCAAAAGGAAATCTAAAGAAAAGTTGGAGTGGCAATCCTCATATCAGACAAAATAGGTTTTAAAATGAAGAAGATTATAAGTGACAAGGCAGGTCATAACATAATGATCAAGGGATATATCCAAAAGGAAGACATAACCATCATAAATATCTATGCACCCAACACAGGAGCAGCCCAATATATATGAAAAACACTTTTAGACATATAAGGAGAAATCAACAATAATACAACAATAGTAGGAGACTTTAACACTCCTCTCACACCAATGGAAAGATCATCAAAACAGAAAATTAATAAAGAAACACAAGCCTTAATTGACACACTAGAAGTGATAGACCTCATGGATATCTTCCATCCAAAAGCAGAACAATACACTTTCTTCTCAAGTGCTCATGGAACACTCACCAGGATAGGCCACATCTTGGGCCACAAATCAAACCTCAGTCCATTCAAGAAAATTGAAATTACATCAACCACCTTCTCTGACCACAGTGCATTGAGACTGGAGATAAACTGCAGGAAAATAAAAAACTACTAAAACACAAACACACGGACATTAAAAACACATATCTTCTAATCAAGGAGAAATTTAAAATTCCTAGAAGAAAGTGGCAATGAACACACGACAAATAACTTACAAAGGAAACCAGGAAACTGCTTATGTTTAACCACTGATCTTTCAACAGAAACCCTGCAGACCAGAAGAGAATGGCAGGACACATTTAAAGGGCTAAAAGAGAATAACCCATATACAAGAATTTTCTACCCGGCAAGTATCTCATTCAGAATTGATAGAAGTCAGAAGCTTCACAGACAAGGAAAAGGTGTAAAAATTCTATACCATGAAACCAGCCTTAAAACAAGTGTTAAATGCTCTGATGTAGCCAATAAATACAAGAATAGGAGAAATCCTACAAATCAAACCCCAAACATCTAAGAAGATGACAATAGAAACGTTCATATCAATAGTTACTTTGAATGTAAATGGACTGAATGCTCCAACCAAAAGACGCAGACTGGCTGAATGGATTCAAAAGCAAGACCCATATATATGCTGTTTACAAGAAACCCACTTCAGACCTAATAAGACCCAGTCACTGAAAGTGAGAGGATGGAAAATTATACTCTATGCAAAAGGAAATCTAAAGAAAAGTTGGAGTGGCAATCCTCATATCAGACAAAATAGGTTTTAAAATGAAGAAGATTATAAGTGACAAGGCAGGTCATAACATAATGATCAAGGGATATATCCAAAAGGAAGACATAACCATCATAAATATCTATGCACCCAACACAGGAGCAGCCCAATATATATGAAAAACACTTTTAGACATATAAGGAGAAATCAACAATAATACAACAATAGTAGGAGACTTTAACACTCCTCTCACACCAATGGAAAGATCATCAAAACAGAAAATTAATAAAGAAACACAAGCCTTAATTGACACACTAGAAGTGATAGACCTCATGGATATCTTCCATCCAAAAGCAGAACAATACACTTTCTTCTCAAGTGCTCATGGAACACTCACCAGGATAGGCCACATCTTGGGCCACAAATCAAACCTCAGTCCATTCAAGAAAATTGAAATTACATCAACCACCTTCTCTGACCACAGTGCATTGAGACTGGAGATAAACTGCAGGAAAATAAAAAACTACTAAAACACAAACACACGGACATTAAAAACACATATCTTAAAAGGAAACTGATTACCGAGTAAATCGAAGGAGAAATTTAAAAATTCCTAGAAGAAAGTGGCAATGAACACACGACAGTGCAAAACCTATGGGATACAGCAAAAAAGCAGTTCTAAGAGGGAAATTTATGGCAATACAATCCTACCTCAAGAAACAAGAGGGCTTCCCTGGTGGTCTAGTGGGTAAGGACACTGCCTTGCAGTGCAAGGGGCGCCTGTTCGATCCCTGGCCTGGGAAGATCCCACATGCCGCCGAGCGGCTGGACTGATGTGTCCAATTACCGAGCCGGAGCTCTGGAGCGCATGCGCCCAGAGCCGGTGCTCTGTGACAACAGAGGCCACCGCGATGGGAGGCCCACACGGGGCAAAGAACAAAAGATGGAGGAAAATAGACAAAAGAAAGACCAATAGAAGTGGCCCACCGGCCCCTCTCCCTCCTTCTCCACCCCACCCTACCCAAAAATAAATAAATAAATAAATGTTAAAAAAAAAAAAAAAAAACAAGAAAAATATCAAACAGATGACCTAACTCTTCACTTAAAACAGCTGGAAAAAGAAGAACAGAAACACCCCAACGTTAGCAGAAGAAGAGAAATCATGAAGATCGGAGCAGAAATAAATGAAAAAGGAATGAAAGAAACAAGAATAAAGATAAATAAAATGAGAAGCTGGTTCTTTGAAAAGGTAAACAAAATCGACAGACTGCTAGCTAGACTCTTCAGGAAAAAAAGAGACAAGGACCAGATCAACAAAATCAAGAATGAAAAAGGAGAGATTAAAACAGATTATGCAGAAATCCAAAGGATTATAAGAGACTATTATGAAAAATTACATGGCAACAGTCTGGAAAACCTGGAAAAAATGGACAGTTTCTTGGAGAAGATTAATCTTACAAGACTGAATCAGGAAGAAATAGAAACTATGAACAACTCAATCATAAGATCAGAAATCGAACTTTTGATTAAAAATCTGCCCAAAAATAAAAGTGCAGGGTCAGATGGCTTCACAGGTGAATTCTACCAAACATTTAAAGAAGAGCTAATGCCTGTCCTTCTAAAACTCTTTCAAAAAAATTGCACAGGAAGCAAAACTTCTAAACACATTCTACAAGGCCACCATCCCCCTGATACCAAAACCAGGCAAAGACAACACAAAGAAAGAAAATTATAGAGCAATTTCACTGATGCATTTAGACACCAAAATCCTTTAAAAATCCTAGCAAACAAAATTCAACAGCACATCAAAGAACTCATACACCATGATAAAGTTGGGTTCATCCCAGGCATACAAGGATTCTTCGATATCTGCAAATCAATCAATGTGATACACCATATCAACAAATTGAGAGACAAAAACCACATGATAATCTCAAAAGATTCAGAAAAAGCCTTTGACAAAATTCAACACCCATTTATGACACAAACTCTTCAAAAAATGGGCATAGAAGGAACCTATTTCAACATAGTGAAAGCCATATATGAGAAGCCCACAGGGAACATTATCTTCAATGGTGAAAACCTGAAAGCATTTCCTCTAAGATCAGGAACAAGACAGGGGTGTCACTTTCACCCCTATCATTCAACTTAGTCCCAGAAGTTCTAGCAAAAGCAATAAGAGAAGAAAAACAAATAAAAGGAATCCAGATTGGAAAAGAAAAAGTAAAACTCTTTTTATTTGCAGATGACATGAGATTATCATAGAAAACCCAAAAGACACTATTAGAAAACCACTAGAGCTAATCAACGAATTCAGCAAATTCACAGGATACAAAATCAATATACAGAAATCACTGGCATTCCTCTACACAAACAACGAAAAATCAGAATACAAAATCAAAGAGGCGATCCCCTTCACCGTGGCAACCAAACGAATCAAATATCTAGGAATAAGCCTACCCAAAGAAACAAAAGAACTGCACACAGAAAATTACAAGGCACTCATGAAAGAAATTAAAGATGACTTAAACAGATGGAGAGACATTCCATGTTCCTAGGTCGGAAGAATCAATATTGTGAAAAAGAGCATACTACCAAATATCATCTACAGATTCAATGCAATCCCTATCAAACTACCAATGGCATTCTTCACAGAACTAGACCAAAGAATAACACAGTTCATATGGAAAAGCAGAAGACCCCGAATAGCCTAAGAAATCCTGAGAAAGAAGAATGGAGCTGGAGGGAACTGCCTTCCTAACTTCAGACTCTACCACAAAGCAACAGTCATCAAGACAGTATGGTACTGGCACAAAAACAGAAATATCGACCAACGGAACAAGATCGAGAACCCAGAGATAGAACCACGCACCTATGGGCATCTTAATTTTGACAACGGAAGCAAAAATATAAAATGGGACAAAGACAGCCTCTTCAAAAAATGGTACTAGGAAAATTGGACAACTACATGCCAAAAAAAAAAAAAAAACCAAAATTGGAACATTCCCTGACACCATACACAAAGATCAACTCAAAGTGGATTAAAGACCTAAATGTAAGACCAGAAACCATCAAACTCTTAGAGGAGAAAATAGGCAAAACACTCAATGACCTAAATCAAAAGCAAGTTCTTCCATAACCCACCTACTCGAATAGAGGAACTAAAAACAAAAATGAACATGTGGGACCTAATGAAACTTAAAGCTTTTGTACAGCAAAGGAAACTACAAAAAAAACTGAACAGACACCCCACAGAATGGGAGAAAATCATAGCAAATGAAACAACAGACAAAGAATTAATCTCCAAAATCTACAAGCAACTCAGCACCAAAAAAATGAACAACCCAATCAAAAAATGGGAAAAAACCCTAAACAGACACCTCTCCAAAGAGGACATACAGATGGCCAAAAAACACATGAAACGATGCTCAACTTCACTTATAATTAGAGAAATGCAAATCAAAACTACAATGAGATATCACGTCACACCTGTCAGAATAGCCACCATCAAGAAATCTACAGGCAATAAATGCTGGAGAGGGTGCGGAGAAAAGGGAACACTCTTGCATCGCTGGTGGGAATGTAAATTGATACAGCTGCTATGGAGGACAATATGGAGATTCCTGAAGAAACTAAAATTAGAAGTACCATATGACCCAGCAATTCTACTCTTAGGCTTATACCCTGATGAAATCAAAACTGAAAGAAGCACCTGAACCCCAATGTTCATTGCAGCTCTCTATACAATAGCCCAGTTCATATGGAAAAGCAGAAGACCCCGAATAGCCTAAGAAATCCTGAGAAAGAAGAATGGAGCTGGAGGGAACTGCCTTCCTAACTTCAGACTCTACCACAAAGCAACAGTCATCAAGACAGTATGGTACTGGCACAAAAACAGAAATATCGACCAACGGAACAAGATCGAGAACCCAGAGATAGAACCACGCACCTATGGGCATCTTAATTTTGACAACGGAAGCAAAAATATAAAATGGGACAAAGACAGCCTCTTCAAAAAATGGTACTAGGAAAATTGGACAACTACATGCCAAAAAAAAAAAAAAAAACCAAAATTGGAACATTCCCTGACACCATACACAAAGATCAACTCAAAGTGGATTAAAGACCTAAATGTAAGACCAGAAACCATCAAACTCTTAGAGGAGAAAATAGGCAAAACACTCAATGACCTAAATCAAAAGCAAGTTCTTCCATAACCCACCTACTCGAATAGAGGAACTAAAAACAAAAATGAACATGTGGGACCTAATGAAACTTAAAGCTTTTGTACAGCAAAGGAAACTACAAAAAAAACTGAACAGACACCCCACAGAATGGGAGAAAATCATAGCAAATGAAACAACAGACAAAGAATTAATCTCCAAAATCTACAAGCAACTCAGCACCAAAAAAATGAACAACCCAATCAAAAAATGGGAAAAAACCCTAAACAGACACCTCTCCAAAGAGGACATACAGATGGCCAAAAAGCACATGAAACAATGCTCAACCTCACTTATTATCAGAGAAATGCAAATCAAAACTACAATGAGATATCACGTCACACCTGTCAGAATAGCCACCATCAAGAAATCTACAGGCAATAAATGCTGGAGAGGGTGCGGAGAAAAGGGAACACTCTTGCATCGCTGGTGGGAATGTAAATTGATACAGCTGCTATGGAGGACAATATGGAGATTCCTGAAGAAACTAAAATTAGAAGTACCATATGACCCAGCAATTCTACTCTTAGGCTTATACCCTGATGAAATCAAAACTGAAAGAAGCACCTGAACCCCAATGTTCATTGCAGCTCTCTCTACAATAGCTAGAATATGGAAGCAACCTAGATGTCCATTGACAAATGAATGTATAAAGAAGTCCTGGTACATTTATACAATGGAGTACTTCTCAGCTGTAAAAAGAAATGCAGAAGAATCAGTCCTAATGAGGTGGCTCTATCTAGAACCTATCATAAAAAGTGAAGTAAGTCAAAAAGAGAAAGACAAGTACAGTATGCTAACACACATATATATGGAGTCTAGTAAGATGGTAATGATAAACACATGCAGTGAACTGATGGAAGAACAGACATAGAGAATAGACATAAGGACATGAATGGGTATGAACAGTGGGTCGGAGGCATAGAGGGTGTAACATGGAAACCTATACTATCATATGTGAAAAAGATAGCTATTGTCATTGCACTGCAGGAAGAAGAGATCTTGCAAGGGCTCGGTGTGACAGTCTGGAGGGGTGGGATAGGAGGGACTGGGAGTGGGGAGAGTGCCAGGGATATGCATATGACTGATCTGGGAACATGCATGTTTGTGAACAACAAAACTCTGTAAAAATTAAAAAAATAAAATAATTTAAAAAAATTATTGCCATTTTTTAGGGAGATACAGTAAGGTTAAAATAGAATATCAACTGTGAAAATGATCAGAAATAAATTGAATATGGAGATTATTTTATTGACCAATTTGATAGGATCTGTGATATTAAAGTATGAATTTAGGGAGATGAGACAAATATAATTTTTGATTTTTTATTTCATTTTTTTTCTTTTGTTCTGTTTTTTCCTGTCAATTCAGAAGGATGGTTTTGTGATTGACTGTGACAAAGAAAATCGTGGGAGAAGCACCTTGTGAAGAAAGGTTTAAGAGAGCAGTAAGATGTATTAAGAGGAGCTTCCCTGGTAGTCCAGTGGGTAAAGAGTCTACCTTGCGGTGCAAAGGACACCGGTTGAATCCCTGGCCTGGGAAGATCCCACATGCCACAGAGCAGCTGGACGAGTGTGTCCAATTGAGAGCCAGCACTCTGGAGTGCATGTGTCCAGAGCCAGTGTTCTGCAACGAGGGAGGTGACTGCAATGGGAGGCCCACACAGGCCAAGGAATAAAGATGGATGAAAAAAAAAATGAGGCCAAAATTTAAAAACCAAAAATCCTATCAGATCAAAAAGTGAAGTAAGTCAATAAAGAGAAAGACAACTGTACAGTATGCTAACAATGGAGTACTTCTCAGCTGTAAAAAGAAATGCAGAAGAATCAGTCCTAATGAGGTGGCTCTATCTAGAACCTATCATAAAAAGTGAAGTAAGTCAAAGAGAAAGACAAGTACAGTATGCTAACACACATATATATGGAGTCTAGTAAGATGGTAATGATAAACACATGCAGTGAACTGATGGAAGAACAGACATAGAGAATAGACATAAGGACATGAATGGGTATGAACAGTGGGTCGGAGGCATAGAGGGTGTAACATGGAAACCTATACTATCATATGTGAAAAAGATAGCTATTGTCATTGCACTGCAGGAAGAAGAGATCTTGCAAGGGCTCGGTGTGACAGTCTGGAGGGGTGGGATAGGAGGGACTGGGAGTGGGGAGAGTGCCAGGGATATGCATATGACTGATCTGGGAACATGCATGTTTGTGAACAACAAAACTCTGTAAAAATTAAAAAAATAAAATAATTTTAAAAAATTATTGCCATTTTTTAGGGAGATACAGTAAGGTTAAAATAGAATATCAACTGTGAAAATGATCAGAAACAAATTGAATATGGAGATTATTTTATTGACCAATTTGATAGGATCTATGATATTAAAGTATGAATTTAGGGAGATGAGACAAATATAATTTTTGATTTTTTATTTCATTTTTTTTCTTTTGTTCTGTTTTTTCCTGTCAATTCAGAAGGATGGTTTTGTGATTGACTGTGACAAAGAAAATCGTGGGAGAAGCACCTTGTGAAGAAAGGTTTAAGAGAGCAGTAAGATGTATTAAGAGGAGCTTCCCTGGTAGTCCAGTGGGTAAAGAGTCTACCTTGCGGTGCAAAGGACACCGGTTGAATCCCTGGCCTGGGAAGATCCCACATGCCACAGAGCAGCTGGACGAGTGTGTCCAATTGAGAGCCAGCACTCTGGAGTGCATGTGTCCAGAGCCAGTGTTCTGCAACGAGGGAGGTGACTGCAATGGGAGGCCCACACAGGCCAAGGAATAAAGATGGATGAAAATAAATAAATACAAAAAACCAATAAAAGAGGCCAAAATTTAAAAACAACAAAAAAGATGTATTCAGAAAATTTTCTTTGTCTATTGGGGTCTCCTGTTCCGATAAAATATTTATGCATGAGTATCTATTCTTGTGTCCTGTCTTGTTTGAAGAGAAGTTTGTAGGGTACAACAAATGTGAAAACTAATCACAGATTATGAATAAGAATGAAGAGTGCTTAAACACTACAGCAATCATTGGCAACGTGCGCATATCACAAATTTGCAAATCTTAAGTTATATAAACTAAGACCTTTATTTTTATAAAAGATTTCTTTAAGAAAAAAAAAGTTTGGGCTTCCCTGGTGGTCCAGTGGGTAAGGACACCGCCTTGCAGTTGAAGGGGCGCCGGTTTGATCCCTGGCCTGGGAAGATCCCACGTGCCTGGAGCGGCTGAACTGATGTGTCCCATTACCCAGCCGGACCTCTGGAGCGCATGCGCCCAGAGCCGGTGCTCTGCGACAACAGAGGCCACCGCGATGGGAGGCCCACAGGAGCCAAAGAACAAAGACGGTTGAAAATGGATAAACGAAAAACCAATAGAAGTGGCGTGCCTGCTCCCCTCCTTCCCCACCCCACCCCCAACCAATAATAAATAAATAAATAAATCTTTAAAAAAAATAAAAATTAAAAAAAAGTTTGTTTGGCTTCCTAACTTTCAAATCCATATCTTATATTATCATATTTTGTGATTATTTGGTTTTAAAAAATTATAATTCATTTTTAATAAGCCCTAGGAAAGAAACCTACAGAATACTTAACCACAAGATGAGTGCAGAAGGTGTTTTTCCATTTCTCTTCTTTGAATCTTCCCACAGAATTGTATTGCCCACCAATCCAAACAACTGAATTCTAGGTATAAAATAATTGTACAACAACCCAAGATGGAGAGTTTTGCCTGAGTCAATATAAACTTTGAAGAATGGATCTCTGCAAATAAAATTCACATTTGTGAGGGGAGTTAAAACTAATTAGTTTAGGGTGGCTGAGAAAGCAGTCTATGCTGGTAAAAGCAATGGACTGATGGGGTTCTTACGGCAACAGTCTCACTAAGAAGGAACTGCAGGTGAGGAGTAAGTTATTATTATACTAATATTGGTTGTTAGTATTATCATTGTAAATGATAAACAAATAATTTTACCATAAAAAAAAGCAGAGAATAACTTATTGATTAGCTTACAAGTATCCTGATTTTAGTACTACTTTCAGAGGTACTATTGGTTATTAATTACCATTGTTTAATTTTTTGTAAAGAAATTCTGACATTTGTATTTCAAGTTGTGCTTACAAATGACATAAAAATACCATTCTTGGAGACATGAATATTAGAATTGGTATTGCAAAATGGTTAATTGTTCAGGTTGTTGAAAAATGTGAGCTAAATTTCTTCAACCATTTTTGAGGTAAATCAATTGCAAAATAAATTATAAGTTTCTCCAAGCTCCAATAGGAGGTTTTGCTTTGAAATAATTTAAAAGACTTGGGGCGCCTCAAGGCTTTGATCCCTGGCCTGGGAAGATCCCACGTGCCTGGGCGGCTGAACTGATGTGTCCCATTACCCAGCCGGACCTCTGGAGCGCATGCGCCCAGAGCCGGTGCTCTGCGACAACAGAGGCCACCGCGATGGGAGGCCCACAGGAGCCAAAGAACAAAGACGGTTGAAAATGGATAAACGAAAAACCAATAGAAGTGGCGTGCCTGCTCCCCTCCTTCCCCACCCCACCCCCAACCAATAATAAATAAATAAATAAATCTTTAAAAAAAATAAAAATTAAAAAAAAGTTTGTTTGGCTTCCTAACTTTCAAATCCATATCTTATATTATCATATTTTGTGATTATTTGGTTTTAAAAAATTATAATTCATTTTTAATAAGCCCTAGGAAAGAAACCTACAGAATACTTAACCACAAGATGAGTGCAGAAGGTGTTTTTCCATTTCTCTTCTTTGAATCTTCCCACAGAATTGTATTGCCCACCAATCCAAACAACTGAATTCTAGGTATAAAATAATTGTACAACAACCCAAGATGGAGAGTTTTGCCTGAGTCAATATAAACTTTGAAGAATGGATCTCTGCAAATAAAATTCACATTTGTGAGGGGAGTTAAAACTAATTAGTTTAGGGTGGCTGAGAAAGCAGTCTATGCTGGTAAAAGCAATGGACTGATGGGGTTCTTACGGCAACAGTCTCACTAAGAAGGAACTGCAGGTGAGGAGTAAGTTATTATTATACTAATATTGGTTGTTAGTATTATCATTGTAAATGATAAACAAATAATTTTACCATAAAAAAAAGCAGAGAATAACTTATTGATTAGCTTACAAGTATCCTGATTTTAGTACTACTTTCAGAGGTACTATTGGTTATTAATTACCATTGTTTAATTTTTTTGTAAAGAAATTCTGACATTTGTATTTCAAGTTGTGCTTACAAATGACATAAAAATACCATTCTTGGAGACATGAATATTAGAATTGGTATTGCAAAATGGTTAATTGTTCAGGTTGTTGAAAAATGTGAGCTAAATTTCTTCAACCATTTTTGAGGTAAATCAATTGCAAAATAAATTATAAGTTTCTCCAAGCTCCAATAGGAGGTTTTTGCTTTGAAATAATTTAAAAGTGCCAAAGGCCTAAAACTGCAGACATTTCCTGCACTTACTCCTTTCTAAGCAATTGCACCAATTTAGAGGGAAAAATACAGCAATGTCAAGTCAAATACTGACTCGCATGTGTTCATACCAGAAATCTAGTTCATAAACAGTATTTAATACTTGTTGAATGCAAATCTGAAAATTATGAAGATGTTTAACAATCACCTTTCTATCTCTATGCTATAGACTTTAAAAATTATTACTCCATAAATTATGATAAAATGTGGGCATGTAACACTAGTTTTCATTTTTAGTGCTTAAAATTCCATTAGGCCATTCATAGAAAGTTGTTAATATATAATGAATCTTAAATTTTGTCAGGATAATAAACTTCAAATTTTGTTTAAACCCTCATCTTCATGCTTATATTCTATGTCCTGTTTTTAATTGGATTCTTCCTTTCTGTATTTTATTCTTTACTATTCTTTCTGCATTCTATTTTTTTAATATATTTTATTTTTGGCTGTGTTTCATCTTAAGTTGCTGCATGCAGGCTTTCTCCAGTTTCTCTTGTTTGGGAGCATGGGCAATTAGGCTCACGGACTTAGTAACTGTGATGCGTGGGCTTAGTTGCCTCGCAACAAAACATGTGGGATCTCCCCAGAACAGGGATGGAACCTGTGTCCCCTGCAATGGCAGGCAGATTCTTAACCATTGAACCACCAGGGAAGCCATACATTTTATTATTTACTACTCTCAACTAGAATACAACAAATTAAAAAGATAAAAAATTTAATTTAGCTGACAAATGTATATCTCAAACATTACTATTCTTTTTTTGATTTTTTATCACAACCCCATACTACTTTATTTTTGCATGGTTATTTGCATAATTTTTTCTTTTTTTATTATTTTATTTTTTGCAGAGTTTTGTTGTTTACTGTCACACATCGACCTGAATCCGCCATAGGTATGCAAACATTCTGATTCTTGAGTTGACAAAATCTCTTGAAGCTGGTTTCCTTAATTTCTTAAATTCAGGTTACTATCTTTCAAGATAGGTACTATTTAATTCAGATTCTGATTTAATTCAGATTCATATAAAATTTATTGAGCACTTGCTTTAAATCTTAATGTATATAATGTTACCTTAATATGAGGTTTTATTATTCCGGTATAAGATAAGGAGAACAGTAAACATATTCAGAAATTTGAAAGCATTTGACTGCAGCAGAGCTGTGTTTTTAATTTAGGTTTTGACATAGATCAGTCAGAGTCGAATGATGAAAAAAAAAAATAGACAGTAATTTGAATAGGGAAACTTACTATGTGCATATGTGCATGCTAAGTCTCTTCAGTCATGTCCAATTCTGTGTGACCCTACAGACTGTGGCCTGCCAGTCTCCTCTATCCATGGGATTTTCTTTTTTTCTTTTTGTAATTTTGGCCTCTTTTCTTTTTTTTTTTTTTAAATTTTCATCCATCTTTATTCTTTGGCCTGTGTGGGCCTCCCATTGTAATGGCCTCTCTCACTGCAGAGCACCAACTCTTGGCACATGCGTTCCAGAGCACTGGCTCACATTTGAAACACTGGTCCAGTCACTCCAGGGCACGTGGGATCTTTCCAGACCAGGGATGGAACCAGTGCCCCTTGCACTGCACGGCAGACTCTTTACCCACTGGACCACCAGGGAAGTCCTGTCCATGGGATTTTCTAGGCAAGAATAATGGAGTGTGGTGCCATGCCCACTTCCAAAGGATCTTCCTGACCCAGGGATTGAACCCACATTTCTTACATCTCCTGCATTGGCAGGTGTGTTCTTTACTACTAGCATCACCTGGGGAGCCCATAGTTTAATATAAAGAATCATAATAAGATATTAAAGTGTTACAAAACTTACCAGTAAGAAGTAAAGAACTCTAAAGTCATAGAAATAGCAGATATAAAGAGCAATCACTACCTGTACATTTATAATAGCACACTCAGGTAAAGAGATACCCTATACTAAGAGTCAGTCCATACTGGAGGGGAAATTTTTGTCTCACTGAATGGCAGAGAAGTCACTAGGGTGCCATGTCAGTAACTGCTCTTGCTGAAAAGCACAGCTGGAATTTGCTGGAAATCGGTTCTTCATAGTGCTTGGGAAAGATGTTTAAGGAATAATCTATCACCAGAGACATTGTCCCACAAAACTGCCCATGGGGAACGTACACAAAAGCTACCGAATACTGAGCATTGCTATGATCCATGAAAGGAAGAAGGCAGACATTGGAGTAGCTATCTGTGCTGCAGAAGCCTGCATCTAGATAAGTTGAAACTCTGTATTGCTGCAGATGCTCCTCTAAGAAACTGACCATGGTAGGTGCCAGGGGGAAGCTGCTGACCAGAATGCTGCTGGCCTTGTCTCCTATCAAAGCCAAACAACAGAGAAGCTGAGAGCATTCCAGGAGTGTGGTGCTGCAGAAAGTTACATGCTGCAGAAGCCCACCCGTTAGCATGCCCAAATCAGTAAGAAAAATCCTTTCCTCCTGCAATGTCTCTCTAGTACTCTATATTGGTAAAGCTTCAATGCCATCTCAGAAAGGAAAAATATGTACTGAGATCAAAGTTCATTTTTACATAGCATGCCAAATGGGGCAAATTTTGAGATGGGCCTCCCATTGTAATGGCCTCTCTCACTGCAGAGCACCAACTCTTGGCACATGCGTTCCAGAGCACTGGCTCACATTTGAAACACTGGTCCAGTCACTCCAGGGCACGTGGGATCTTTCCAGACCAGGGATGGAACCAGTGCCCCTTGCACTGCACGGCAGACTCTTTACCCACTGGACCACCAGGGAAGTCCTGTCCATGGGATTTTCTAGGCAAGAATAATGGAGTGTGGTGCCATGCCCACTTCCAAAGGATCTTCCTGACCCAGGGATTGAACCCACATTTCTTACATCTCCTGCATTGGCAGGTGTGTTCTTTACTACTAGCATCACCTGGGGAGCCCATAGTTTAATATAAAGAATCATAATAAGATATTAAAGTGTTACAAAACTTACCAGTAAGAAGTAAAGAACTCTAAAGTCATAGAAATAGCAGATATAAAGAGCAATCACTACCTGTACATTTATAATAGCACACTCAGGTAAAGAGATACCCTATACTAAGAGTCAGTCCATACTGGAGGGGAAATTTTTGTCTCACTGAATGGCAGAGAAGTCACTAGGGTGCCATGTCAGTAACTGCTCTTGCTGAAAAGCACAGCTGGAATTTGCTGGAAATCGGTTCTTCATAGTGCTTGGGAAAGATGTTTAAGGAATAATCTATCACCAGAGACATTGTCCCACAAAACTGCCCATGGGGAACGTACACAAAAGCTACCGAATACTGAGCATTGCTATGATCCATGAAAGGAAGAAGGCAGACATTGGAGTAGCTATCTGTGCTGCAGAAGCCTGCATCTAGATAAGTTGAAACTCTGTATTGCTGCAGATGCTCCTCTAAGAAACTGACCATGGTAGGTGCCAGGGGGAAGCTGCTGACCAGAATGCTGCTGGCCTTGTCTCCTATCAAAGCCAAACAACAGAGAAGCTGAGAGCATTCCAGGAGTGTGGTGCTGCAGAAAGTTACATGCTGCAGAAGCCCACCCGTTAGCATGCCCAAATCAGTAAGAAAAATCCTTTCCTCCTGCAATGTCTCTCTAGTACTCTATATTGGTAAAGCTTCAATGCCATCTCAGAAAGGAAAAATATGTACTGAGATCAAAGTTCATTTTTACATAGCATGCCAAATGGGGCAAATTTTGAGATGGGAAACAACAAGTCAATCATCGACATTATTATATGAACCCAAATCTTTATTTTCAGATTAGATATGAATCTTAACTTTTTAGATCCAATTTTAGATCTATGTATATGAAAATCTTCTCCCACCATAGCACTCAATTCTATTCTGTGATACTGATGACCAAATATAGGGAACTAAACTGACTAAACCCACACTAGGCTCCAAGATGCATTATTATTGAGGAAAATTAATAGACTGAGGATCATCAATGGATGTATAGGTTCCCCCAGTTATTTTTAGGTCAATACAATTAGATCTAGTAGGGAAACAACACTTGGGTTATGAGAGGTTAAATTGCATACTGCATGTCCTTCCATGTGATAGCAGAGACTGATATCTATCATCTGTAGCATGTGGCAGAAACTTGGCTCCTAACATATTCAACCACTTGAGCTTTTGTGTTCAAGAAAGCTTCATTCCCTTTCTGACATAACTGGAAGGTTAAAATCCAGCTGCCATGTGTACCTGTCCATCCCTAGAGGACCTGTGGCCTGAGTAGATGCCTGAGCAATCTGTTGAACCACTACTCATGAACATTAACCTGCAATTGTTATCATGGAGATTTTTAGGAAGCTGGATGGTAAGGAATAAACCCTGGACCAGAAAACCCTTACCTGTCACAGATTGGGGGAATTCTTTTTTTTTTTTTTTTTTTTTTTAATTTTTTTTTTTGTGTGTGTGTGTGGGGGTGGGCGGTGGGGGTTGGGTTGGGGAGGGAAGGGAGCAGGCAGGCCACTTCTATTGGTCTTTCATTTCTCTATTTTCATCCTTCTTTGTTCTTTGGCTCCTGTGGGCCTTCCATCGCGGTGGCCTCTGTTGCTGCAGAGAGCAGGCTCTGGGCACATGCGCTCCAGAGCTCTGGCTCAGTAATTGAACACATCGGTCCAGCTGCTCCGCGGCACGTGGGATCTTCCCAGGCCAGGGATCGAACCCGCGCCCCTTGCACTGCAAGGCGGTGTCCTTACCCACTGGACCACCAGGGGAAGCCCAGAATTCTATTTTTTAATATAGAGTACGACAACTTTGGTTTCCTTACTTAGATATTTTACATGAGAGTTCCAGTTTTTCTGATCTTTATTTCTTCATACCTATTACCAAAACTTTTGCATAGTTTGGATCATCTTAAAACTCTGTTTCTGTGGGCATGAAGTAAATATCACCTACTGGATTCATGCTTTTTTTTTTTTTAATAAGTGGAAAGAATATTGAAAACTAGGAATAAAAACATCCTGTTTATTAGTCTTAGCTCTGTTACTTATACATTGTATAACTTTAAATAGTTTTCTCTTTCCAGAGTTTTAGCTTTCTCTCAAAAGGTGTCAAATTTGGCATTTCCAATCTTAATGTAGGAGGTTAGAAAACCAGTAGGTAAGCTTTTTCATACTAAATACCACTCGTTAATATTTCTAGTTTTCTTTTTTTTTTTTTTTTCACCAATCTGGGCACAGAAGACTGAAGTTTCAAGGTAACCTGAAGTTAGGCAAAACCAGATAACTTCATTGACTAACAAACTGATTTTTAAGTATGAATGCCATTTCTAGGTGAAAGGAGTTAAGATGTTTCTGTGATGTCATTGTGATTTTACAGTAAGGATTCATATGATGTTGCCTCAGATAAAAGCAGCCTGAAATAATAAACCAACATAGAGGAAAACTGCTATAAAGCTCTGTCCTAAACACAGTGAACATTTTGTACATAAAAAATAAATTTTTGTTTCCTTTAAGCAACTAACTTCTTTGATACTACCACGTGGCATAAAACAAGAAAAAAAGAAAATGTAACTAGCAAGATGAACAGCTAGAAGGACAATTACATAGGCAGATGGTACTAAAGAAGGTAATGTAACACTTATTCAGCACATAGGATTATAATACCAGTATCACTCTAGAAGTTTTACTTAAATTAACTCCTAAGTATATCAAATCTTAAAAAAGTTTAATTTATGATTCCTATTTTATAAGAAGCTACTAATAAGATCAGAACAATTAAATAATTCCCCTAGTCCAGAGGGTACAAAGTGAAATTACAGCACACATAGTCTGAAATAGCTTGCTTGTTCTTAGCCACTCACTGATGTATAGATAGTTAAAGATACAGGCATTTCACTAAAGAGGATTTTAATAATGCAGTTCAATGGTATAGCCAAGGAATTTATTTTGATAGTGGGAAAGTTTCTCACTTGTAACATGACATGGGTTTAGCTAAAAGTGTGACAGTGAATCATCAATATATAATAATGTATTTTTTAATTTCCAACATCTCATCTATTACATTAAAACTATTATATAAGAAGACATAATAAAAAACTTCTTGTATTTTCTGAAAGTTTCAGAACAAATAAAATTTTCATAAAAATTAATATTTCAGAATAATAAACTGTTCTGAAAGTAAAGTAATAACTTTAAAGTAAATACTAATCCATATTAAATCATCTTTGATTGATTGCATAATATTTCAATTTGCCCTCCAACAATTCTATCTTAATACTCAGTAAAATACTCAAAGTCGATGAAATCTTGATGAATTCAACGAGCACTACTAACTACCCTAAAAAATTAAGAGCAATCCAACTGAAAATCATATCTGGTTAAGAAATATGATGTTCATAATCTACTTTTAAAATTAGAAATCGTTTTAAAATTAGAACAAAATTTGTTTTGGGATTAAAAAAATCTAGGCCTTTCTAAGTGTTTAGATTGAAGTACAGTATACTGTCAGTTTAACAGAAATTGTGTTACATGAAGTCAGATGTAACATTTCCCAACATCAGAACCCATATTAGAATAACCTTCTGTTAGACAAGCAAAACACAATGCGTTAGGGCAAGGTATCCCCTTATATTTTGACACATAACTGCATTAAACCCAGTAAAACATTTACAAAAAGAGGGAAAAGAAACTTTGGCAAATTTCATTGCAAGTACTTAGAGCAATTTTGAAATAGTATGTATAAAAATATAAACCAAATTTGACAATATATAATTTTTGTGATCATTCATAAAATTAAACTCAAAATTAAAATTATTTGAGATCCAAGAAGTAGCAATATCAGAAATAGAATTACAAAGAAGCAACCAATGATTGTTGTTTTGTTTACTCTGTACATTGTATCCAACTCTTTTGTAACCCATGGAATGTAGCCCACCAGGCTCTTTTGTCCATGGGACTCTCCAGGCAAGAATACTAGAGTAGGTTGCCATTTCCTTCTCTGGGAAATCTTCCCAAAAGGATTCAACCCACGTCTCCTGCAATGACTGGAAATTCTTTACTACTGAGCTACCAGGGAAGCCCAGGCAATAACTACCAAAGATACTGTTAATAGTGGTTAACACTATTGAGGATGGAGTCCTTGAAATACCAGGATCATAGTTCATAGTCTTTTGATAGGTTCCAGTTTAGATCAGGTATACAGTTAGGATTGGGTAGACTAGAAATGATATCTCATCACTGAAGACACTATTGCAACCTCAGCTTCCCTAATAAAGAAAACACAGGTGGTGAATGAACACACATACTCATAGATATACATCCACTTGGACAAACCGCTCCCCTCCTCCATGTATATATACATTTACACTAAATAGACAGGCTTCTAAATTGTCTTGATAGAAGGTCTATAAGTATTTTAAATAATCTAAATGTATGCAAATAACCATCATGAAAACATGTATTAGCTTCTGAAGTCACTTCCAAATATAGTTTAAAAAATGAAGATTATTGTGAGATTTTAATCTGAACAAAAATATACCTCATAATAAATAACTGCTAAATGATTATGTATAAAGAAAAGGCTATATTACTTCTATTTAATATAAAATTAAGAGCACAGAAAGACCAATCTCAAATTAAAAGTCCATGTTTTTGAATGGAATATCTTTGAATTTGAGAATGGTAGAGAAGCTTTCATCAGGAAAAATTATGAACATGAGTATTTGAGATTTCTTATCACTATCTTCTCATGTAAAACATTATGGAGCATATATGGATACAAAACAGGAGATAAAACAGAAGCATGGATGTGATAGGTAAATTCAATTATCTTTTAAAAAGTAGTTTATATGATTCATATATTTTCCTGCTCCTCTCAAAATAAATTTGGAAATAATTAAGAAATATTAACATCATTGGAACATAAGAAGGGATGTCTCCAATAAACCAGAATTTTGAGGAATTTTTGGACAATTTGAAGCCGACGGGGACAGATGGAGAACAGAATTGATCATTGTAGAATAGCCTTCGATTCAAAGCAGGCAAATGGGAAAAACCTGGAGGAATAAATGAACAGATTTTCTAAACTGAGTCATGAGGATAACCAAAGCTCAGAACAGAAGGGCCTGGAAATAAGGCAAGCTGGGTAATAGTGCAGAAGCTGGAGGGATTTAGGTTCTGAGCTAACTTTCCCATACAAGGTGCCTGGCACAATCCCTGTTGTCAGGGACTGTTTAAGAAGAACTGAGAGATACAGCATTGGAATCTGTCGATGTGGGCAGCAGAGACAAAGAGGAGAAGAGTATTATCACTGCATACATGTCAGCTCCATTAATAAAATGTGGAAGAAAAAAATTATTTAGCATATTTGGAAGATATACTGAATCTTCTTGTATTTTCTTTCCTGTTAGACACTGGAAATAAACATAAATACTTCACAAAGTATGAAACATTGCGCAGCTTGGAAAATGTGTGTGTGCACATTGAGTTACTCAGCCATGTTTAACTGTTTGTGACCCTACAGACTGTAGCCCATCAGGTTCCTTTGTCCATGGGATTTCCCATGCAAGAATACTGGAGTAGTTTGCCATTTCCTTCTTCAAGGGATATTTCTGACCAGGGATTAAACACATATCTCCTGTATCTCCTGCATTGGCAGATAAATTATTTACCATTGCATCACCTGGGAAGTCCCTGGAAAAGAGTGAGATCAAATATAGGGCATAAGCTAACCGTAGTTATACATACACATGGGCTTCACTTGGTGTGAAAAGCAACTTAAAATAGCATTATAAGGAAATAGCATGAAAACCTATACTATCATATGTGAAAAAAATACCTATTGTCATTTTGCTGTGAGAAAAGGGAATCCTGCAGCGACACTGTGTGACGGCCTGGAGGGGTGTAATGGGGAGTATATACATATGACTAATCTGGGATCATACATATCTGTAAACAACAAAACTCTGTAAAAGTAAAAAGTAAAATAAAATTAAAAAAAAAATAGCATTATGCCATTTAAAGAACTCCACAGCTAATCTCCTAGTTGAAAAAAGAAGTTCATTATCTTCTGGAAAACTTCCAATCAACTATCATATAAAACATCCATAAAATAAACCAACACACATGTTAAAGTCCTACTGCCGAAAGTCTTAAAAAATTCACTTTTTGGAACTGGATAAAGAAAATGGATAGGAGATTGCTCTTTCTCATAGACTCACTTGAGAGGATGATGAAAATGATAAAATATCTAGTTTATGTTTTAGTTTTGTAAAAATTTTAATATGATTTTTAAAAGAATCATATAAAAGCTTTGCACATAATCCCAGTAATATTTGTTAACATCTTTTTCAGAAGATATATAAGGCATCCAGACGAGTATTTAGGTCTGCGTAACTCAATAGACAAGGCTTCTTGGTGGCTCAGTAGTTTAGAATTCACCTGCCAATGCAGGAAATATGAGTTCAGCCACCGGGTCAGAAAGATCCCCTGGAGAAGGAAATGGCAACTCACTGCATTATTCTTGCCTGGGAAATCCCAAGGACAGATGAGCTTGGTGAGTGAGCTTGGTCCACGGGTTTGCAAAGAGTGGGACACAATTTAGCAACTCAGACACTAAGATTGAGCATCTGAGAAAAAAGCACTTGTTTCAGAAGAAAAATACTGAACAGTAATGGTAGAATAGGCTTACTGAACATTCTGCTTATTTTGATGATGTTTTTTAGAATTATTATGTCATTTTTGCTTTCTGGAAACAAATACATTTGAGATACACACATAATAATTTTAGCATATATGGTCCATAAGATGCCATTAACCTTCTAACTGTTGAAACCCTCAATCATACCAATAAAAATGGCAGGATAATAAGAGTTTCCTGAATTAGGGACAAGGATGTGATGCCAACCCACTAAATGTTTACAATAGCTTTGTTCACTTTGTCACCAGTAGTTAAGAGGATTAATCATAGTTATTAATTGCCTTATTTAAGCATGTCATATTTACTTTCCTCTGAAGAATTTGGGGAGACAGAAAAAAGATTTTTTCATTTTATCAGCTGACACATGAACCAATTGGTTCAGCTAAAACAAAAAGAACGGATCATACATATCTGTAAACAACAAAACTCTGTAAAAGTAAAAGTTAAAAAAAATAGCATTATGCCATTTAAAGAACTCCACAGCTAATCTCCTAGTTGAAAAAAGAAGTTCATTATCTTCTGGAAAACTTCCAATCAACTATCATATAAAACATCCATAAAATAAACCAACACACATGTTAAAGTCCTACTGCCGAAAGTCTTAAAAAATTCACTTTTTGGAACTGGATAAAGAAAATGGATAGGAGATTGCTCTTTCTCATAGACTCACTTGAGAGGATGATGAAAATGATAAAATATCTAGTTTATGTTTTAGTTTTGTAAAAATTTTAATATGATTTTTAAAAGAATCATATAAAAGCTTTGCACATAATCCCAGTAATATTTGTTAACATCTTTTTCAGAAGATATATAAGGCATCCAGACGAGTATTTAGGTCTGCGTAACTCAATAGACAAGGCTTCTTGGTGGCTCAGTAGTTTAGAATTCACCTGCCAATGCAGGAAATATGAGTTCAGCCACCGGGTCAGAAAGATCCCCTGGAGAAGGAAATGGCAACTCACTGCATTATTCTTGCCTGGGAAATCCCAAGGACAGATGAGCTTGGTGAGTGAGCTTGGTCCACGGGTTTGCAAAGAGTGGGACACAATTTAGCAACTCAGACACTAAGATTGAGCATCTGAGAAAAAAGCACTTGTTTCAGAAAAAAAATACTGAACAGTAATGGTAGAATAGGCTTACTGAACATTCTGCTTATTTTGATGATGTTTTTTAGAATTATTATGTCATTTTTGCTTTCTGGAAACAAATACATTTGAGATACACACATAATAATTTTAGCATATATGGTCCATAAGATGCCATTAACCTTCTAACTGTTGAAACCCTCAATCATACCAATAAAAATGGCAGGATAATAAGAGTTTCCTGAATTAGGGACAAGGATGTGATGCCAACCCACTAAATGTTTACAATAGCTTTGTTCACTTTGTCACCAGTAGTTAAGAGGATTAATCATAGTTATTAATTGCCTTATTTAAGCATGTCATATTTACTTTCCTCTGAAGAATTTGGGGAGACAGAAATAAGATTTCTTCATTTTATCAGCTGACACATGAACCAATTGGTTCAGCTAACACATAAACCAATTGAAATAGAAAATGTATTCCCATTGCTCAGAATACTGAATCGTGATGTGATTCTTGAAGGATGCTAAACGAACCATCAGTACATAGCAGTCTAGGCTTTTATTTTCCTAAAGAGAATTTATTTTAAAAAATAGTTTTCAGATACGTAAGGAAAACCAGAAAATTTTCAGAAGAGTTGTAATATGAAGTGTAATAATTAGGTCAATTAGCCACAGATAAAAAACTTGAATACAGAAAATAAGATATAACTTAGTGATTTAAAAAAATCCCAGCACTTTTCTAAAGAAGCAATTAATAAACAAGTTTGGAAAATAATGATATTTGAGTAATAAAATATATGGCAGTCAAAACTGAGAAAACTCAGAGAAATTGAATGGATAATACTGAATACTGACTGTGATTTGGAAGACTGACTTTAGATATTCCACTGGAAGGCAGAACTAATACACAGAGAAGATATTAAAGTACTGAGTGCGAAGATGTTACATTTGGGTCTCAATGCATCCATGTCCTCATGCATATAGTTCCAGAAGTATGAAACTGAGCAGACAGGGAGGAATAAATTAACCAAAATAATGGTGAAAAGTGAAATTAAAAAACAGTCACCTTTTTAGGGGGTGGAGAAGGGGCTTCCTTGATAGCTCAGTGGTAAAGAGTTCACCTGCCAATGCAGGACACATGGGTTTGATCCCTGATCCAGAAAGATCCCACCTGCTGCAGAGAAAACAAAGCCAGTGAGCCACAACTATTGAGCCTGTGCTTGAGAGCCTCAGAGTTGGAACTATTGACTCCATGTGCTGCAACTATTGAAGCCCATGTGCCCTGGAGCCCGAGTTCCACAAGAGAAGTCACCACAACAAGAAGCCTGCTCATCTCAACTACAGAGTATCCCCCACTCCCTGCAACTAGAGAAGAGCCTGTGGTAGCAGTGAAATTCAGAAAAGCCAAAAATAAATAAATAAAATGCATGTTAAAAAAAGTCAACTTTTTTTTTTTTTTGCCACTTCTATTGGTCTTTCATTTATGCATTTTCTTCCATCTTTGTTCTTTGGCCTGTGTGGGCCTCCCATTGCAGCGGTCTCTCCTGTCGCAGAGCACTGGATCCAGACGCATGCCCCTTAGAACTCCAGTTGGGTAGTTGGACACATAGGTCCAGCTCAATTGAAATAGAAAATGTATTCCCATTGCTCAGAATACTGAATCGTGATGTGATTCTTGAAGGATGCTAAACGAACCATCAGTACATAGCAGTCTAGGCTTTTATTTTCCTAAAGAGAATTTATTTTAAAAAATAGTTTTCAGATACGTAAGGAAAACCAGAAAATTTTCAGAAGAGTTGTAATATGAAGTGTAATAATTAGGTCAATTAGCCACAGATAAAAAACTTGAATACAGAAAATAAGATATAACTTAGTGATTTAAAAAAATCCCAGCACTTTTCTAAAGAAGCAATTAATAAACAAGTTTGGAAAATAATGATATTTGAGTAATAAAATATATGGCAGTCAAAACTGAGAAAACTCAGAGAAATTGAATGGATAATACTGAATACTGACTGTGATTTGGAAGACTGACTTTAGATATTCCACTGGAAGGCAGAACTAATACACAGAGAAGATATTAAAGTACTGAGTGCGAAGATGTTACATTTGGGTCTCAATGCATCCATGTCCTCATGCATATAGTTCCAGAAGTATGAAACTGAGCAGACAGGGAGGAATAAATTAACCAAAATAATGGTGAAAAGTGAAATTAAAAAACAGTCACCTTTTTAGGGGGTGGAGAAGGGGCTTCCTTGATAGCTCAGTGGTAAAGAGTTCACCTGCCAATGCAGGACACATGGGTTTGATCCCTGATCCAGAAAGATCCCACCTGCTGCAGAGAAAACAAAGCCAGTGAGCCACAACTATTGAGCCTGTGCTTGAGAGCCTCAGAGTTGGAACTATTGACTCCATGTGCTGCAACTATTGAAGCCCATGTGCCCTGGAGCCCGAGTTCCACAAGAGAAGTCACCACAACAAGAAGCCTGCTCATCTCAACTACAGAGTATCCCCCACTCCCTGCAACTAGAGAAGAGCCTGTGGTAGCAGTGAAATTCAGAAAAGCCAAAAATAAATAAATAAAATGCATGTTAAAAAAAGTCAACTTTTTTTTTTTTTTTTTTTTGCCACTTCTATTGGTCTTTCATTTATGCATTTTCTTCCATCTTTGTTCTTTGGCCTGTGTGGGCCTCCCATTGCAGCGGTCTCTCCTGTCGCAGAGCACTGGATCCAGACGCATGCCCCTTAGAACTCCAGTTGGGTAGTTGGACACATAGGTCCAGCCACTCTGCGGCACGTGGGATCTTCCCAGGCCAGGGATCAAACCAGTGCCCCTTGCACTGCTAGGCGGTGTCCTTACTGACTGGGCCACCAGGGAAGCCCCTATTCAACTTTTTAATACTAAAAAAAGGCCTTTGAATAAGGGCAATTTTTGAAAAGAAAATAAAACATTATTCAGTGAAAATTATATATTGTAGGATAAAAAGAAATCTTGCAATCTTCTCAATTTGTGGAGATGATCACACAGTAAAGAGAATCAGTTAAGTGCTAGAAAGATCCTCCAGAACTCATGTATATGAAAAATTGTAATATCTTTAACAGAAAAGCATTTGACTTTTGGATTCCATATTGGAGTAAGTGGAACAGGGTATAAAAAAGATGTGATATACAAAGACTGAAGTATATATGTGCTATAAGTACAGTTTGTCTGCCTTATAACTAGTTATTCTGGTAGAATTTTGGAAACAGGGAAGTTGTTCTATTCTACTTTAGCCATTGCTAGGTTGGGAAATAATATCTCATTACCTGTCCATAAAGTTTCTCAGTAAAGTCAAGCATATGTTACAGAAAAGACACTGAAGTCAAGCTGAATGAATCAGATCTCCTCTCCAGTATATTTCTCATTAGAGTTAATAGAAAGGTTGTCTTTTAAATTTTGTCTACAATATAATATTGCCAACACAGAAATCATGTTTATAACTTTGCGGCAAACTTTTGTTTATTATTAAGAGAATAAATTCAACATATAAAAAGAAGTAGAAAAGAAACACAATATTGATAGGCAGATGATAAATGATAGGCTAAATAATTTCTGTAAAAATTTCATCTCTGATATTTTTGATAATAACCTAACTACTGAACTTCTTTTTCTGCTGTCTCTTACTACATGGTGAATTTTCACCCTCTTGCAACTGAAATATTTTTGACATGTCTAAAAATATATTTTAAAAATAAATTTACTAAAAGAAAAAGCAAATAATAAGATGTAAATCAAGAAGTAGAATTGAATATGCAGGAAGAAATGGGTAAAGAGAAACGAAAAAAACTGCATGTTAGAGTGTAGTTCATAAGATAATTTTAGTGTAAAAAATTCAAGTAAAATTGTTTTTTTTTTAAATTTTGGTCTCTTTTATTGGCCTTCATTTATCCATTTTCATCCAGCTTTATTCTTTGGCCTGTGTGGGCCTTCCATTGCTGTGGCCTCTCTCATTGCAGAGCACCGGCTCTGGGTGCATGCGCTCCTGAGCACGGGCTCATAATTGGACACACCGGTCCAGCTGCTCTGTGGCATGTGGGATTTTCCCAGGAACAGGGATTGAACCGGTGCCTTTTGTACTGCAAGGTGTACTCTTTACCCACTGGACCACCAGGGAAGCCCTCAAGTAAATTTTAAAAGGATATCTCACTGATACATCCTAGAGCATTTTATATTAATAATAAATATGAGTATACTATATAATTTTTGCAGTGCAATTATTTAATAAGTGATTACATTAAGATAAAATATGATTGATAAACACTTTTTAGTAACTGACATAAGAAAATATAATATGAAAACATTCAAGTCAATAGAAATTAAAAAATATTTAATCAGAAAAATCCATATTAATTAAAAGAAACACTACAAGATATAAAAAATTTGGACTCCAAGAATAAAGACAAGTATTTATAAATTTACTTATCATGAATTAATGAAATCCACAAGTGAAGTGACAAAATGTAAAAATTGTATAAGCAAAGCAAATACAAAGATTATTTAGGTTTTGCTTACGGTATATTAACTACATGGTCCCATTATGCAGCTTGTCTGTTTTTAGTTATTCAAGATTTAAAACTGGTAACATATCTTAATACTGTTGATGTAGAAAGGAGACACTGATTATAATGCACCATCCTTCAAAGAATCTACCCTTAAGTAATGAATTTCACTCCTATTCACATTTTATTGTCTAAAAGCGATTTACATGCCACAGCTAATTCCAGGAGGGAATAAAATTTAATTTGTTCTGAGGGTAGAGAGCCAGAAATAATTGATAAACAACACTAAGGACTAATACATTCCATCTTTTTAGTCATCAAACAGATAAATACTTGTTTTATTAATTCTTTAAATTTTGAAGTGACACACAGTTGATAGATAATGTATTACATGATTACTTTCCTCCAAATGTGTCAAAAACCATGTTTTTCTGTATTAGTTGTTTCTAATAGTACATATCTGTCATTTTGCCTACAGAGCAATTTTCAACATTAATTTTATGAATAAACAGACAATTTTTAAAAAGTTTCTCAAAAGAGACAGCACTATAAGCTTTATTCTTTGGCCCGCGTGGGCCTCCCATTGCTGTGGCCTCTCTCATTGCAGAGCACCGGCTCTGGGTGCATGCGCTCCTGAGCACGGGCTCATAATTGGACACACCGGTCCAGCTGCTCTGTGGCATGTGGGATTTTCCCAGGAACAGGGATTGAACCGGTGCCTTTTGTACTGCAAGGTGTACTCTTTACCCACTGGACCACCAGGGAAGCCCTCAAGTAAATTTTAAAAGGATATCTCACTGATACATCCTAGAGCATTTTATATTAATAATAAATATGAGTATACTATATAATTTTTGCAGTGCAATTATTTAATAAGTGATTACATTAAGATAAAATATGATTGATAAACACTTTTTAGTAACTGACATAAGAAAATATAATATGAAAACATTCAAGTCAATAGAAATTAAAAAATATTTAATCAGAAAAATCCATATTAATTAAAAGAAAAACTACAAGATATAAAAAATTTGGACTCCAAGAATAAAGACAAGTATTTATAAATTTACTTATCATGAATTAATGAAATCCACAAGTGAAGTGACAAAATGTAAAAATTGTATAAGCAAAGCAAATACAAAGATTATTTAGGTTTTGCTTACGGTATATTAACTACATGGTCCCATTATGCAGCTTGTCTGTTTTTAGTTATTCAAGATTTAAAACTGGTAACATATCTTAATACTGTTGATGTAGAAAGGAGACACTGATTATAATGCACCATCCTTCAAAGAATCTACCCTTAAGTAATGAATTTCACTCCTATTCACATTTTATTGTCTAAAAGCGATTTACATGCCACAGCTAATTCCAGGAGGGAATAAAATTTAATTTGTTCTGAGGGTAGAGAGCCAGAAATAATTGATAAACAACACTAAGGACTAATACATTCCATCTTTTTAGTCATCAAACAGATAAATACTTGTTTTATTAATTCTTTAAATTTTGAAGTGACACACAGTTGATAGATAATGTATTACATGATTACTTTCCTCCAAATGTGTCAAAAACCATGTTTTTCTGTATTAGTTGTTTCTAATAGTACATATCTGTCATTTTGCCTACAGAGCAATTTTCAACATTAATTTTATGAATAAACAGACATATTTTTCGTTGAACAAGCATGTTTCTCAAAAGAGACAGCACATAAGTGAATTCATTGCATTTAAATAATTATACATAGGTTGGGAATTATTTTATTTTAATATTTTAATGAAGAAATTTTTATGTGTATGTTATCTATGAAATAGTTTTTAGTTCTGAATCAAATTCTAATAAAATAATGAAAACTGATTTAGAAACATGAAATGCTTAAGATACAAAAACAAAATTAATCCAAATCACACAATATAATTCTTAAAAGTAAATGAACAATCTCTAAAAATAAGTAAAATTGTTCTAATAAGTCCAATAAACAAATTATTACTTTGAAATATGAGCATTTGATAAATAATAGGAAATAGTATTTCCTTATTAAATTCAGAGTATTCTTAGATAGCAGAAGAATGCATTTATTTAAATTTTACCCTAGATTCAGTCATGGAAACTTGTTCACTATATAAAGAATTCTCTCAGCTCTGGTTAGGTTTATTTCCTGCTATTAAACACTTGTGCTGATTTCATCTGACATTTAATTCTGTGCAAGCTGTAACAGCTTCTCAGTAACTCATATGAAAAGCGCAACTGCAAACATCCAAGGAGTGGAATTTGTCATGATTCATAAGAGCAAATATTGTATGCCACTAAAAATATAGGAACATTGCCAAAACAATACAGTTGATGACAATTCTTATTTCCATCTCTTATAAATTGCCTACTATAAGAAGTACTAACAACATTCACATTTTATTCTCAGTGAATATTATTGAGTAAAGTACAAGAACTAGTAACAGTTCAGGAGTAAGAAAGATACAAGCTGGAATAAATATTATAAGCACTGTTTGTGAAATTATATGGAAGATTTCATACAAGATCATATTCATAAAAAAAAGTGATAGAAATAAACTATTTTATCTTTAATGTCAATCCATATTGAAAGTACTTTTTCCCACATGCCACGTATTCTTTGACAATACATAAAATAAAGCTTTATATAATGTGAACATGTATTTATACCTTTTGAGACTTTCTTAAATTTATTAATATATATCAGCACATTAAGTAAACTATTTGCTATGTTTAAGATGAAAAACTAGATAATACGTATATCTTTCTGCTACCGATTTCATGTATTATGCATGATAATAAACACATTTTTATCCATGACTCACTTCATAAAATCATAAATATTCATGAGTTCCTTTATTTCTATAAATTATTTTTATTTGAAATGAAAACTACAGAATAAAACATGAGTCAATTCTCCTGTACTTTCTTCCACAATATTTAATACAATTTATGTTTAAAAATGTATTCTAACAAATACAGATTTTCACAGAAAAATATAGAATGATTTATTTTCAGATGTGTTAAAATATTCCTAGGTTAGGTATAAATACTGGTCTTTTAAGATGATGCAATATATTATAAGATAAGGATGAGTTGTAGGATGATTGGAGATGAAGGTGAAAGTATGTAATTATGCAAATGGTCAAAATTAACAGTTTAATAGAGAAACATATCATTCTTATAAACATATATATCAAATCTTATATTATGATATGGAATATGTTTATAATTACATTTCTTCTTTTTCTACCATTTGTTTTCATGAGTTTTCACTGGAAGAAAAATTATTTGATTTCAGAGTGTTTTCAAAAATTTTGTTCTTCCACTTAATTCAATACACGGCTAAAATTAGTGGCCAGAAATTTTTGAGGGTCTATATGGATCTAATTTCCTTAAGCAGAAAGCAAATCATGTTAAAATAAATGACACCTACTTATATTTAACATCACAGAGTTTTACTGAAGTTTCCTCAATTAATCTGTCTTCTAAGAGCATTCACATTTAACCCTAATATACTTTCAATCTGATTTATATTAAGATAGTATATTTTATAGTTAAATTTTATTTAGTGTATGTGAAATATTATTCATTCATAGTCTAAAATTAATTCTTGAGTCCCAGACTACATTGAGTAGATGTCAGTTTTTGTAAAATGATTATATATATAGAATTCCTAAAACTTCCCCCACCTAAATATGATTTGTCATTCTTTCAAAGCATTTGCTCAGTCCATGGATATCAGCAGAACTGCTGGGAAGAAAAAAGAAAGGAAGAAAATAGTCATGGCTTTAGCTTTTACTACTTTAATATGGAGTTGGCACTATTGCTTCCTCTCTGAAAATTATGAAAAATCAATAAAGAAAACAATAAACATAAATACCAGTCTGTTTTAGCAATATTAGGAGAGAGTAAATATCCAACCGTAACATACCTGAGAAGAAGTGCAAGGTGTATTCATATAGAGAAGCAAAGAGAGGATCAATGACAAGTCAACCAAAGATCTGAAATTCTGTGTGGAGAAGCATATGTCTCTTCAAAAATACTTAGTCTGAATAAAATGTATTGTTGTATAAGGCTGGGCTTAAAGAAACTGGGAGCAATTATAGGCTTCTGGCAAAATAATTTAAAAGTTCTAATCTAAGACATCAGTGGCGATTCACATTAAGTGCTCATTGAAGATGGAGGTCCACTGGGAGCAGGTACAAACGTTTGCTCTGGGTTTAATAGCTGGGTCTTGAGTCAGTTACAAGGATTTATGTTTAAGGGGAGATGGGAAGGAAATTCAAACTCCCTCATGAATTCTGGAAAACGAGTAGCACATAGGACTCTATTTACATGGACATGTTTAAAATCTAGGAAACAAACAGCTGAAATAAAAGTGGTACAAAAATTATTCCACCAAATATCCATATAAATAAAATGAGTCTATGTATTGGTTACTGTAAAAGTTAAGCTGCCATAAAAAAGAAAACACAACATTGCTTTAAATAAGGTAGAAGTTTATCTTTCTATCCTATAATATTTCAGGGTATAAGTAGTCTGAACTCCATAAAGTAATCCAGAATAGTTAAGCAGTCTGCCATGCTCTCTTCTAATAGGATCCTACAAGATTGATAGAGGTATCTTGATACCTGTTTTAAGATAGTAAGTGTAAAATTTTTGCATGTGGATATCTAGTTTTCCCAAGAACATCTGTTGAAGAGACTATCCTTGTCTCATTGTGTGTTCTTGGCACCCTTTCAAAGATCAATTGATCTCATATGCATAGGTTTATTTCTAGATTCTCTATATAATAAGTCTCTCAATCTTCCCCACCTAAATATGATTTGTCATTCTTTCAAAGCATTTGCTCAGTCCATGGATATCAGCAGAACTGCTGGGAAGAAAAAAGAAAGGAAGAAAATAGTCATGGCTTTAGCTTTTACAACTTTAATATGGAGTTGGCACTATTGCTTCCTCTCTGAAAATTATGAAAAATCAATAAAGAAAACAATAAACATAAATACCAGTCTGTTTTAGCAATATTAGGAGAGAGTAAATATCCAACCGTAACATACCTGAGAAGAAGTGCAAGGTGTATTCATATAGAGAAGCAAAGAGAGGATCAATGACAAGTCAACCAAAGATCTGAAATTCTGTGTGGAGAAGCATATGTCTCTTCAAAAATACTTAGTCTGAATAAAATGTATTGTTGTATAAGGCTGGGCTTAAAGAAACTGGGAGCAATTATAGGCTTCTGGCAAAATAATTTAAAAGTTCTAATCTAAGACATCAGTGGCGATTCACATTAAGTGCTCATTGAAGATGGAGGTCCACTGGGAGCAGGTACAAACGTTTGCTCTGGGTTTAATAGCTGGGTCTTGAGTCAGTTACAAGGATTTATGTTTAAGGGGAGATGGGAAGGAAATTCAAACTCCCTCATGAATTCTGGAAAACGAGTAGCACATAGGACTCTATTTACATGGACATGTTTAAAATCTAGGAAACAAACAGCTGAAATAAAAGTGGTACAAAAATTATTCCACCAAATATCCATATAAATAAAATGAGTCTATGTATTGGTTACTGTAAAAGTTAAGCTGCCATAAAAAAGAAAACACAACATTGCTTTAAATAAGGTAGAAGTTTATCTTTCTATCCTATAATATTTCAGGGTATAAGTAGTCTGAACTCCATAAAGTAATCCAGAATAGTTAAGCAGTCTGCCATGCTCTCTTCTAATAGGATCCTACAAGATTGATAGAGGTATCTTGATACCTGTTTTAAGATAGTAAGTGTAAAATTTTTGCATGTGGATATCTAGTTTTCCCAAGAACATCTGTTGAAGAGACTATCCTTGTCTCATTGTGTGTTCTTGGCACCCTTTCAAAGATCAATTGATCTCATATGCATAGGTTTATTTCTAGATTCTCTATATAATAAGTCTCTCAAGTACGATATTGTTTTAATTATCTTAGTTTTGTAGTATCTTGAAAACAGGACATATAATGACTCCACTTTTATATTTCTTTCTCAATTGCTTTGGATATTCTGAGTCTCTTGTGGTTTTATACAAATTTTAGAAATGTTTTTTCAATGAAAAAATATCACTGGGATTTTGATGATGACAGCACTGAATCTGTATATTGCTTTTGATGGTATTTTAACAATGTTAATCCTTCCCATCCAATAACATGGGATGTCTTGCCATTGATATGTGTGTTTTTCTTATTTCTTTCATCATTGGCTTATTTGATGTGTACAGAGATTTCACTCTGTTAAATATACTTTTAGGTAATTTTCTTATGTCACTGTAAATAGGATTTTTAAACTATCATTTTCAGATAGCTAATTGTTTCAGTGTGTAGGGAAAAATTTGATGTTTTATGTCAATTTTGTATCTTTCAAATTTTGTGAATGCATTTATTCTACCAATATTTTTGTCTAGTCATTAAGATTTTCAACATATAAGATCATATTATCCACAAACAAGAATAATTTTTTCTTAAAATCCTATTTGGACTCCTTTTATTTCCTTTTATTGACTAAACACTCTGCCTAGGACTTCTCTACATCATACGCAAATATCAACTAGAAATGGATTAAAAGCTTAGACATAAACATTCAAACTGTAAAGCTCTAGAAATAGGGTAAAATTTCTTTGCATTGATCTTAGTAATAATTTATTGCATATGATACCAAAATGCAGGCAACAAAAGAAAAACAAATGGGACCACATCAAACTAAAAAGCTCCTGCACAGCAAACAAAACAATCAACAAAATGAAATGGCAAGGTATAGAATAAGAGAAAGTACCTGCAAGTCATTTGATAAGTGGCTGATTTCCAAAATATACATGGAGCTTCTACAATTCATTAGCAAAAACAAAACCAAACACCGATTAAAAAATAAACACGTACTTTCAATAGACATTTCTCCAAGAAGATCACAAAAGATTGGCAGGCTTATGAAAACACGCTCAATATCACTAATTACAGGAGAAATGCAAATCAAAATTAAAATGTGATATTACCTCTCACTGTTGGGATGACCATTATAAGAAACAAAAGATAATAATAGCTGACAAGATTGTGGAGAAATCGAAATCTTTATACACTGTTGATGGGAAAGTAAAATGGTACAGTGGTTATGGAAAACAGTATGGAGATTATTTAAAAAATGAACAATAGAATTATCATCACTTGTGGTCCAGGATGTGATATGTACTAGAGGATGTACAATATTATCCTCCAATTAAAATAAATACATTTTAAAAATAAAACTACCACATGATCCAAAAGTCCCATTGCTGGTATATGTCCAAAAGAAATGAAATCACTATCTCAGAGAGATATCTGTGCTCTCGGGTAAATTGCTGCTCTATACACAATAGTCAATATATAGAAATAAAACTTTTTTTTGCCATGTGAAGAGAGAAAGGAATATGATATAGATATACAACAGAATACTATTCATCCCTAAAAAAGAAGAAAATTCTGCAGTTCTTAACATGGATGAACCTGGGGTCAGTTATAGGACAAATACTGCATGATTCTACTTATGTGAAATATCTGAAATAGCTTAATTTATAGAAACAGAGACTACCATAACGTTTACTAGAGGCTCTCTGGCTAAATGGGGATTTGTCATTCAAAGGCAATAAAGTTTCAGTTACACTAGATAAATGCATTCTAGAATTCTGTTGTACAACATAGTGACTCTAGTTAGCAATACACTAATTAATGTATTTCAGAATTTAAGAGCGTAGATCTCATATTAAGGGTTTTTAACATCAAACACACACACACACACACACACACACACACACACAAGCAAGAAGTAAAGCCCTCAAAGAGGAAAACTGCCACATATTGGCTATGTCTATTATACTGATTGTGGCTTTTGCTTATGTCCAATGTGAACAAGTTATACACATTTAATATGCACAGTTCTTTGTACATCAGTCATGCCTCATTATAGTTGTTAAAATACAGAAACATAATACAGATTAAAATGCAACTCAAAGAAAAAATATACAGTATTCTATCTTTTATGTAAGGTATATATATATTTATATATAATGTTCTAAAGTAATATTAAATATCATACTTGTGTCTATTAAAACAATACACAAATATATATTGATATCAAAAACATTGTCAAAGCTATTTTCTCTGGAACAAATTTATTTTTTAAATATTAGCAATTAAAAAATTGCCCTAACAGGAAGAAAAAAGAATCTTTCCTTGAGAGATTAAAATATTGTGAACCTCAAATTTCCAATCATAACCTATGCTAAAAATTCAGGCTTATTCACAATGGGTACTTGATCAGAGGCTTTTAAAGTAGTATAAAATAAACAAGTATGAAAAAAATCACCTAAAAGGGATACCAATCTAATTTTTCCTTGCCATGCTTAATACACATTGATTTTGCTTTTGATCAATAAAATGATTTAGTTCTACAGATACTCTCTTCCTCTGACTGAACCTTTCTCTGATTCTTTTATCTCTACCTCTAATTTCTTTGGGTTGCTCTCTCAGTATCACTGTTTTTTCACATCTAACTCTATGTGTGTCTAAGATGTTTGCAAACCATATTAAACTTTTAGTTTCTCAACATGCGGTTTCTTGGTCTGCATATTCATCAATCTTTGTATCACGTTTATATTTCATGTTGGTTGACCATCTCGATTGATGTCTTACATCCTTTACAGCTCTTTATCAGCTGGCTAAAAAAAAAAATCATTTTGATTACTTAGCGTATCTTCTAGAAACATTGAACTGTCCCTTGTACAACATAGTGACTCTAGTTAGCAATACACTAATTAATGTATTTCAGAATTTAAGAGCGTAGATCTCATATTAAGGGTTTTTAACATCAAACACACACACACACACACACACACACACACAAGCAAGAAGTAAAGCCCTCAAAGAGGAAAACTGCCACATATTGGCTATGTCTATTATACTGATTGTGGCTTTTGCTTATGTCCAATGTGAACAAGTTATACACATTTAATATGCACAGTTCTTTGTACATCAGTCATGCCTCATTATAGTTGTTAAAATACAGAAACATAATACAGATTAAAATGCAACTCAAAGAAAAAATATACAGTATTCTATCTTTTATGTAAGGTATATATATATTTATATATAATGTTCTAAAGTAATATTAAATATCATACTTGTGTCTATTAAAACAATACACAAATATATATTGATATCAAAAACATTGTCAAAGCTATTTTCTCTGGAACAAATTTATTTTTTAAATATTAGCAATTAAAAAATTGCCCTAACAGGAAGAAAAAAGAATCTTTCCTTGAGAGATTAAAATATTGTGAACCTCAAATTTCCAATCATAACCTATGCTAAAAATTCAGGCTTATTCACAATGGGTACTTGATCAGAGGCTTTTAAAGTAGTATAAAATAAACAAGTATGAAAAAAATCACCTAAAAGGGATACCAATCTAATTTTTCCTTGCCATGCTTAATACACATTGATTTTGCTTTTGATCAATAAAATGATTTAGTTCTACAGATACTCTCTTCCTCTGACTGAACCTTTCTCTGATTCTTTTATCTCTACCTCTAATTTCTTTGGGTTGCTCTCTCAGTATCACTGTTTTTTCACATCTAACTCTATGTGTGTCTAAGATGTTTGCAAACCATATTAAACTTTTAGTTTCTCAACATGCGGTTTCTTGGTCTGCATATTCATCAATCTTTGTATCACGTTTATATTTCATGTTGGTTGACCATCTCGATTGATGTCTTACATCCTTTACAGCTCTTTATCAGCTGGCTAAAAAAAAAAATCATTTTGATTACTTAGCGTATCTTCTAGAAACATTGAACTGTCCCTTGGTTATTAAACTAAATGTAAAAGGGATGTAGACATAACATCATAAGAAAGGACATATATATAGTATTTATATTATATATATATATGAACAAACACACAGATACATAAATACATTGACTCCTTTCTATATGATACATTGATTAGGTGTTGAGGATAGGATTTCATTAACTCCAGTGATTTTTCAAAGGGGTAGAGAATTAGATTTTCACAGGAAGGTTAGAGTGTGGATTTCTGGACCTTCAAAGAGGTAGATAACATAGAAAATCTAGATAGTTTTTCCTTGAATTAATAAAAAAACACTAGCATGTAAGTTGTAGCTACATTATAGGACTGATTAAATTACCTTAATTCAATAAACATGCTTTGCATGAAGGAATAAAGTTAGATATTTATACAGTGATTTTTATTCAGCCCCCCCCCCCATTACACTAAAATTAGCATTTTCTCAAACATAATGGACACATTCAGAACTGAAACAATTAATTCATTTTGGCGTGCATTATTTAGAAAATATATGTGTTTTTAAATGCTTTTTTATCAGTGATGTAAAAATAAAAGATGGTATTCAACTGAATAGATGAATTGCTTATGAAGGACACAGAGACCTTATGACTAATATACTAGAACTGATCATTCCTCTTATAAAGATTGAAAACTACTGAGAGAAGCTATCATGATTGTATTTTTATACATGTAATACCTTATAAGAATTAAATCACTCATTAACCTCAAATCCCAGTATTTTATTTTTGTAATTATCAGAAAAAAACCACAAAACTTTATTTTAATTTATTATTTCATTACAGTATTTTTCATCAAATTGTGCCCACCTTACTATGAATAGTGCACTCAATGCCTCTCATGTTGGACGCAAACATTTTGTGCCTTCTGAGAGTATCTCAATGACCTTCCTTCTCTTTCCTGGTTGATATGTGAACCACACTGACTGTCCTGATGTTGGAAAAGCAACTATCACAAAAAGAGTTCAATTTTGTATATTGTTCCTTTGTATCACGTTTATATTTCATGTTGGTTGACCATCTCGATTGATGTCTTACATCCTTTACAGCTCTTTATCAGCTGGCTAAAAAAAAAAATCATTTTGATTACTTAGCGTATCTTCTAGAAACATTGAACTGTCCCTTGGTTATTAAACTAAATGTAAAAGGGATGTAGACATAACATCATAAGAAAGGACATATATATAGTATTTATATTATATATATATATGAACAAACACACAGATACATAAATACATTGACTCCTTTCTATATGATACATTGATTAGGTGTTGAGGATAGGATTTCATTAACTCCAGTGATTTTTCAAAGGGGTAGAGAATTAGATTTTCACAGGAAGGTTAGAGTGTGGATTTCTGGACCTTCAAAGAGGTAGATAACATAGAAAATCTAGATAGTTTTTCCTTGAATTAATAAAAAAACACTAGCATGTAAGTTGTAGCTACATTATAGGACTGATTAAATTACCTTAATTCAATAAACATGCTTTGCATGAAGGAATAAAGTTAGATATTTATACAGTGATTTTTATTCAGCCCCCCCCCCCATTACACTAAAATTAGCATTTTCTCAAACATAATGGACACATTCAGAACTGAAACAATTAATTCATTTTGGCGTGCATTATTTAGAAAATATATGTGTTTTTAAATGCTTTTTTATCAGTGATGTAAAAATAAAAGATGGTATTCAACTGAATAGATGAATTGCTTATGAAGGACACAGAGACCTTATGACTAATATACTAGAACTGATCATTCCTCTTATAAAGATTGAAAACTACTGAGAGAAGCTATCATGATTGTATTTTTATACATGTAATACCTTATAAGAATTAAATCACTCATTAACCTCAAATCCCAGTATTTTATTTTTGTAATTATCAGAAAAAAACCACAAAACTTTATTTTAATTTATTATTTCATTACAGTATTTTTCATCAAATTGTGCCGCACCTTACTATGAATAGTGCACTCAATGCCTCTCATGTTGGACGCAAACATTTTGTGCCTTCTGAGAGTATCTCAATGACCTTCCTTCTCTTTCCTGGTTGATATGTGAACCACACTGACTGTCCTGTGTTTATGATTAAAGTGAGTGAAAATCTGCAACTATCACTGTGTTTATATTTATATGAGTTAGTTCTATGAATTTTTGGTGTATATTGTTTCAGATTGTGTTACTAAGTGGAATTCAAATTTGAAATTTTGTAAGTTTGGGTGGGGAAAACCCTACTCTCATTGTAAAGTATTTCCCCCCTTCTGTAGGATGGCCCCTACATTAAAGTTGAATTTGATACTAGTAGACTTACCAGTTTTGTTTTTATTACTGTTTGTAATATGTAATATTCTTCTATCATTTGTTATTTCTGAATAAATCTCTAGGTTTTATTTTGTCATAATCCAAGCTGAAAATGTTCCTTTTGTAATGTGAGTATAAGTTCATTTATATACCGTGATAACTTATGTAAAAAGAACATGTATAATATTTGACACCATTCTTAATGTTTTATTTTCTGTATTTCTTGCTTTTGGTGAGGCAAATATTTAATATACTTTCTATATTAAATTGTTATGTATTATTTTATTGGTTACTTTAGATACTATATATATATATTTTAAAGATTTATTTATTTATTTATTTTGGGCGGGGGTCGGGTTGGGGAGGGAGGGGAGCTGGCGGGCCACTTCTATTGGTCTTTCATTTCTCTGTTTTCATCCGCCTTTGCTCTTTGGCTCCTGCGGGCCTCCCATCGCAGTGGCGTCTGTTGTCACAGAGCACCGGCTCTGGGCGCATGCGCTCCAGAGCTCCAGCTCGGTGATTATAGACACATCAGTCCAGCTGCTCCGTGGCACGTGGGATCTTCCCAGGCCAGGGATCGAACAGGCGCCCCTTGCACTGCAAGGCGGTGTCCTTACCCACTGGACCACCAGGGGAAGCCCTATATTATTTTTTATAGTCTAAAATATTAGTCCTAGTTTCACAGTGTTCTCGACCCTGATAGAACTATAGATCCCTTTATCAGGTATATCATTCCTGGTTTTCAATTATTTCTGCTGTGGCTTTTTATTTTCTGCATATTTAAAACTTCACAAGGCATTACATTTTTTTTAACTACCAATAATAACTTGTATTAGCCCATATAGTTACCCTCTCCAGTATCCTTCACTACATTTTTCACTTTTATATTTCTACCAGGGATCATAATTCTTCTGACAGAAATTTACCCCTTAGCTTTCATTTTACACCAGCTTGACTCACCACATACATTTTTATTGCTTTGAGGTATGCCTAAATTTTTTTACAACATAGCTTTGACTAGAGAATGATACGTTCATAAGTAAATTTTCCTATAAAGGTGCCATTCTATTTTCATTTGGCCTCCTTTTTCTGTATGGAATTTTTTCACTATTTTTTGAAGATAAATGTAATTTCTACTCTGGTAGCTTTGGTTTTTCACCTAAAAATGTTTGTTGTTTATTTTTTTAAATTTACTTATGTTTAATATGATAATTGCTTTACAATATCGTGTTACTTTCTGCCATATATCAACATGAATCTGCCATAGACATATGTACGTTCCCTCCCTCTTGAGCCTCCTTCTCACTTCCTACCCTAGCCCTCCCCTCTAGGCTGTCATAGAGTGCACGATCTGAACGCTCTCCAGTCATATGGTGGACTTATCAAGGTGGCACTAGAGGTAAAGAACACATCTGCCAATGCAGGAGACAGAGGAGATCTTGGTTTGATCCCTGGGCAGTGAAGATTCCCTGGAGAAGGGCATGTTAATCCACTCCAATATTATTGCCTGGAAACTCTCATGGAGAAAGGACCCCATATTCTACAGTCCATGGGGTTGTAAAGAGTCAGACACAAATGAAGCAACTAAGCAGTCATATAGCAAATTTCCACTGGCTATTTAATTTTACATTTGGTAATGTATATGTTTAAATTCTACTCTGTCAATTCATTTGACAGCTTTTAAAGATTGTCTAATTCTAAATCACAGTTTTATTACAATAAGCCTAGCTATGGTTTCCTTTGCTTTGTTAGTATGATGTTTCATGAAGCATTTGGACAAAAGTTAAAATCATCATCAATTTTGGAAAATTCATGGTTATTAACTTTTTTTCAACTTTGCTTCTAGCTTATACTTTCTGCTGTTTACTTTGGGTCTACAATTAAACATCTATTAGAATGTTTATGTCTGTTCACATGTATAAGAAGCTCAATAACTTGTATTAGCCCATATAGTTACCCTCTCCAGTATCCTTCACTACATTTTTCACTTTTATATTTCTACCAGGGATCATAATTCTTCTGACAGAAATTTACCCCTTAGCTTTCATTTTACACCAGCTTGACTCACCACATACATTTTTATTGCTTTGAGGTATGCCTAAATTTTTTTACAACATAGCTTTGACTAGAGAATGATACGTTCATAAGTAAATTTTCCTATAAAGGTGCCATTCTATTTTCATTTGGCCTCCTTTTTCTGTATGGAATTTTTTCACTATTTTTTGAAGATAAATGTAATTTCTACTCTGGTAGCTTTGGTTTTTCACCTAAAAATGTTTGTTGTTTATTTTTTTAAATTTACTTATGTTTAATATGATAATTGCTTTACAATATCGTGTTACTTTCTGCCATATATCAACATGAATCTGCCATAGACATATGTACGTTCCCTCCCTCTTGAGCCTCCTTCTCACTTCCTACCCTAGCCCTCCCCTCTAGGCTGTCATAGAGTGCACGATCTGAACGCTCTCCAGTCATATGGTGGACTTATCAAGGTGGCACTAGAGGTAAAGAACACATCTGCCAATGCAGGAGACAGAGGAGATCTTGGTTTGATCCCTGGGCAGTGAAGATTCCCTGGAGAAGGGCATGTTAATCCACTCCAATATTATTGCCTGGAAACTCTCATGGAGAAAGGACCCCATATTCTACAGTCCATGGGGTTGTAAAGAGTCAGACACAAATGAAGCAACTAAGCAGTCATATAGCAAATTTCCACTGGCTATTTAATTTTACATTTGGTAATGTATATGTTTAAATTCTACTCTGTCAATTCATTTGACAGCTTTTTAAAGATTGTCTAATTCTAAATCACAGTTTTATTACAATAAGCCTAGCTATGGTTTCCTTTGCTTTGTTAGTATGATGTTTCATGAAGCATTTGGACAAAAGTTAAAATCATCATCAATTTTGGAAAATTCATGGTTATTAACTTTTTTTCAACTTTGCTTCTAGCTTATACTTTCTGCTGTTTACTTTGGGTCTACAATTAAACATCTATTAGAATGTTTATGTCTGTTCACATGTATAAGAAGCTCTTTACTCTCATTTTGTGTCTTATTTACTTCAATTTGGTTGTTTTTTATTGACCTATGTTTCAGCTCATCAGCTTTTTCCTCTGCCATGAACAATCTGCTTACTATTTATGATGGAATCACATAGATGGCATTTATTTAGCTTAAGGGTCAAAGTCATAATATTTTCACACTCCAAAATTTGTTGAAATCCTTCTTTCATGTGTCTTATCTATTTTTTCCTTTTTTCATTTCTATTTTCATTTTTGTTTTAAAAATATACTTCACTTTATATTTAATTTTAATGATAAAAGATGGCAATATACAAAATGGGAATATTTGAAAGAGGCCATGCAACAGAATTGAAAACGTTTTTTAGAAACTTTGTTGTACTATAATTTGAGAACTATCTATTTGCTTTTCTGTCTGATTGAAAGTGTGTTATGTATGAAATTATCAAATGAACATTTTCATTCACAAACTTCCAAAAGTACTTTGATATCTTAATCTTCTTTTTTTCAGTTTCAGGAATCATTGCTTTTTAGAATTCACATAGTTAGAAACATCATATTGAATTAGTATTTATAAACATTCTAAAATATATGGTTAGAACAATCATGTCTCATTGTCCAAGTGGATCCTTAGTTGGTTAGTGAGGAGCTAGATGTAAGTGAGTGAAGAATCACATTAAATTCTTAGGCATATAGTGTATATTCTTAGGTCAAATGGAATATAAGAAAATCTAGGAATTAGAAAGGATTTTTTTTTAAATTTTGGCCTCTTCTATTGGTTTTTTATTTATTTATTTTAATCCATCTTTATTCTTTGGCCTGTCTGGGCCTCCCATTGCAGTGGCTTCTCTCGTTGCAGAGAGTGCTGGCTCATAATTGGATGCACTGATCCAGTCGTTCTGTGGCACGAGGGATCTTCCCAGGACAGGGGTCGAACCAGCGCTCCTTGCACTGCAAGGTGGACTCTACCCACTGGACCACCAGGGAAGCCATAGGAATTTGAAAGTTTATTTTTCCTCTTCTCACACTATTTTCTAGTTGACAAATTCATCATCAATTTTGGAAAATTCATGGTTATTAACTTTTTTTCAACTTTGCTTCTAGCTTATACTTTCTGCTGTTTACTTTGGGTCTACAATTAAACATCTATTAGAATGTTTATGTCTGTTCACATGTATAAGAAGCTCTTTACTCTCATTTTGTGTCTTATTTACTTCAATTTGGTTGTTTTTTATTGACCTATGTTTCAGCTCATCAGCTTTTTCCTCTGCCATGAACAATCTGCTTACTATTTATGATGGAATCACATAGATGGCATTTATTTAGCTTAAGGGTCAAAGTCATAATATTTTCACACTCCAAAATTTGTTGAAATCCTTCTTTCATGTATCTTATCTATTTTTTCCTTTTTTCATTTCTATTTTCATTTTTGTTTTAAAAATATACTTCACTTTATATTTAATTTTAATGATAAAAGATGGCAATATACAAAATGGGAATATTTGAAAGAGGCCATGCAACAGAATTGAAAACGTTTTTTAGAAACTTTGTTGTACTATAATTTGAGAACTATCTATTTGCTTTTCTGTCTGATTGAAAGTGTGTTATGTATGAAATTATCAAATGAACATTTTCATTCACAAACTTCCAAAAGTACTTTGATATCTTAATCTTCTTTTTTTCAGTTTCAGGAATCATTGCTTTTTAGAATTCACATAGTTAGAAACATCATATTGAATTAGTATTTATAAACATTCTAAAATATATGGTTAGAACAATCATGTCTCATTGTCCAAGTGGATCCTTAGTTGGTTAGTGAGGAGCTAGATGTAAGTGAGTGAAGAATCACATTAAATTCTTAGGCATATAGTGTATATTCTTAGGTCAAATGGAATATAAGAAAATCTAGGAATTAGAAAGGATTTTTTTTTAAATTTTGGCCTCTTTTATTGGTTTTTTATTTATTTATTTTAATCCATCTTTATTCTTTGGCCTGTCTGGGCCTCCCATTGCAGTGGCTTCTCTCGTTGCAGAGAGTGCTGGCTCATAATTGGATGCACTGATCCAGTCGTTCTGTGGCACGAGGTATCTTCCCAGGACAGGGGTCGAACCAGCGCTCCTTGCACTGCAAGGTGGACTCTACCCACTGGACCACCAGGGAAGCCATAGGAATTTGAAAGTTTATTTTTCCTCTTCTCACACTATTTTCTAGTCTGTGAGACAATGTGATACACTTTGCCCACTTATTAGCAAGTTAACTAGTACTAGGCATTAGACAAGCTGACCTGTGTTTGAACTGAGCCATACTAAAATACCTCATTGGGTTTCTCAGGGTCATTTACAATGGATACCCTGTTGCTGTCTTTCTTCCCTGCCCTATAGAATAAACCACTTAATATTGGTCTTATATAATATAAAAATTGGCATGTTTGAAGGGGAAAAAACAAATTCATAAGCATTACCTGACCAATGATGGCTTTGCTTGTGGTTCAGACAGTAAAGAGTCGGCCTGCAATGCAGGAGACCTAGGTTTGGTTCCTTAGGTCAGGAAGATTCTCCTGGAGAAGGAAATGGCTTTTCATTCCAGTATTCCAGCCTGGAGAATTCCATGGGCAAAGCCCTACAGTCCATGCGGTCACATAGGGTGGGACACAACTGACTGACAAGCACTTGTACATGACTGATGCTCAGGACAAGTGAAAAATTAGGATGAAAGTTAAACACATAGAATATTTTCCTTCAAATGTACTAATGAATTATTGGAGAAAGAAACTTGTAAAATATTGGACTTCTTTTTAAGCATAATGAAATTTAAAAAACATACTAACCAATGTTAGTAGAAAGACAGTAAAAAAAAAAAAAAATTAGTAATGAGAGAGAAGACTGAAAGAGTAGAGAGAACTTACAAGCATGTTTATACACTGTGCTGCTGCTTAGTTAGTTCAGTTGTGGCTGACTCTGTGAGACCCCATGGACTGCAGCTCTTCAGGCTCTTCTGTCCATGGAATTCTCCAGGCAAGAATACAGGAGTGGGTTGCCAGGCCCTCCTTCAGGGGAATCTTCCCAACCCAGGGATGGAACTTGGGTCTCCTAAATTATAGGCAGATTCCTCACCACTGAGCTATCAGGTAAGCCATATATATATATATATACACACACACATATATATGTATATGAGACTCCACGGACTGCCGCTCGCCAGGTTTTGCCATCCATGAAATTTTCCAGTCAAGAATACTGGAGTGGGTTGCCATTTCCTTCATATATATACACATATACATACATACATATATGTATGTATGTACACACACACACACATACATATATATATGTATATATATAATGTGTATTATAGACTGCAATACACATTATAAAGTAGAACTTGGTTTAAACAAGATGGTTCAATTACCTCAATGTAGTGCACAAAGAACCAAAGTATTGTCATGTCAGCATGAGGATTGTGTGTGAGGAGGGCAGCTCAGCACTGAGAAAATGGGATGTAACTTCAGAAACTGGATCTGCTCTTGGAGTATGGTCATTCAGAATAAGTGATTAAGGGTAAAGCCAAATATGCATGCCTGATAAGTAAACGCGAATTCTGGACAAGCTATTTCTGAATATCCTATATTCCATATACTCTGGAGAAGGAAATGGCTTTTCATTCCAGTTTATTCCAGCCTGGAGAATTCCATGGGCAAAGCCCTACAGTCCATGCGGTCACATAGGGTGGGACACAACTGACTGACAAGCACTTGTACATGACTGATGCTCAGGACAAGTGAAAAATTAGGATGAAAGTTAAACACATAGAATATTTTCCTTCAAATGTACTAATGAATTATTGGAGAAAGAAACTTGTAAAATATTGGACTTCTTTTTAAGCATAATGAAATTTAAAAAACATACTAACCAATGTTAGTAGAAAGACAGTAAAAAAAAAAAAAATTAGTAATGAGAGAGAAGACTGAAAGAGTAGAGAGAACTTACAAGCATGTTTATACACTGTGCTGCTGCTTAGTTAGTTCAGTTGTGGCTGACTCTGTGAGACCCCATGGACTGCAGCTCTTCAGGCTCTTCTGTCCATGGAATTCTCCAGGCAAGAATACAGGAGTGGGTTGCCAGGCCCTCCTTCAGGGGAATCTTCCCAACCCAGGGATGGAACTTGGGTCTCCTAAATTATAGGCAGATTCCTCACCACTGAGCTATCAGGTAAGCCATATATATATATATATACACACACACATATATATGTATATGAGACTCCACGGACTGCCGCTCGCCAGGTTTTGCCATCCATGAAATTTTCCAGTCAAGAATACTGGAGTGGGTTGCCATTTTCTTCATATATATACACATATACATACATACATATATGTATGTATGTACACACACACACACATACATATATATATGTATATATATAATGTGTATTATAGACTGCAATACACATTATAAAGTAGAACTTGGTTTAAACAAGATGGTTCAATTACCTCAATGTAGTGCACAAAGAACCAAAGTATTGTCATGTCAGCATGAGGATTGTGTGTGAGGAGGGCAGCTCAGCACTGAGAAAATGGGATGTAACTTCAGAAACTGGATCTGCTCTTGGAGTATGGTCATTCAGAATAAGTGATTAAGGGTAAAGCCAAATATGCATGCCTGATAAGTAAACGCGAATTCTGGACAAGCTATTTCTGAATATCCTATATTCCATATACTCTGAATTTAGGATCTATGAGACTTTTACCTTTGTGCCCCATTGTGATAAACTATTTTTCATTATTTAAAAATAAGGGGGAATAGGCATGATGCAATTATATAGACTACAGAATTTCCAGTTATTTTGCTGTCTTTTTCTTATTTGTAAAATTTTAAATCTTCCTGGGGTAAATATAGGTTATTTGTAAAGCAAAATTTCACCTGCACATGATATCCGTCCACTCATTCACTTAGTTTAGTCAGAAGGCATTTATTAAAACAATCCTGTGTTTCAAGTGCTTGAAATCAGGGGTAAATTAGACCTGGTCCCTGAATCCAGAATTCACAACTTCATTAGAAAAGCTAATAAATAGAAAAACAGCTATTGAAATATTATCGTTGTGTTCATATGAATAATTATGTCTGTATGTCTGATTCACTGTAATTATCCAATGAATTCTATCTCTTAAAATAGCTCCCAATTTCATTAAAAAAAAAAAACAGGGTATAATTGTGTTAATATACTATATGGAAACATGAGTGTTTTTGTGCTGTTTGTTTACAGATTATTTTATTATCTTTGTGGATGCCCTTGTAGCTGAGCTGGTAAAGAATCTTCCTGCAACACAGAAGACCCCAATTCAATTCCTGATTGGGAAGTGCCCCTGGAGAAGGGATAGGCTATCCACATAAGTATTCTTGGGCTTCCCTTGTGACTCAGAGGGTAAAATATCTGCCTGCAATAGGGGAGACGTGGATTCGATTCCTGCACTGAAAAAATTCCCTGGAGACCCACTCTAGTACTCTTGTCTGGAAAATTCCATGGCTCGTCCATGTGTCACAAAGTGTTGGACATAACTTAGGGACGTCACCTTTTTTTTTTATTATGATCTTTACAATAAATATGTATTTTAAATTATATTTTTAAGATCCCAGGTATAATAATTCAGAAGGAGAGACATGGCTATGTGCTATTTAAATAGTATATAAAATTAAACACATATCTAAGATAAAGGAATATTTATATCACTAATTCCATATAGAAAAGACTACTACATAGTGCTAGGTAGTTTTAACTCATTTACAAAGAAAGATTTTTTGAATAATAAATGCTCAGAAGTGTTTCCAATAAGAGTTACAGATGTATATGTATAGAAAATTTAAGAGTCCAATAGTCTATGTAGATTTATCACAAATAAAATGGAGTGAGTGCTTCTTAACAGTTCTTTAAGGTCCTTGATACTGCCATGAAAGTAAATTAAATGTAACATTTAGCACCAGTGTGGAGGTTCAGATAAGTACTTTATATGAAGAATATTTATAAAATCACATTAACAGTGATGTCTCTAAGACATTTATTCAAGAAAGCTTTCAGGTTGTCTCAGAAATAATAGACGTATCACTTAAGACTACCACAGGCTGATGGGGATACAGCAAAGTTTTTAAGTAAAATGGATGTCTGTTGAGTTAATGAACTTTTCCATTAATTATCTTACAAAATTTGAGATAAATTTTACTGGCAAAGCAATATGGACTTATTTTTGCTTTTATATCACATAAGAATTCAGCAAAATTTAAAAAATCACAAATAGAAGGACAACTAAAGACAAATTCTCATTTATAAATCAGAAATAATACAGGGAAGGTAACAGTTATAAGCATATATACCATATAAAGGGCACTTGCTGTATGTTGGACACAGTGATTTTTACTTCTCATGTGGTTACCCTTCATTATTCTCAAACATTTATGGCATACCTACTTCTGTTATCTCCATTTGTTTTCTCATATAAGCAAAAACTAAAAAGGTTAAATCATTTTCTGAAGATAAATTGAGAAATTCAGGAATTATTCCAAAACAGTTATCTTAATCACTAGCACCAGAAAGCAGAAAATAATACCCTCTGTGATAAAGAGTATAAGACATCATCACTGACCTTTTTACAGGGGTAAAATATCCCGAGGGGCGTGGATTCGATTCCTGCACTGAAAAAATTCCTGGAGACCCACTCTAGTACTCTTGTCTGGAAAATTCCATGGCGCGTCCATGTGTCACAAAGTGTTGGACATAACTTAGGGACGTCACCTTTTTTTTTTATTATGATCTTTACAATAAATATGTATTTTAAATTATATTTTTAAGATCCCAGGTATAATAATTCAGAAGGAGAGACATGGCTATGTGCTATTTAAATAGTATATAAAATTAAACACATATCTAAGATAAAGGAATATTTATATCACTAATTCCATATAGAAAAGACTACTACATAGTGCTAGGTAGTTTTAACTCATTTACAAAGAAAGATTTTTTGAATAATAAATGCTCAGAAGTGTTTCCAATAAGAGTTACAGATGTATATGTATAGAAAATTTAAGAGTCCAATAGTCTATGTAGGTTTATCACAAATAAAATGGAGTGAGTGCTTCTTAACAGTTCTTTAAGGTCCTTGATACTGCCATGAAAGTAAATTAAATGTAACATTTAGCACCAGTGTGGAGGTTCAGATAAGTACTTTATATGAAGAATATTTATAAAATCACATTAACAGTGATGTCTCTAAGACATTTATTCAAGAAAGCTTTCAGGTTGTCTCAGAAATAATAGACGTATCACTTAAGACTACCACAGGCTGATGGGGATACAGCAAAGTTTTTAAGTAAAATGGATGTCTGTTGAGTTAATGAACTTTTCCATTAATTATCTTACAAAATTTGAGATAAATTTTACTGGCAAAGCAATATGGACTTATTTTTGCTTTTATATCACATAAGAATTCAGCAAAATTTAAAAAATCACAAATAGAAGGACAACTAAAGACAAATTCTCATTTATAAATCAGAAATAATACAGGGAAGGTAACAGTTATAAGCATATATACCATATAAAGGGCACTTGCTGTATGTTGGACACAGTGATTTTTACTTCTCATGTGGTTACCCTTCATTATTCTCAAACATTTATGGCATACCTACTTCTGTTATCTCCATTTGTTTTCTCATATAAGCAAAAACTAAAAAGGTTAAATCATTTTCTGAAGATAAATTGAGAAATTCAGGAATTATTCCAAAACTGTTATCTTAATCACTAGCACCAGAAAGCAGAAAATAATACCCTCTGTGATAAAGAGTATAAGACATCATCACTGACCTGTTTTAATATTAAAAATGTTGAACTAGTTAATCTGTAAATAATGACATGGACTTTCATTGCAAACTGACTGTTGAGTTCACATTATTGAATACCAAAGAAGTTTAAACATATCCAACACACTGTTTTCAATATTTTTTGTTTCAATATGACCTTGCAAAGAGATTCAGTTCTCGAAATACATTAATTCAAAACTTATGCACACATTTTAATCATATACAGATGCCCAGTTATTTTAGATAATCAGAGTGCATTTTCTCATAAACATGTTAAAATGTGGACTTCAACTCTGTAGTTTACTTCATTAGGTGTTCTAGGGATTGTTCTTTTCTATCTTTTCATTTGTTTTGCCAATTTTGAACATTAAGGTGATTAGAAATAATATCATAATTTTATATATATTTGAGACCTAAAAAATATGAAGCAAAATATATATACTTTGGAAAGTCTCAACCTCATTTGTGATGTTCCCCAGGCTTAGAGAGATACTCCAGAAAATCTAGAGAAAGAAAAGTATGACTGATTGATTCATGGATCTGAGCTACTTTTTAAATTCTGAGAAAATAATTAGCTTTGTTTTATGCCCCACATTCATGTTACGGGCATCACTCTAATTTTAACTTGCTGTATAGATATTTTTATGTTAATTCACAATTCAAATTTTAATTTAGACATTTGCAATTGATTTTATAAAGCTGGTAAAAACAGTTGTTGTACATATGTAAACTAGACAGTTGAAATAATATCCTATAATTATTCTATTTGACTTTATAAGAAATATATTTTTGTGTAGATTTAACAATTTTAATTTCATATATTCTAAATTAGATATTGATTAAATAGTTAGGATATATTATAACTGCTTTAAAATTTGCCCTTTATCACACAAATGATATTCAATTTTATTATGGCTTGGAAATTTATCTTAAATGATATTAAGGCATGAATTTAAAATACACTTTAAGAAATTCTGACTTTAAAAATACATATTCTAATGTAGAAAATTCTATTTAACTCTACTCCATGATACTTTTGATTGTGTATATGTATTATTTATTTATTTTGAGTAATTTAAATTAAAACTGATATAATTCAATAGATATTTATTCTTTTAATAATTACGCTCTTTTAAAAATTATATCTCCTTTCATTTATAAATATCACCTTTTCCAATTTATTTGTAAAAGTGAAGATAATGTATATCTGGTCATTGGGAACCGTAACTGAAGTCTCCTTGTTTGTAGGACTTACAGTTATCCTTTAAGTCCTGTTTTTTCCATCTGCACAGAACTTTCAGAACATTAGCTAATCAATACTCACAACTCACCTCCAGATAAGGTCTTTATTGCTTGAGATGAGAAAACTTAAAGAGAGTTAAGTAACTTGTACAAGGTCAGTGTGAACTGCAGTCCTCTGAGCTAGGCTTAGCATACAGATTGACTATCCTCAAATCTATTTCTACATTTTCTGGGCATAGTAGCTTCAGACAGGCTTGTAAGAAAGAAATTTCCTTTAACTGTAGTTCTTCATTACAATGTTTAAACATAGCTGTTAACATATTTCCTATTGAGCATTTCTATATATTACTGACCAACACTTTTCTCAGAGAAGTTCTAGGTTTTAAAAGTTAAATACTGATTTTCAGATTCACATTTTATAAACCATACACTGTCAGCTTACTGTTTATTTGTAAAGTTCATTCTATCCCAAAAGTCAATGCATTACCATTTTTTACCACTATACTATTTATTGAAAATATTAGAGTTAAAACTCATCTTGTTTTTGCAATGTAAAAATATTTTTAGTTGTGGGGTTTAATTCAATTGATTGCTTTCTAAAATGACTCCAAATTATTAATCTCTTAGGATAGCTTCATAAGTACTTTAAATATGTTTATATAACACATAATATTTCAAAAACCTATGGTTCCTTGTTTTTAATAAATTATTTACAAAGATATAAATTTATATCATATGGTCTAGCTCCATTTCAGTAGATTTTTTCTATTTCAACATACCTACTATGCCTTTATTTTATGAAAGCTACTGTTCTCAGCATTATCTCAGAGGCATTATTTCTATGCCTAGCACATCACATCTTCACTTCACTCTTGTGTACTTTCTCCCTTCACATTTTTTCACTGACTGTGATTTATGGCTCCAGCCAAATCAGTGAGTATCTGAGCTCCTTGGATACAACAGCCTTTATTATTTTGCCAGGGGTTCTTATGACCACTTTGACCAAGTTTCTGAAGCAGTCAACATTCATACAACCTACAAGTATTTAGCAGTACTGCTGTCAGGGACACTTTGTAACATTTTCTACTTTCCTGACTGATCTGTCCTTAATCTTTTTTTTTTTTTTTCCTTTCAGCGTGAATTTCTCATCCTATTACCTGAACTAATATTTAAATCACATCTCTATTTAATGCTTTTTTTTTAAGCTTAATTATATGCCTTTCCACTTATTTTTTCTTTTAAAGATTAACACATCTTTTCTTTATCTTGTGCTAAATAAATCGTATATATACATGCATATTTATATATGACCTCTATTATCCCATTAGTGGACATTATATCTATTTTCCACTTACTGACTGACTTCAATGTACTCACCTAAACCTTAACCTCTGAGGTAATTCACATCATTCATCTTATATGATTACTTATTCACAAAGAGCTATCTGTTTCAAATATAAGAGGGGAATATTTTCCATTTGGCGTCAATTACATTTGTTTCACTTACTTCACCCAACACATATGCCAACTTCAAGTTAATTTTTCCTACTAATATTGAAAGGTATATATTCAGTGAAATAAAAAATTGATATAGGTCATTTTGGAAACTACATGATCGCACTATGAATTTGAGAATCATCACCTTGTCATAATATTCATCACTTTAGGAAAGGCAGCTGTTACTTGATGATTACTTTTTAAAAAATCCTTCCATATGTAGCATGCATACATGTTCAGTCATTTCAGTCATGTCTGACTCTTTGTGAGTCTTAGCAACTGTCATCCACAAAGCTCCACAGTCCCTGGGATTCTCCAAGCAAGAATACTGGAGTAGGACTTCCTTGGTGGTCCAGTGGGCAAAGAGTCCGCCTTGCAGTGCAAGGTACACGGGTTCAATCCTTTGCCTTGGAAGATCCCACATGCCGTGGAGTGGCTGGACCAGTCTGTCCAATTACAAGTCAACACCTTAGAGCACATGCACGCAGAGCCAATGCTCTGCAAGGAGAGAGGACACTGCAATGGGAGACCCACACAGGCCAAAGAATAAAGATGGATTAAAACAAATACATAAAAAATAAAACAATAAAAGAGGCCCAAATTAAAAAAAAAATAAGGAATACTGGCGTGGGCTTCCCTGGTGGTCCAGTGGTTAGGGACACCCCCTTGCAGTGCAAGGGGCGCTGGTTCGAGCCCTGGCCTGGGAAGATCCCACGTGCCGCGGAGCGGCTGGACCAATGTGTCCAATTACTGAGCTGGAGCTCTGGGGCGCGTGTGCCCAGAGCTGGTGTTCTGCGACAACAGAGGCCACCATGATGGGAGGCCCACACAGGCCGAAGAACAAAGATGGATGAAAATGGACAAATTAAAGACCAATAGAAGTGGCCCGCCTGCTCCCCTTCCTCCCCACCCCACTCCCCTCAAATAAATAAATTAATTAATTAAAAAAAAAGAATACTGAAGTAAGTTACCATGCCATCCTTCAGGGGATCTTCCTGACCCAGGGATTAAACCTAGGTGTCTCCCACTGCAGGTGGATTCTTTACCACTGAGCCACCAGGGAGCCACTGGGGAAGCCCCATATGCAGCATAGTGTCAAATACAATGGAACTAATATATATCATATACAGAGTAGCTGGCACTGGATGAATATTCAAAAAATGTTATTTTCTTTTTCATTGTCCTCACATAGATGTTGTAGCTACAGGTATTCCAGCTCTGTGCTGATAGTTAGCACAGTTTTAAATGAGAGCCATTGTCAGAGAGCTAAGTTAATAACTATCCTCTACATCTCATAAAAGAATTCTCCACATGAGGAAACACTTCAGAGTTTAATACCTGCATTATGTATGTGTGTGTGTGTGTGTGTGTGTGTGTGTGCGCCCTACTCTTTGCAGTCACATGGACTGTAGCATGCCAGCCTGCTCTGTCTTCCACTATCTCCAGTCTCCCAAAGTATGCTCAAATTCATGCCCATTGAGTCAGTGATGCTATTAATATTTAACCATTTCTAACCATCTCCTCTACGGCCCCCTTCTTCTATTGCCTTCAGTCTTTCCCAGAATCAGGAACTTTTCTAATGGGTCAGCTCTTGCCAATCAGATAGCCAAAATATTAGAGCTTCAGCTTCAGCAATAGTCCTTCCAATGAATTCAGAGTTAATTTCCCTTGCAGTCCAAGGAACTCTCAAGAATGTTCTCTAGTACTACAACTCAATAGGATTCAGCGCTCAATCTTCTTTATGGTTGAACTCTCACATCTGTACATGATTACTAGAAAACCATAGCTTTGACTATACAAACCTTTGCCAGAAAAGTCATATCTCTGCTTTTCAATACACTATCTAGGTTTTCCATTGTTTTCCTTCCAAGGATCAAGTGTCTTTTAATTTCATGGCTGCAGTCATCGTTTTCAGTGATTTTGGAGCCCAAGAAAATAAAATCTGTCGCTGTTTCCACTTTTTCCTTTCCTGTTTGCCATGAAGTAACGGGAACATTTGTCACAATCTTACTTTCTTTTTTAATTCATTTTTAATTGAAAGATAACTGCTATTTAATATCATGCTTGTTTCTGCCATATATCAATATGAATCAGCCATACATATGAGGCCTTCTTCTGAATCTCTATACCATCTCCTACCCCATTCCACCCCTCTAGGTTGTTATAGAGTCTCAGTTTGGCTTCTCTGAGTCAAACAATAAATTTCTATTGACTATTTTACATACAGTAATGTATACGTTTCTATACTGCTCTCTACATTCATTTCACCCTCTCCTTCCTCCCCAACACTCATGTGTATAACTTTGTTCTTTATGTCTGCATCTCCATTGTTGCCCTGCAAATAGATTCATTAGTACTGTCTTTCTAGATTCCATATGTATGTGTTAATACACCATATTTCTGTTTCTCTTTCTGACTTCACTTTGTATAATCAGCTCAAGGTTCAGCCACCTCATTAGAACTGATTCAAATGCACTCCTTTTTATGCCTGAGTATTAATCCATTGCATGTATGTACCACAGCTTCTTTATCCATTCATCTGTTGATGGACATCTAGCAATCCCTGCTACCTACTAGGCATATACCCTGAGGAAATCAAAACTGAGAAAGATACATGTATTCCAATGTTCATTGAAGCACTATTTACAATAGCAAGAACATGGAAGCAATCTTAGTTTTTAAAATGGTGAGTTTCAAGCCAGCTGTTTGGATGGCTTGATCCTCAATCAACTCTCCTCTTTCATCTTCATTAAGAGGCTCTTTTGTTCCTCTTCATGTTCTGTCATTGGAGTGTTATCATCTACATATCTGAGGCTGTTGATATTTCTCCTGGAAATCTTGATTCCAGCTTGTGATTCCTCCAGCCAGGTATTTTGCATGATGTACTCTGCATATAAGTTAAATAATCAGGGTGACAATAGCAGCCTTGACATACTCCTTTCCTCATTTTGAACCAGTCATTTGCCAAAAGTAATTTTAATCTTTTTTCGCTTCCAAGGATCAAGTGTCTTTTAATTTCATGGCTGCAGTCATCGTTTTCAGTGATTTTGGAGCCCAAGAAAATAAAATCTGTCGCTGTTTCCACTTTTTCCTTTCCTGTTTGCCATGAAGTAACGGGAACATTTGTCACAATCTTACTTTCTTTTTTAATTCATTTTTAATTGAAAGATAACTGCTATTTAATATCATGCTTGTTTCTGCCATATATCAATATGAATCAGCCATACATATGAGGCCTTCTTCTGAATCTCTATACCATCTCCTACCCCATTCCACCCCTCTAGGTTGTTATAGAGTCTCAGTTTGGCTTCTCTGAGTCAAACAATAAATTTCTATTGACTATTTTACATACAGTAATGTATACGTTTCTATACTGCTCTCTACATTCATTTCACCCTCTCCTTCCTCCCCAACACTCATGTGTATAACTTTGTTCTTTATGTCTGCATCTCCATTGTTGCCCTGCAAATAGATTCATTAGTACTGTCTTTCTAGATTCCATATGTATGTGTTAATACACCATATTTCTGTTTCTCTTTCTGACTTCACTTTGTATAATCAGCTCAAGGTTCAGCCACCTCATTAGAACTGATTCAAATGCACTCCTTTTTATGCCTGAGTATTAATCCATTGCATGTATGTACCACAGCTTCTTTATCCATTCATCTGTTGATGGACATCTAGCAATCCCTGCTACCTACTAGGCATATACCCTGAGGAAATCAAAACTGAGAAAGATACATGTATTCCAATGTTCATTGAAGCACTATTTACAATAGCAAGAACATGGAAGCAATCTTAGTTTTTAAAATGGTGAGTTTCAAGCCAGCTGTTTGGATGGCTTGATCCTCAATCAACTCTCCTCTTTCATCTTCATTAAGAGGCTCTTTTGTTCCTCTTCATGTTCTGTCATTGGAGTGTTATCATCTACATATCTGAGGCTGTTGATATTTCTCCTGGAAATCTTGATTCCAGCTTGTGATTCCTCCAGCCAGGTATTTTGCATGATGTACTCTGCATATAAGTTAAATAATCAGGGTGACAATAGCAGCCTTGACATACTCCTTTCCTCATTTTGAACCAGTCATTTATTCCTTGTCTGGTTCTAACTGTTGCTTCTTGATCTGCATACAGGTTTCTCAGGAGACAGGTAAGGTGGTCTGGTATTCTCACCTCATTAAGAATGTTCTATGGTTTGTGATCCACCCAGTATAACAGGTGCAACAAGTATAACAAGTATAACAGTATAACAAGTATAACATGTGCCAGATTATTTGGAAGACTGGGTGGCAAATGATGCATTTCCACTTTCCATGGTGTGGCCTTGTTCTCTAAAAATGTACTTCTAGCCCTGGTGGTACACTCCTTGCCCTCTCATTAGTGGTGACTTCACATCCTTTCAAATGGGATGTGTTCAGGATACTTCATGTCTGACACTTATCAGTCTTGGCTTGACTCAGAGAAGATGTACACTCCCTTAGCTATACCAATAACAGAAGTACACCCTGTCTCTCCTTCAACACTCTCTGCCTTTTGTGGCATGATAGGTTACTCAAACCAACCTTCTGTCCTCTAAAATTTTCAAGGAAAAGAGCATATTTCTCAAACTATAGGAAATTTGTTTTATCATGTTTCACTGTTAATTTCGATACTGAGCAAACATCTATTCACACAGTAAGATAACAGCCTGCCTTTCCTGAAGGAATGTTCAGTCACTCCAAGTGGTTCTCATGGAAAAGTCATCTGATCTTGACATTATCCACCTATCTTTACTATTCAGTATGACTTCACAAAATGTTATTACCTCAGCAAACTTTCCTAAAATATCTCATCTTTATAATGGATGGCTGGTTTAGCTTTTTATTTTGCTTTCAAGCCAGCTGGTCAATTGGATGCCCTTTAAAAAATCCTTTTAGTTTTAAAATGGTGAGTTTCAAGTCAGCTGTTTGGATGGCTTGATCCTCAATCAACTCTCCTCTTTCATCTTCATTAAGAGGCTCTTTTGTTCCTCTTCATGTTCTGTCATTGGAGTGTTATCATCTACATATCTGAGGCTGTTGATATTTCTCCTGGAAATCTTGATTCCAGCTTGTGATTCCTCCAGCCAGGTATTTTGCATGATGTACTCTGCATATAAGTTAAATAATCAGGGTGACAATAGCAGCCTTGACATACTCCTTTCCTCATTTTGAACCAGTCATTTATTCCTTGTCTGGTTCTAACTGTTGCTTCTTGATCTGCATACAGGTTTCTCAGGAGACAGGTAAGGTGGTCTGGTATTCTCACCTCATTAAGAATGTTCTATGGTTTGTGATCCACCCAGTATAACAGGTGCAACAAGTATAACAAGTATAACAGTATAACAAGTATAACATGTGCCAGATTATTTGGAAGACTGGGTGGCAAATGATGCATTTCCACTTTCCATGGTGTGGCCTTGTTCTCTAAAAATGTACTTCTAGCCCTGGTGGTACACTCCTTGCCCTCTCATTAGTGGTGACTTCACATCCTTTCAAATGGGATGTGTTCAGGATACTTCATGTCTGACACTTATCAGTCTTGGCTTGACTCAGAGAAGATGTACACTCCCTTAGCTATACCAATAACAGAAGTACACCCTGTCTCTCCTTCAACACTCTCTGCCTTTTGTGGCATGATAGGTTACTCAAACCAACCTTCTGTCCTCTAAAATTTTCAAGGAAAAGAGCATATTTCTCAAACTATAGGGGAAATTTGTTTTATCATGTTTCACTGTTTATTTCGATACTGAGCAAACATCTATTCACACAGTAAGATAACAGCCTGCCTTTCCTGAAGGAATGTTCAGTCACTCCAAGTGGTTCTCATGGAAAAGTCATCTGATCTTGACATTATCCACCTATCTTTACTATTCAGTATGACTTCACAAAATGTTATTACCTCAGCAAACTTTCCTAAAATATCTCATCTTTATAATGGATGGCTGGTTTAGCTATTTTGTATAAGATTTTAAAGATGTGCATGATGTGTTTATAAAAAACTGAAACGGCTATCAGAAATCTCAGTGCTACTTTTATTAGAATCTACGATTTGTTCTCTACTTTAGAGATTTAGCGTCACAGATAAAATTATGCTTAATGCTATTACATATATTTCTATCAGTCATTAATTTTTGGTATCAGTGTATTCAAAAATGATTTAGTATAAAAAATAATGCTTATTTAAAATTCCAAACAACATCCTTAAAATTTCAACTTAATTTCTTATATCTATAACCCCCTTAATTGTGTAAAATGTATGTATCAAAATTAAAAAAGAATGTTACTAGCTATTAAAGTTGATAAAAAAAAACAGTTGAAATATATTTATTGTTACTCAGGCACATATGAGAAAAAAACATACAGCCCAAACTATTGCTACCAGAACAAAAAATTATATTTTATTGTAGTGTCTGCAAAAATAAATTAAAAGGTATTTCCGTATTGTCTGACATTATGCACAATAAATATTTGCTAAAAAGGCTTTAAAAAACTAAGAAATTGTACAGTAATGAAATGGGTTTAGTATAATACCAGAAAGAACAATTCAAAATTTAATATTCAGAAGTCCAAGCCTACTAAAAATAAAAGAAGCTTATTAGTAAACATCTAACACTTCCTGCAGAGAAGCAATTTATTTCCCACAGAGAAAACAACATATCAACTGAAGCCTCAGAGATGATACAATCTGATTCTAAGGCACAGATGCTAATCAATAATTCAATATCTAAAATCTAATGATAAAAGATTAAGGGAAAACATTTACTTATAGAACAGAAAAAAAAGCATTTTAATTTGCTCAAACTATTTTAAAAGGAAAAGAGCTTTTTTTGTTTTTATCATGTTTCACTGTTTATTTCGATACTGAGCAAACATCTATTCACACAGTAAGATAACAGCCTGCCTTTCCTGAAGGAATGTTCAGTCACTCCAAGTGGTTCTCATGGAAAAGTCATCTGATCTTGACATTATCCACCTATCTTTACTATTCAGTATGACTTCACAAAATGTTATTACCTCAGCAAACTTTCCTAAAATATCTCATCTTTATAATGGATGGCTGGTTTAGCTATTTTGTATAAGATTTTAAAGATGTGCATGATGTGTTTATAAAAAACTGAAACGGCTATCAGAAATCTCAGTGCTACTTTTATTAGAATCTACGATTTGTTCTCTACTTTAGAGATTTAGCGTCACAGATAAAATTATGCTTAATGCTATTACATATATTTCTATCAGTCATTAATTTTTGGTATCAGTGTATTCAAAAATGATTTAGTATAAAAAATAATGCTTATTTAAAATTCCAAACAACATCCTTAAAATTTCAACTTAATTTCTTATATCTATAACCCCCTTAATTGTGTAAAATGTATGTATCAAAATTAAAAAAGAATGTTACTAGCTATTAAAGTTGATAAAAAAAAACAGTTGAAATATATTTATTGTTACTTAGGCACATATGAGAAAAAAACATACAGCCCAAACTATTGCTACCAGAACAAAAAATTATATTTTATTGTAGTGTCTGCAAAAATAAATTAAAAGGTATTTCCGTATTGTCTGACATTATGCACAATAAATATTTGCTAAAAAGGCTTTAAAAAACTAAGAAATTGTACAGTAATGAAATGGGTTTAGTATAATACCAGAAAGAACAATTCAAAATTTAATATTCAGAAGTCCAAGCCTACTAAAAATAAAAGAAGCTTATTAGTAAACATCTAACACTTCCTGCAGAGAAGCAATTTATTTCCCACAGAGAAAACAACATATCAACTGAAGCCTCAGAGATGATACAATCTGATTCTAAGGCACAGATGCTAATCAATAATTCAATATCTAAAATCTAATGATAAAAGATTAAGGGAAAACATTTACTTATAGAACAGTAATTTGCATCATTATGTTTCATGTCTAGAAATTAGAAAAACTCTACAATATAAACTGTCTCTCTCATACTTTCATATAAAGGATATATTTGGGAAATTAGAGAGTAATTGTCAACTAACAAAGAAATTTATATATCTATTATTCACTGTAGATGATATTTTTGTTAAGAGGAGACTTGATCATTAAGTCTAAATTTCAAGAACTCTTGGTGGTGAAACTATATCTAGTAAACTCCACATGGTAATAAATAGGTAAAAATCAAAGGATTAAGGGACTAAGTGGAAAATTCTAATTATATCTTAATTATACCTTTCTAGAAATAATACTGTTAATATAAGATACTAATAATATAGACAATACAATTCTCACTGTTACTTTTCACTTCATTTGTCTCAATTTTTATCTTATAATTAGATAAAATGATTCAAAACCATGACCTTAACTTCCTCTAACACAATAGTGAATTAAAATGCAAGATCACAGCCTTGAGTTTATAATAGATCTCAATGCATTTTCAATAGACTACTAGTATAATTCTATCTTCATATCACAGAGATATAGCCATATCAACATGGCTTGTAATGAATTCTTTATCTTTGACCTCAAACATTTTCCCCTCTTAGATTTTCCATGTAAGCAAATCATACAAATATATACATGATCTTTAAAGTGTTTTAACTTTGCATGCTGGTCCCTAGCACAAAGGCAGTAAATGATATTTCATTAGACTTCTAATTTAGACTTCCAATATTTCAACTTCCTTATTTCTCTCCAGGTAATTAAGTGTGATATTAAGTGTGACCATTACATTCTTTGGACAATGAAAGACAAATTGTAATGATAAGTATCACTTCCAGGATGAAAACTATGATTCCTCTTGTGTAATTTTCCATGCACCATTTCTCTGTCATGACAAATGTGGATGCTAACTTTGAAGAGACACTGGGGCAATATTAACCCACCTCATGAAAAACAGTATCATCAAGACTTTGTATTTACAAATTAATGTTAGTTCTGCTAAGTTGCTAATATTCAGAAATGTTTTTTAAGGCATCAAAAACTAGACTATTCTTATAGATGCTCTATTACATGTATTAAAACATAATGGCTACATATTTTTAATTAAAATTGTTTTGAAATCCTAATCTCCTTCCCTCTTCCATTACATAAGCTTCTAATAACTGTTGAGTTAATCTTTCAGTTATCTTTTCTCCAGAACTCTTTTTATTGTTGTACAACATCTATTTTCCTTTGTTTTTAAATGGAGAATAATTACTTTATAATGTCGTGTTGGCTTCTGCCATATAACAATGTGAATCAGCCATAAATATATAGATATCCAGGCTTCCTTGGTGATTCAGATGGTAAAGAATCTGCCTGTGGTGCAGTAGACCCAGGTTCGATTCCTAGGTTGGGAAGATCCCCTGGAGAAGGGGATGGTTACTCTCTCCAATATTCTTGCCTAGAGAATCCCATGGACAGAGGAGTTTAGTGGACCACATTCCATGGAGTCAAGAAGAGTCAGACAAGACTGAGTGACTAAGCACAGCATATACATATATCCCCTCCCTCTTGAACATTCCTCCCAATCCTTCACTTGCATCCCACTCCTCTGAGTCATTACAGAGCACCAGGTTGAGCTCCCTGTGTTACAGAGCAACTCCCCACTAGCTATTTGATCCTACTGCCTCAATTCACCCCCACCCTCTCTTTTCCCACTGTGTCCACATGTCTATTCCTATGTCTGGATCTCTACTTCTGCCCTGCAAAGAGATTCATGAGTACTAGTTTTCTAGACTCCATATACTTGTGTTAATTCTTCATTATCTTTTGAGATTTATTCTCTATATTTCCCAAACATTATTTTCACTGCTAGCATCTTCAGATTGTACTTCACATATTATACTCCTCTAGTGTAGCCTCCTTAATCTCACAGATGTGACCCTTTAAAAATAGGAGGCTAGGATTATCTCCTAGGCTCTGATCTCATTCACTAGTATCACTTCCAGGATGAAAACTATGATTCCTCTTGTGTAATTTTCCATGCACCATTTCTCTGTCATGACAAATGTGGATGCTAACTTTGAAGAGACACTGGGGCAATATTAACCCACCTCATGAAAAACAGTATCATCAAGACTTTGTATTTACAAATTAATGTTAGTTCTGCTAAGTTGCTAATATTCAGAAATGTTTTTTAAGGCATCAAAAACTAGACTATTCTTATAGATGCTCTATTACATGTATTAAAACATAATGGCTACATATTTTTAATTAAAATTGTTTTGAAATCCTAATCTCCTTCCCTCTTCCATTACATAAGCTTCTAATAACTGTTGAGTTAATCTTTCAGTTATCTTTTCTCCAGAACTCTTTTTATTGTTGTACAACATCTATTTTCCTTTGTTTTTAAATGGAGAATAATTACTTTATAATGTCGTGTTGGCTTCTGCCATATAACAATGTGAATCAGCCATAAGTATATAGATATCCAGGCTTCCTTGGTGATTCAGATGGTAAAGAATCTGCCTGTGGTGCAGTAGACCCAGGTTCGATTCCTAGGTTGGGAAGATCCCCTGGAGAAGGGGATGGTTACTCTCTCCAATATTCTTGCCTAGAGAATCCCATGGACAGAGGAGTTTAGTGGACCACATTCCATGGAGTCAAGAAGAGTCAGACAAGACTGAGTGACTAAGCACAGCATATACATATATCCCCTCCCTCTTGAACATTCCTCCCAATCCTTCACTTGCATCCCACTCCTCTGAGTCATTACAGAGCACCAGGTTGAGCTCCCTGTGTTACAGAGCAACTCCCCACTAGCTATTTGATCCTACTGCCTCAATTCACCCCCACCCTCTCTTTTCCCACTGTGTCCACATGTCTATTCCTATGTCTGGATCTCTACTTCTGCCCTGCAAAGAGATTCATGAGTACTAGTTTTCTAGACTCCATATACTTGTGTTAATTCTTCATTATCTTTTGAGATTTATTCTCTATATTTCCCAAACATTATTTTCACTGCTAGCATCTTCAGATTGTACTTCACATATTATACTCCTCTAGTGTAGCCTCCTTAATCTCACAGATGTGACCCTTTAAAAATAGGAGGCTAGGATTATCTCCTAGGCTCTGATCTCATTCCCCTAACAAAAAGATAGAGAAGACTGATATAGATCTCCAGATAATATACAGTGAGTACCTACATGCTAGGGTTCATGTTCTTCTAATATCAAAAGTACCTATCAGAGTCCAAAACATACTGTCAATCTAAGATGGTAAACAGGAAGCAGATAACTAAAGTATCAATGATCCAAGAAAATGAGAGGATGGGTTCACCAGACAAAAATACAAAAAAAAAAAAAATACAAAACACCCTTGTAGTTTAGGTAAACCTAAAAACTTAAAATCTAGAATCTTAGATACAAGCACTGAGGTAGAAGTTTTTGCCTAAGTATTTGCAAATTCTTCATGGCATAATTTTACCTTATTTTTAAATCTTTCACATTAAAAAAAATATCTCAAACTGCCTGTCAGGTTTCTGCTTCTTTGTGGGGCACAAGGTCTCTGTTGTTTAGATTTATTCCATAAATATTATTTGAGAATTTATTATGTATGGGGAAGTGCTCAAGGCCAATGAGGTACACTGGTGATCACAATGGTCAATCATACTTCCCCATGTGAAGCTAATAGTACAATCAGTGAAAACAGAAAATATACAAAGGTAGTAAATAAGAAAACTTTGTATTATGATAGAAGTTGATAATTACTATGGGAAAAAAGTAGAAGTGATTGTTGTGGAGCAATGGAAATTTTGATACATTTGCATAAAGTAGTGTGAATAATCACTCTGAAGAAGTTTCAAGAGAACTGAGATAGTTATTCCAGGTGTAAAAGATATCCCAGAGTAAAGGAATCGCCAGAGCACAGGCATAAGAGTGCCTGGTGTGTTAGAAGAACAGCTTGGGCTCACTGTGGTTGAAGTAGAGAATGTATGAGTAAAGTTTTAGAAATTAGTATTACTTAGATAAATAGAGAAGAAATCATGGAGGGTATCAGAGTCTATTAATAACTTTGAGTTTACTCCGAATGAAACAGGAAGGCTTTGCAGGATTTTGAGAAGACTACCATAATTTAACTTACTGTTTTTAAAAATATCTCTGACTATTCTATAGAGACAGATTGTGTAGGAACAAGTATGGAAGCAGCGAGAGCTGTTAAGAGGCTGTTTCAGGCATCTGGGTGAGTGATAGTAGAGATGTGCCTCAGACTTGTAACACTGGAGGCTGTGCGATGATGCCGTAGAATGTAGAGTTTAAGTCATAGCTAATAGAATTGTTATTAGGTGTGAGGTGTGAGAGAAAAGTCAAGAATGATTCCTAATTTCTTTTCCTAAGCAATTAGAGGGATGAATATACTATCAACTATATTAGGAGAAAGACTGGGATTCAAACTTGAACATTTAAAAGGTGATATTAACATGGAAAAGTTGAGTAAATATTTAGATACATGTATCAGGAGCTCAAAAAATATTCTGAAACCTTTCTTTAAGACCAGGAATTCCCTTTGGTTGTGGTCCCATATGCTTATTCTCTAAACCAGGTATTGCATTAATAGTGCAAGTCTTATTGAAAAATTAACTATCTTTGACATTGTATTCAGGACAAAACAATGCCAATTAACTTTATCACTTAAAATCATGCATTTTATTTACATATATGCTAACTAAGGCCCAGAACAAATTTTAAAAAAAAACTGTGTGTTTAACTATTTAGAATATCTGTTCTGGAATATCAGTTTTATCATTTTTTTCTTCCACCACAGAGTAACTCTCAATTACTTTATAATTTCAAATTAAGCATAACTCTATTGACTTTTACTAGTACACAAGATTTTTTCCTCCAAGGATCTCTTGCCTCTGCTGTTCTTTGGTGATGTAGCTATCATTCTTCAACTGATTTCACAATTATTTGTATGTTTGTGCACTCCGATCACAGATGTTTAGAGAGTCATTTATCATTTAATTCTGCCATGTCCAGCATCATTGATTGTTCCTTGAAGCAGAATAGTTTCAAGAAAGGTCTGTACCCTTTTCAAAATAAATCAAACTTCTGAACATATATAAGCCTTATATAAAGTCACACATGTTGATTAGTTATTGTTGCCTTCAAGCATAATAAAATTAGCACACTTTTACTTGGTTCTGATTTTTTTCTTTTTATGATTCTTTAGTTTTCATTGTATTTTAACATTAAGTTTCTAGTAACTACATTAACATAATAACTGAAGTTCATATCAGAATAAATACAACGGGGATATAAGTGAATGAATGTGTATATTTCTGCATTAATGTACATCAAGATATTGCATTAAGTAGGGGTTCACCTGGGCTTCCTAGTTGGCTCAGTGGCTAAACAATCTGCCTGCAAGGTAGGAGATGCAGGTTTCACCCCTTGGTGGAGAACACTCCTTGGAGGAGGGCATGCCCAACCCACGCCAGTTTTCTTGCTTGGAGAATGCCACAGACAGAGGATCCTGGCATGCTAAAATCCATAGGGTCACAAAGACTTAGACATGACTGAAGCAACTGAGCACAGTCATACAAGAGGTCACTTAGCTGTGTTCCTACATTACTTATTGGCTCAAAGCAAACATGCAAAATTGTATGAAAATACATTAGGCTTAAACTTTACCTCAGAAATTAAAATCAATGAATATAAACTGCATTTAATTCAAAATTGACTTTTGTTAACAATTCCTAAATAAGAAATTCCAAGATGGCTAAATGGCAAGACCAAACAGGACATATTCTGCCCTTAGCAGACTACTTTACACATAATAGCCACTCAGTGGAATTGAATTCAATAACTGAATACATGAAAAAAGAATTAAAAAAAAGTAAAACTAGGATTGTTAGAAATTACAATATTTCTTTTATCTATACTTGGATTTTTAAAGTTTATATTATATATTTTCACATTTGTTATTAATAGAGGTTCTTTAAAAAAACAAAGAGATGAGAATATATTATTCCTGGTTGTAGGTTATTCTCTTTAAGCCCTTTAAATGTGTCCTGCCATTCTCTTCTGGTCTGCAGGGTTTCTGTTGAAAGATCAGCGGTTAAACATACGCAGTTCCTGGTTTCCTTTGTAAGTTATTTGTTGTTTGTTCCTTGCTGCTTTAAATATTCTATCTTTATATTTAGTTTGTGTAAGCTTGATTAGAATGCCCCTTGGTGTGTTTCTTCTGGGGTTTATCCTGTATAGAACTCTTTGTGCTTCTTGAACTTGGTTGACTATTTCTTTTTCTATGTTGGGGAAGTTTTTACCTATAATCTCTTTAAGAATTTTTCATAGCCTTTCTTTCCCTCTTCTGCTTCTGGGACTCCTATAATTCTAATGTTGGTGCGTTTGATAGTGTCCCATAGGTCTTTGAGGCTATCCTCAGTTCTTTTGATTCTTTGTGCTTTGTTCTGTTCTTCAACAGTTATTTCCACCATTCTGTTTTCCAGCTCACTTATCCATTCTTCCGCCTCTGATACTCTACTGTTGAGACCTTCTATAGCAATTTTGAGTTCAGCAATTGAGTTGTTTGTCTCTATTTGCTTATTTTTCATTTCTTGCATGTCTCTTCTCAGTGCACTAATTTCCTCTAATATTTTTTTTTTGGAGTTTTGAATCCTCGCTAGTATTGCTCTTCTGAATTCTCTTTCTGATAATTTTTCTATCTCCTCTTCTGTCATTTGTATCTGTGTTTCTCTGATTTGTTGCTTCATTTGTGTGGTGTTTCTCTGTCTTTTCATTATTATGTTAATTTTTGTTTCTTTGTGTGTGCGATTGAGGTCTTTTTCCCAGGTGTCCTGGTTGAATTCTCCCTTCCTTCTGGTTTCTGTCCTTGTAGAAGGGATCGGATCCGTTGTTTGTGTCTTAGGTGGTGTTGGGTCTTGTTTGCAGGTGGATAATGTCTAGTGTTGTATGTTCTTTAATAATGTAGGGTCTTGGAGTCAGGGCTTCCATTCCAAGGTTCCTTGGTTTGATCTCTGATCAGGGAGTGTAGGCTCTATTTCTGGTTTGATATGGCATTCAAAAAAGTGGGGTATATTATTCCTGGTTGTAGGTTATTCTCTTTAAGCCCTTTAAATGTGTCCTGCCATTCTCTTCTGGTCTGCAGGGTTTCTGTTGAAAGATCAGCGGTTAAACATACGCAGTTCCTGGTTTCCTTTGTAAGTTATTTGTTGTTTGTTCCTTGCTGCTTTAAATATTCTATCTTTATATTTAGTTTGTGTAAGCTTGATTAGAATGCCCCTTGGTGTGTTTCTTCTGGGGTTTATCCTGTATAGAACTCTTTGTGCTTCTTGAACTTGGTTGACTATTTCTTTTTCTATGTTGGGGAAGTTTTTACCTATAATCTCTTTAAGAATTTTTCATAGCCTTTCTTTCCCTCTTCTGCTTCTGGGACTCCTATAATTCTAATGTTGGTGCGTTTGATAGTGTCCCATAGGTCTTTGAGGCTATCCTCAGTTCTTTTGATTCTTTGTGCTTTGTTCTGTTCTTCAACAGTTATTTCCACCATTCTGTTTTCCAGCTCACTTATCCATTCTTCCGCCTCTGATACTCTACTGTTGAGACCTTCTATAGCAATTTTGAGTTCAGCAATTGAGTTGTTTGTCTCTATTTGCTTATTTTTCATTTCTTGCATGTCTCTTCTCAGTGCACTAATTTCCTCTAATATTTTTTTTTTGGAGTTTTGAATCCTTGCTAGTATTGCTCTTCTGAATTCTCTTTCTGATAATTTTTCTATCTCCTCTTCTGTCATTTGTATCTGTGTTTCTCTGATTTGTTGCTTCATTTGTGTGGTGTTTCTCTGTCTTTTCATTATTATGTTAATTTTTGTTTCTTTGTGTGTGCGATTGAGGTCTTTTTCCCAGGTGTCCTGGTTGAATTCTCCCTTCCTTCTGGTTTCTGTCCTTGTAGAAGGGATCGGATCCGTTGTTTGTGTCTTAGGTGGTGTTGGGTCTTGTTTGCAGGTGGATAATGTCTAGTGTTGTATGTTCTTTAATAATGTAGGGTCTTGGAGTCAGGGCTTCCATTCCAAGGTTCCTTGGTTTGATCTCTGATCAGGGAGTGTAGGCTCTATTTCTGGTTTGATATGGCATTCAGTGGTATTAGTTCAAATATAAGCATATGAGGGATAAAACGTGTATCCCTGGTAGATGACAGTCATAAAATCATGCAAATATTTTCTAACATACTGGAAAAATATACATACATACACATCAATAAACACAACTGAACACTCTTTTTTTTAAAATTTTTTATTTTTAGTTTTTTATTTTAAAGGTTTTACAGAGTTTTGTTGTTCACAGACATGCATGTTCCCAGATCAGTCATATGCATATTCATGGTCCCCATCCCCTAGTTCCCCCCATCCCACCCCTCCAGACCATCGCCCCAAGCCATTGTGAGTACTCCTATTCCCTTAGTGCAATGACAATAGCTATCTTTTCCACACATGACAGTATAGGTTTCCACGTTACTCCCTCCATGCTTCCCCCTCCCTATTTCTTCCCCACAATGTCCATATGTCTATTCTCTGTTTTTCCATGCGTTCACTGTGTGTGTTATCAAGACCATCCTACTAAATTCCATATATATGTGCTAGTATACTGTACTTGTCTTTCTCTTTCTGACTTACTTCATTTTTTATGATAGGTTCTAGATCCAGCCACGTCATTAGGACTGAGTCTTCTGCATTTCTTTTAACAGCTGAGTAGTATTCCATTGTATATATGTACCAGAGTTTCTTTATCCATTCATTCGTCGATGGACATCTAGGTTGTTTCCATGTTCTGACTATTGTATAGAGAGCTGCAATGAACATTGGGGAACAGGTGCTTCTTTCAACAACTGAACAATCTTAAAGGCATAACGTATAGGATATTTTTCTGGCAAGCAGCGCAATCAAAGTTGGTACCTGACCATTAAGCTCTTAAGTTAATTAAAAGACTACCTGGATAAACAGATCCAGAGCAAGGTCCCAGCTGGGACTATTACAATGAAAGCAGTTTTTAACTAAGACATGTGCTAGGGGTGAGAAGGAGGAGAGTGTATAGAAAATGAGAAGGAATAGATTCGTGTTGCAAGGATTTTGTAGGGGTAGGTAACAAAGATTAGTATGTAGTAGTAGAGTTTAGTACAGCTGCAAGAGAAGAGTAGAGACAGCAAGATAGGAAATATTTATAGAGAGGATAGTAGTAAATATAAAAAGATTTTACAGTTAGAGCATAGAGAGAGGAAGCTGTGGCAAGAAAAATTAAATTAAAAAAATTTAAAATTAAAAAAAAAAAAAAGAAAGAAAATAGTGTCCCTGGTTTCTATCTTCTCATCTGCGTTTGAACCTTCCACCCGTTTGCTCTTGATGTCCTCCCAGATTTCCCTAGTCTGTACTGGTGGGGTTCCATTGTGGGGGCTGGGTGGTTACTTATGTCTTAGGTTTCAGTGAGGGTCAGGTTTTAAGTTTGTAGTCCAGACCCTTGCAGAACCGGTTGCTCTGGTTTCTCCACAGTGTGTCTGTAGACAGCGCAACTGACCCCTTGCTCTCAGCCCCTGATGCTGGCCAGGGCGGGCGCAGCGGGCTGTTGCCAGTCTGTTGGGCAAGGGTTGTGCCTCTGGACCCCATGCTGGAGGGGGTTCCCCAGTTCTGCTTCATACCCCCTGGTAGCCTTCAATTCTTGCTTTTCTCCTAGTGTTTCTGTCGCGGCTCTGCTGCGCGGGCTCGTTGGAGCCACCAGTGTGCGCCTGTCCTAGCACTTTTGGATGCGGGATTAAGCCTCACTGTTTCCCCCAAACGCAGGCGCGAGCTTCCCCGTCCAGCTCCAGCCGGGCTTCTGGACTGCAACCCACGGGTGATTTCCCTGTTCCGTTTCCCACACCCCTACTAGCATTGTCTCAACTCACCTGGCCCCAGTGTCCCTTTCCCAGTACTGTTCCTGGCCGGATTCTCACACTGAGCACTGCTTTCCATTCTCCCAGTGCACTGCCCAGAGCTCTATGCTGGTCTGGTTTGGGAGCTGGGGAAACGCTGCCCTCCATCCCTTTGCCCAGGACTTCTTTTGCTGCTGGCAATCAAGTTTTTCCCTGACCATTAAGCTCTTAAGTTAATTAAAGACTACCTGGATAAACAGATCCAGAGCAAGGTCCCAGCTGGGACTATTACAATGAAAGCAGTTTTTAACTAAGACATGTGCTAGGGGTGAGAAGGAGGAGAGTGTATAGAAAATGAGAAGGAATAGATTCGTGTTGCAAGGATTTTGTAGGGGTAGGTAACAAAGATTAGTATGTAGTAGTAGAGTTTAGTACAGCTGCAAGAGAAGAGTAGAGACAGCAAGATAGGAAATATTTATAGAGAGGATAGTAGTAAATATAAAAAGATTTTACAGTTAGAGCATAGAGAGAGGAAGCTGGGGAAAGAAAATAAAATAAAAAAAATTTAAAATTAAAAAAAAAAAAAAGAAAGAAAATAGTGTCCCTGGTTTCTATCTTCTCATCTGCGTTTGAACCTTCCACCCGTTTGCTCTTGATGTCCTCCCAGATTTCCCTAGTCTGTACTGGTGGGGTTCCATTGTGGGGGCTGGGTGGTTACTTATGTCTTAGGTTTCAGTGAGGGTCAGGTTTTAAGTTTGTAGTCCAGACCCTTGCAGAACCGGTTGCTCTGGTTTCTCCACAGTGTGTCTGTAGACAGCGCAACTGACCCCTTGCTCTCAGCCCCTGATGCTGGCCAGGGCGGGCGCAGCGGGCTGTTGCCAGTCTGTTGGGCAAGGGTTGTGCCTCTGGACCCCATGCTGGAGGGGGTTCCCCAGTTCTGCTTCATACCCCCTGGTAGCCTTCAATTCTTGCTTTTCTCCTAGTGTTTCTGTCGCGGCTCTGCTGCGCGGGCTCGTTGGAGCCACCAGTGTGCGCCTGTCCTAGCACTTTTGGATGCGGGATTAAGCCTCACTGTTTCCCCCAAACGCAGGCGCGAGCTTCCCCGTCCAGCTCCAGCCGGGCTTCTGGACTGCAACCCACGGGTGATTTCCCTGTTCCGTTTCCCACACCCCTACTAGCATTGTCTCAACTCACCTGGCCCCCAGTGTCCCTTTCCCAGTACTGTTCCTGGCCGGATTCTCACACTGAGCACTGCTTTCCATTCTCCCAGTGCACTGCCCAGAGCTCTATGCTGGTCTGGTTTGGGAGCTGGGGGAAAGTTCAGGCTGCTCGCCCTCCATCCCTTATGGACCCGAGGACTTCTTTTGCTGTCTAGAGGCTGGTTTCTTGGTGTTGTTTCATTTCTTGATTAGTTTTGGTGATTCTGTTGGGGAGCTGGTGAAATCCTCCTCTTATTCATCCTCCATCTTGGCACTCCTCCAGGTGAGAATATATTAAACAAAACATCCTAGCAATTTTTTTGATTGACCATTTTACTGAGAAGTATCTTATAGATAAGAAAACATCGGGCTTCCCTGGTGGCCCAGTGGGTAAAGAGTCTGCCTTGTAATGTAAAGGGCACCAGTTCAACCCCTGGCCTCGGAAGATCCCATGTGCGGTGGAGCTGCTGGACCAATGTGTCCGATTATGAGCCAGCGCTCTGAAGTGCATGTGCCCAGAGCCCTGCTCTGCTATGAGAGAGGCCACTGCAATGAGAGGCCCACACAGGGTAAAGAACAAAGACGGATGACAATAAGTCAATAGAAAGCAATAAAAGAGGCCAAAATCAAAAAAAAAAAAAAAAAAGAAACTATCATCCAGTGAAATGCTTTATTTGTTATGTGGCAAAGGGAGAAGTGTGGTACCTGGTATTAGTATTAGAGTAATGAGGATAAACCATGTAACATACATCTAAAACCTAAATTTGAAATGGGTCAGACAATCTCACATATTGTTTCTTCTCTGGGTGAGTAAATAAATTAAAACTATGCATTTAGCCACTCTGGGAATTTTTAAGGAAATAATTTAGTGTAATTCCCTAAATAAAGACTGTTTCAAACAAAGTAGAATGTGTCACTGTACTTATAAATACTGTTTATGAAAAAAAATCTATTTGTCTTTCTTTTTCTTTAATCCAACAAGTTTCTTAATAAGCCAGTTTCTGTTTAAAATTGTATTTTTCAAAGCATACAGAAATGTCAGTTCATACCATTGGTACAGTCAAAAAAGCTAAAATACAATGAACCTCAGCCTATAATTGATACTAACCAATCCTTAGCATTTATGATGTCTGTAAAACAGGTATTTTAAAAAATAATAATATGTAAATGTCTCTTATTCTCACTATTATAAGTTCATTCAGTACACCTGTGAGAATAATGGAATGTTTTTCACCCATGAAGATCATCTATCTCTGTCCAAACTTGAACAGGAGCTATCATTCTGGTGAGTCTTGCTGTCAGCCTCATTGTGTGTGGTTCTCTTCTTATGCAATCTAAAGCTTCTATGTAAAGCCATCTGCTCATTTTGTACCCAAAAAGTCCTCTTGAGGTTTTTGTATCACACTGAGACATGCATGTCAATGAAGTAGAGGATATAACATTTAATCCTTAATATAGAACATATTTTGTGGGAGGAGTACTATGAACCAATTTATAAATCTCAGATGGAACACAGCTAGTATATTCAGAAGAGCAGTTGTTATTCACCAATGTTCTTTAATCTCTCTCAGAAAGCTAACAGCAATACTCTTACAAGACATCTCTTTGTGATAGGATTGATGTCCATAGTGGAAACTGCATAATGAAACAGGTTTGCATTAGTCACGTCTCCTATATTAAGATAGTAAATTGCATAGATTCTTTGTGGAAGTAGGCACAAAAATACACTTTTATAATTTATTTTTTCAAGAAGGAAACCGTATTTCTACTGTTGAGGGTGTAGAATTTGGAAATTCCTTCAAGTGTGTAGGTTTATTTAAAACTCTTCACAAAATAGCAACAAAATAAAACAACCTTAAAAGGAAAATAGTTTCTTTTAGTTAGTTTCCAAGTGTTACTAGAACTGCAAATCACTTAAAAGTGAGTGAAAAGTTAAACCTCAGTGTCCCTGGTTCCTGCTCTTCTAAATATTATTTCTGTCTCAGAAGGTAAATCTGAGAGAAATGAACAACCATCGCTCAAGAGAATGAGCATTTGATTACTGGTGTTTCTTACGCCTGAATGCAAAATTCTAAATTGACTCCCGTTGTTCACTGATTTGGAATTCTAACAAATATAAATAGGTTTTTCTGTGACAACCAAGAGGGGTGAGATGGTATGGGAGGTGGGAGAGAGGTTCAAGAGAAAGGAGAGAGATGTTGTGTACCAATGGTGGAGTCATGTTAATGTGTGGCAGAGACCAACACAACACCGTAAAGCCATCATCCTCCCATTAAAAATAAACAAATTTTGAAAGCTATAAATAGCTAATTATCTCAATGCAAGTGTGTGGTTTTTCACTTAAAATGCCTGCTAATACACTGTAATGGTAATTTCTGGATTTTTATTACTTGGGTAGCTGTGTTCATTTCTTAAATTCAACTCCAGCTGAAAGAACTGACTTCATATAAACACAATATAATCCTCATGCTACTAGATCATATACTGTCTCTTTTTTGTTTCTTAAGCAATGTTCTAGGAATGATAATTTAAGTAGTTATATAAATACAAAAGTCATTTCTTCTTTAAATCTCTTAAACATTCAGACTTAATTAAAGACCTGAATTATTATCACATGCAGTTTGGAGTTAACTGTTTGGGAAAACTCTTGGCCAACTACATGGCTGAAAAACTGTACAACCTCTCTACATATTAACAGAGTCATTTTATGTATGTCAGAAAAGTATAAAATCAAACAAAAATATTGCAGTAGTAGAACCATAACTGGTAAAAGGATATCAGGCTATAACTTCCATCAGAAGATAAACTCCTGACTTAACAAGTTAACATTATTTACAACAAAATTTTAGGATGATACCAATATAAATCAGCAAGCACATTCACCTCCACAGTGCTCATCCCATACTCAAGACTTTTAAATGAATTTATTCATATCTTGCAAGGGTCCAATACTCCATCTCCACCCCCTCAAAAACAAGGTAGGTCTGGACAGTGAGTAGCTGAAAGAAGAACTGGGAGCAATCAGAAGACTGGCCTTTTTCTGAGAGTAGATACTTTCAACTCCTAAATATTTACATTTGATACTTTTTTTTTTCTGGTTTTATAGTTGTGCTTAGCTGGTGAGCATGTCCCGTTTCAATTACTTTGCTATTGTCAGAATTTGAAGTCTGTGTCATAACTATAATTTTAACTGCCCCCAAAGCATAGTCACCGTTTCCAATTACTTCTATTTATAAATAGGTTTTCTGTGACAACCAAGAGGGGTGAGATGGTATGGGAGGTGGGAGAGGTTCAAGAGAAAGGAGAGAGATGTTGTGTACCAATGGTGGAGTCATGTTAATGTGGCAGAGACCAACACAACACCGTAAAGCCATCATCCTCCCATTAAAAATAAACAAATTTTGAAAGCTATAAATAGCTAATTATCTCAATGCAAGTGTGTGGTTTTTCACTTAAAATGCCTGCTAATACACTGTAATGGTAATTTCTGGATTTTTATTACTTGGGTAGCTGTGTTCATTTCTTAAATTCAACTCCAGCTGAAAGAACTGACTTCATATAAACACAATATAATCCTCATGCTACTAGATCATATACTGTCTCTTTTTTGTTTCTTAAGCAATGTTCTAGGAATGATAATTTAAGTAGTTATATAAATACAAAAGTCATTTCTTCTTTAAATCTCTTAAACATTCAGACTTAATTAAAGACCTGAATTATTATCACATGCAGTTTGGAGTTAACTGTTTGGGAAAACTCTTGGCCAACTACATGGCTGAAAAACTGTACAACCTCTCTACATATTAACAGAGTCATTTTATGTATGTCAGAAAAGTATAAAATCAAACAAAAATATTGCAGTAGTAGAACCATAACTGGTAAAAGGATATCAGGCTATAACTTCCATCAGAAGATAAACTCCTGACTTAACAAGTTAACATTATTTACAACAAAATTTTAGGATGATACCAATATAAATCAGCAAGCACATTCACCTCCACAGTGCTCATCCCATACTCAAGACTTTTAAATGAATTTATTCATATCTTGCAAGGGTCCAATACTCCATCTCCACCCCCTCAAAAACAAGGTAGGTCTGGACAGTGAGTAGCTGAAAGAAGAACTGGGAGCAATCAGAAGACTGGCCTTTTTCTGAGAGTAGATACTTTCAACTCCTAAATATTTACATTTGATACTTTTTTTTTTCTGGTTTTATAGTTGTGCTTAGCTGGTGAGCATGTCCCGTTTCAATTACTTTGCTATTCTCAGAATTTGAAGTCTGTGTCATAACTATAATTTTAACTAGTTACTTCCTCTTTTCTATTTCTCCACATCGCTATATTCCTCTTACAAAATTTAGTTTTCACTTTACTGTAGTATATCCAATGACATTAAAATCTTAACAGGTGCATTTATTATATGAAAAATTGCATATTTTAATATATTTTATTAACATATACATATTACTAACCTGAACTGGTTGCTAACTTGCAACCTAGGCTGCAATTCATACTTCCTCAGAACTTTGAAGTCCACTCAGACCTAGGACTGACATACAAACTCATGTAATAGGATACTTGATTTTCTCCTGCAGACTCTGTGAGTGTGTATGTGTGTGTGTGTGCGTCATTCGGAGATAAAATTATCTTTGTTTTTTTTTTTTTTATTTTTGCTTCAGTTTCATTTCTGGAGGACTGATTGTAATAAATATTTAATTCGAGTTTGACAATTTCCTTTCAAATATCTGAGGACATAATTCCATTACCTTTTGGTTTCCTTTATTTTCACTTGACAAATCTTATTGTATTTCCTTTAAAGATAATATACCTTGTCCTCCCTTCCCCAATATTTTTAATTGTGTCTATCTCCCTGTCTCTAGAAACCTTCTTATGATTCCCAGAATCATATGTGTATTCCTAGAATTATATGTGTATTTATTTTGCAGTATATAGTAAATACTTCCTGGCCCCTATTATTTTCTCTTTCATTGTTGTTAGGCTTTGTCTATTTTCACTTAATCCATAATACTGAGCTTAAATGTAATATTCCTATGTAAAGTCTTGGATGTTGACCTCCATTTTGTGGTGACTTCAGCTTGGATTTTGTTCTACCTGTTCAGATAATGCATTGTATGTGGGGCTCTGAATTGACAGAGGACCGTTGCAAGCATAAGGAAGCTTAAGCATATTGTTTCAGTTTAGAGCTAAGATGGAGCCTACAGGAAGGGACGTGGGTGTGAAAGGAAGCTTAAGCACATGTTTGCGGTTTGGAGCTAAAATGGCACCTACAGGAAGAGACAAGGGCGTGATCTAAATTGTTAAGTGATTGTCCAAATTTCTGATTGGTTCCCCTGGTTTCTGCACTCATGGATGATTGCTTGACCTTTAGCTTGATTGGTGTAATCTATAGGAAGTCCCGTGCAAAACCCCCTTCACTTGCCTATAAAAGCTGTGAGTCTGCACTAATAAAACGGAACTGCTTTGACAGAACCCCTGTCGCGTCTGATTGTCTCCTGCTTGCCGAGGGGAGATGGGCTGCCGGGCAGCAGGCTCACTCTTCTCCTATCTTCCCATGCCTTGGCCACGGGCAGTCCCGCTCCTATTTCTCCTGTGCAGCTCCTACAATTGTAAACTTTACACGGCATCTGGAGGGAGAAAATATTCCAGTGTTGGGGGCAGGGGAGGGAAATGCTGCTAATTTGGCTGTATTTCTCTTGGCTCTTCTCTTTTCTCAGATTTTGGCCCAGAAATTCTCCAATGCCTTGGCATTTTTCAATTTACTCTTTTAGCACATTGTTCAAATCTAGTATTTTCTAGATCATATTATAAACTTGCCATCATGGAACACTGATTATATTGTATTTTCCCTATTGCTTGGGAAATCCCATGGACAGAGCAGCCTGATGGGCTGCAGTCTGCTGGATTGCAAGAGTTGGGCACAATTTAGTGACAAAACCACCACCATAGAAGACCTAACTCATTGCTTCCAAAAAGTTTTTACATTGGAATAAAATTATTCTCCTCCTTTGCTCCAGTATTCATTTCCTTAGATTCCTCTTTTGCTGCCACTTAACACATTTCATCTTGTGTCAGTATTATTTGTACATATCTCAATTCCTTGGAGAGGTGAGGAAAAAATCCAAGTTAAGAACAAAAAAAACCCCATCTTTGTGTAGCCCTATGAGATTCAGAGTAATACTTAACAGATATAAGTACTTAGGACATAGTTATTTACTTAAATATATTGAAAGTTTTAAAGTAGAATATGGTAGACAAAGAGATGTTCCACTGAGATCCAGCTTCAAGGAGGAACATGATTCCCACACAGAGGAAATGTGGTTACCTCCTTTAGAGTCAGCCTCAGCAGTAGGCAGGTACCTATCTTAAAGTCATACCCTTCCTGATTTGCCTACACCTTGTGTCTGAGACAGCTGGTGGTACGTATTACTGGCTCTAGAGCTTCTGACTGAATAACCTGAGACTTTTCTGATTCCACCAACAAGTTTCACTTTTCGCTTTGCCCAAGCCTTTCTTTACACAAGTGATAATTCTTAATAGATATCTTGTATCCTGTTATGGACATACATGTCTCTTGGCAAAATTGATACCCCATACTTAAAATGTGACTGTATTTGAAGATAGGTCTCTAAAGTGGTAATTAAGAATAAATGAGGACATTAAGCTGGACCCTGATTTAATAAATACTGGTATCCTCACGTAAAGGAAAGATAAAGATGCAGACGTGTACAGAGGGAAGATTACACAGAGATACAGAAGGCAGTCATGTATAGGTTAAAAAGAGAGACCTTAAGAAGAAATTGATCCTGCTCATACCTTATTCTTGGACTTCCAGCCTCCAGAATTTTGAGGAAATATATTTATATTGTTTAAAGTACCTGGTCTATGATTATTTCTTATGGCATCCATAGCAAAATAATACACACCCCCAACTCTTGTATTGAAACCTTTTTCAAAAATTCAATCAGTGACATTTAGAACTACAATGGTCTAAGAATGTCATAAATAAGATAAAAGTTCAGAGCTAGATTAGTCTCTGTGATTGCCTGGCTGTCAATAAGCATTCCATCGCTAGTAATAGAAACAGCAAACCTCTAACATAAACTCACAATCCAGTTGTTAGATTCCTCTTTTGCTGCCACTTAACACATTTCATCTTGTGTCAGTATTATTTGTACATATCTCAATTCCTTGGAGAGGTGAGGAAAAAATCCAAGTTAAGAACAAAAAAAACCCCATCTTTGTGTAGCCCTATGAGATTCAGAGTAATACTTAACAGATATAAGTACTTAGGACATAGTTATTTACTTAAATATATTGAAAGTTTTAAAGTAGAATATGGTAGACAAAGAGATGTTCCACTGAGATCCAGCTTCAAGGAGGAACATGATTCCCACACAGAGGAAATGTGGTTACCTCCTTTAGAGTCAGCCTCAGCAGTAGGCAGGTACCTATCTTAAAGTCATACCCTTCCTGATTTGCCTACACCTTGTGTCTGAGACAGCTGGTGGTACGTATTACTGGCTCTAGAGCTTCTGACTTAATAACCTGAGACTTTTCTGATTCCACCAACAAGTTTCACTTTTCGCTTTGCCCAAGCCTTTCTTTACACAAGTGATAATTCTTAATAGATATCTTGTATCCTGTTATGGACATACATGTCTCTTGGCAAAATTGATACCCCATACTTAAAATGTGACTGTATTTGAAGATAGGTCTCTAAAGTGGTAATTAAGAATAAATGAGGACATTAAGCTGGACCCTGATTTAATAAATACTGGTATCCTCACGTAAAGGAAAGATAAAGATGCAGACGTGTACAGAGGGAAGATTACACAGAGATACAGAAGGCAGTCATGTATAGGTTAAAAAGAGAGACCTTAAGAAGAAATTGATCCTGCTCATACCTTATTCTTGGACTTCCAGCCTCCAGAATTTTGAGGAAATATATTTATATTGTTTAAAGTACCTGGTCTATGATTATTTCTTATGGCATCCATAGCAAAATAATACACACCCCCAACTCTTGTATTGAAACCTTTTTCAAAAATTCAATCAGTGACATTTAGAACTACAATGGTCTAAGAATGTCATAAATAAGATAAAAGTTCAGAGCTAGATTAGTCTCTGTGATTGCCTGGCTGTCAATAAGCATTCCATCGCTAGTAATAGAAACAGCAAACCTCTAACATAAACTCACAATCCAGTTGTTAAAACTTTCCTCACTGAATGAACTAAGATTGTGTGTAGACAGAAGGGGATACAAAGTGGATGTACAATTCTTTTGAAATGTCTGAAGTCAAAAGCAGCAGCAAGGCTAATGGCCTTAGATATCTATTTCTAAGTGTTTTTGATAATAGAAAATAAGAACTAGGGGGCTAATAACAGTGACTTGAAATGCAGATGTGAAAGTCAGATAGACTTCCTGGTTATACATAAAGAATCTTTCATCTTCTACAAAGGGAGAGTGGAGATAATGAAGGCAAACTCAGTAAGTAAGAGTCAAATGTGCTAAAATTCAGATTGTTATGTGTCCAACAAAGGCAGGTAGTTATATCAGGATCTACTCCTAATTTTGAAAACCTGGGATTATGACATGGAATTGGGGCACCTGGGTGAGCACTGACAAATGTTTTAAATCTCTGACACATTTTAAAATTCTGCACCAAAGCACCTTCTCTCTCCACCAACTGTTAGCACTTTACCTATTCTAGACAATAACACAAAGTCCTCTACTCCCTCAGGCAGCAATGCAGTAAATGCTCCTCTCAGAATTTTCACCTCATTTCATCATCACTAGAACTATCTGAGAACAAGCTGCAGCTAATTAAAGAATATGGGGACTGTATACCTAAAAAGGTATGCAAGATCTAGCGGGCATGTACAGATAGGAGCTGAGGAAGTATTCATGTGACACATTATGAAGGCACTAGGTCAGAGATACAGAAGCAGTCATGTATAGGTTAAAAAGAGAGACCTTAAGAAGAAATTGATCCTGCTCATACCTTATTCTTGGACTTCCAGCCTCCAGAATTTTGAGGAAATATATTTATATTGTTTAAAGTACCTGGTCTATGATTATTTCTTATGGCATCCATAGCAAAATAATACACACCCCCAACTCTTGTATTGAAACCTTTTTCAAAAATTCAATCAGTGACATTTAGAACTACAATGGTCTAAGAATGTCATAAATAAGATAAAAGTTCAGAGCTAGATTAGTCTCTGTGATTGCCTGGCTGTCAATAAGCATTCCATCGCTAGTAATAGAAACAGCAAACCTCTAACATAAACTCACAATCCAGTTGTTAAAACTTTCCTCACTGAATGAACTAAGATTGTGTGTAGACAGAAGGGGATACAAAGTGGATGTACAATTCTTTTGAAATGTCTGAAGTCAAAAGCAGCAGCAAGGCTAATGGCCTTAGATATCTATTTCTAAGTGTTTTTGATAATAGAAAATAAGAACTAGGGGGCTAATAACAGTGACTTGAAATGCAGATGTGAAAGTCAGATAGACTTCCTGGTTATACATAAAGAATCTTTCATCTTCTACAAAGGGAGAGTGGAGATAATGAAGGCAAACTCAGTAAGTAAGAGTCAAATGTGCTAAAATTCAGATTGTTATGTGTCCAACAAAGGCAGGTAGTTATATCAGGATCTACTCCTAATTTTGAAAACCTGGGATTATGACATGGAATTGGGGCACCTGGGTGAGCACTGACAAATGTTTTAAATCTCTGACACATTTTAAAATTCTGCACCAAAGCACCTTCTCTCTCCACCAACTGTTAGCACTTTACCTATTCTAGACAATAACACAAAGTCCTCTACTCCCTCAGGCAGCAATGCAGTAAATGCTCCTCTCAGAATTTTCACCTCATTTCATCATCACTAGAACTATCTGAGAACAAGCTGCAGCTAATTAAAGAATATGGGGACTGTATACCTAAAAAGGTATGCAAGATCTAGCGGGCATGTACAGATAGGAGCTGAGGAAGTATTCATGTGACACATTATGAAGGCACTAGGTCAGAAGGGCTGAATTCCATAATTACAAGTAGGAAAAATTTTCCAGCACTTGCTCTGCAATTAAAATATCAAAATTATTGTGGAAGGTGTTGAAGGAAAAAAAAAATAAAAGGTTCAGAAATTTGGGCATATTGAAATGAATATACTCTTTACAACTGAAAGGCTCATCAGCCAATTTTGTTCAATAAGAAAGTTGAAAGACACACCTTATGAGAAGGTTTTAAGGAAAATTCTGCTAAGAGTGACACACTAGCTTCACTGGATCACCGGTGGCTTTTCTTTGTAGACCAGGACTAATGATAGGAGAAGCTGAAATAAATCTTGATTCACTGAGGATGATACAATCCTGCAACTATTGAAACCAAGTTGTGAGATTTAGCCTAGAAGCCAGGGGTCATGATGATCACATTGGGTAGTAAAGTGAGATTGATAGAAATAGGCTCAAAGATATTGACTGTATATCACCCAAACATGACCTCCACTTGTCAGAGTGAACTAACTTCTGCCATTTTTGAACATCCAATATACCAATAATAGAGACCAATCTGAGTTGCACAGTATAGCCCCACTTCCCCTGCACATGAACTGTCCACTTGATGGCAAATTTACACAGTGGGATTACTCCAGTCTGTTAAAGCCAATAGTTTATTCTCAATGCAAGAAAATATATGGCTATAGATTTGCCTTCCCTCCCAACAGAGATTCAACAGAATCTCATGGCTCTAGATCTCACAAAAGTTATGATAGACAAGGACAACCACTAAACAAGAAAGGAGTTGCAGTCATGGAAGAGTAACTACAGAATCCACTTATCATATCATACAAGACATTCTAGAAGATCGCTGCATGATAAAATATTGGATTAATCTATTCAAGACATAGCTAAAGCAGGAGAATAACCCAAAATCCAATTATTTTAACTCAAAATGGGAAAACAATGAAGGGTTCTGCATGGAAATGAATTTTCAGAATTGCATTTCAGTTAATGCTCTTTCTCTGTTTAATCCTTCTCTCGACTTCCTCTCACAAGCGTTGATCACTAATGACTGTCTTATAGCTGAAACTCTGACTCGGTGTCTGCTTTCAGAGAGTATATAATGTACTCATGCAGGGAGGGTCCAAGATGATCAAATACAGTGCAGAAGCACAAGGAGGAAAATCAGAACTTTTATATGACTTTCAACTCAAAACCTCTTATATATATATATTAACCTCAATTAAGGTTTCTAAATCATCAGTGGGTCAACTAAATCACAGCTATCAGGTATAATATGAAGTCTAAGGGAATGTATGTTCAGCTGCAATAATCAAAGTAAAAAGTTTCTGTACCTATACAATATTATAATGTGAGTTTTTTTCTCAGTTTATCCACATATTCACACAAATATACACACATTCCATTCTCACAAATAAAAACAGTCACTCTCATTTTAACACATTTGATATATCACAAGTGACATTACAGCGTCAAGCAACTTTTAAAAAATATAACATTTTTTACAGTTTTTATATTTGTTGATTTTATTTCATCCTTGCATCAATTTTGCCACAGGCTAATTTAAATGTTGCTTTAAAAAACAGTACTTAGAATCATAGAGAATACACATTCCAATGCTATGTCATATAATTGCCTACATGCCTTATTCATGGAAATGAAGTAAGCATTTAGTACTTCAAATGACTTTGAAAAAATATTTTATTTCATCAACTCTTGCATTAACAAACAGAAATGACAATGGCAATTTAAAGTTAAATGTTTTAATGAAAATCATACAAATAAACATAGCTTCTAGTTCAAAATAAGTGTGAAATGACCACTTCCTGCACTCCTAGGAACAAGCAGGTGTTTCTATTGCTTCTTTCATTGCTAATGTGCCTGAACATTAATTCAATTTATTAGAAATTGATTTTTAGAGGATAGCTTACAGCCATATTAAAAATCATAGACAGCTAGGACCAGTAATGTCTGCATAAAATGTTCACAAAAAATATAGCTACCTAAATGGTATTTTCAACTTTAGCTAGGGTAAAGGCAGTGGTTTCCTTTTTCACTAATTTATATCTTATCAATGAGTCCAGTTTAGTTAATTGCTCTTTCTCTGTTTAATCCTTCTCTCGACTTCCTCTCACAAGCGTTGATCACTAATGACTGTCTTATAGCTGAAACTCTGACTCGGTGTCTGCTTTCAGAGAGTATATAATGTACTCATGCAGGGAGGGTCCAAGATGATCAAATACAGTGCAGAAGCACAAGGAGGAAAATCAGAACTTTTATATGACTTTCAACTCAAAACCTCTTATATATATATATTAACCTCAATTAAGGTTTCTAAATCATCAGTGGGTCAACTAAATCACAGCTATCAGGTATAATATGAAGTCTAAGGGAATGTATGTTCAGCTGCAATAATCAAAGTAAAAAGTTTCTGTACCTATACAATATTATAATGTGAGTTTTTTTCTCAGTTTATCCACATATTCACACAAATATACACACATTCCATTCTCACAAATAAAAACAGTCACTCTCATTTTAACACATTTGATATATCACAAGTGACATTACAGCGTCAAGCAACTTTTAAAAAATATAACATTTTTTACAGTTTTTATATTTGTTGATTTTATTTCATCCTTGCATCAATTTTGCCACAGGCTAATTTAAATGTTGCTTTAAAAAACAGTACTTAGAATCATAGAGAATACACATTCCAATGCTATGTCATATAATTGCCTACATGCCTTATTCATGGAAATGAAGTAAGCATTTAGTACTTCAAATGACTTTGAAAAAATATTTTATTTCATCAACTCTTGCATTAACAAACAGAAATGACAATGGCAATTTAAAGTTAAATGTTTTAATGAAAATCATACAAATAAACATAGCTTCTAGTTCAAAATAAGTGTGAAATGACCACTTCCTGCACTCCTAGGAACAAGCAGGTGTTTCTATTTCTTCTTTCATTGCTAATGTGCCTGAACATTAATTCAATTTATTAGAAATTGATTTTTAGAGGATAGCTTACAGCCATATTAAAAATCATAGACAGCTAGGACCAGTAATGTCTGCATAAAATGTTCACAAAAAATATAGCTACCTAAATGGTATTTTCAACTTTAGCTAGGGTAAAGGCAGTGGTTTCCTTTTTCACTAATTTATATCTTATCAATGAGTCCAGTTTAGTTAATTGCTTTGATTTTCAAAATTAATGCATTTCACAAC